>CM055102.1:7032993-7416495 GCA_029204225.1 Diphasiastrum complanatum
TTGCTTGCTGCCTCACCTGCTGGCCCTCCGAACTGTCTGATGCACTCCTTTGTGTGCTCGCTGGAGGGATTCTTGGCAGACTACTGCAGCTCCTCACTGCCCCATCAACTGCTCGCTGCCCTCAGCTGATTGCTACCTCATCGCTGCCCTGTGCCCACCTGCCATCTACCTTTTCTTTCTGCCTGTGCATTGTCTGTCTGCCAACATCATTCCCAGTGGGCATTCATTACACTACGGAGAGCCCTCTATGCAAAACGTTGTGAATCCAAGAGCATCCTCATTGACAGAGAGAGCATAATGGGAACTCAGGGAGTATGAACTTCACCTTGTTGTCCAATGCTGGTCAAGCCTATGAATCTAATTCAGTGACCATCGCAGAATACCTCTGCTGTTTTCTAGCTAAGCTGAGCGCACCGCTATGGCGAATCCACCTTACCTTTGAGGCAGAGATCCAAGGCATTGTTGTTGCTAATTTGTAGCATTCTTTGTACTCAACTAGCATTCAAGCACATACCCATCGCCTTCCAGGAAGCCATGCGAGACAGTAAAGGCAAAACAACTGGGACTTTGAGACATTCATGACTAAGGGGTTCTTACGGCAAATCGGCTACCTAACTATTCATTGAGGTAAGCGTTTACTTTATCTATTTGCATTGTCTATTCATTTCAGTTCCATGAAGTTCTGTTGGTCAATCCCTTGGCAGTGTGATATTATAGCCTTAATCACTTGTGATTGGAGTGAAATTTTTGCAAATGTTGTAGTTAGGCAAGTTTTTAAGGGATCAAGTACATTGATTTAAAAGAACGAGTCATACAGATTGTGTTTTGCTACGGTTGCCTTTTGAGGTTGTATTTATATAACCAAGTGAATACTTGGGAGCTTTTATAGTGAATCGGTTTTAGCAGTAATTCAAACTCAGTTTGGAATTGTAAAATTTTATAAACAAATGCGGCATGGTTAATTAGAACAATGAGTGCCTATTTCCAACTTGTCTAGTGAAAGTGTTAAGTAAATAACTTTGTTTCGTACTGATTTAGAATGTGTTGTACGGAGAGAATTGTAGGTTGGGTAGTTTATATTTTGCCGAGTTAGATTTATTAAACGGCTATAAGAAATCGTCAAGTTTTGAAGCGTTTCTTTCGGTTTGTCAATTATGAAACGTGTCAACTGGACCCAGCCTCTGTGAAACACCAGAGCGGGCCGTCCACCATCCATGGTTGAAATACACCACCTTGGTTAATGCGTCACACTAGTCACACCTGCCGTCAGTACTGTCTAGCGAAATACCTAGACCCGACGGTCGACGAAAATACCACCGCTTAGCAAACTAAGCGGTGCGTATAACTTGCACCCCACGAGCACATCAAAGACAGTAAATCGGTCTCCAGCCCATGTAAGATTTTTACTAACTGTAAGCCGAATTCAATGGGGAAAGAGATATTAGCAAGATCCTAACGCGAATTAGTGATTTGAAGTTTTACGGAACTGTGACCCTAGAAAGCTAGTGAATTATTATAGCCCAAAAGTACTAGCACTCCCCTCCTAGCAACCATATCTCTAAGAGCCTGGAAAACTCTCATCGGTTGGAGAGCACGGGGCAATAGAGATGGCCATTAGGGTTGGAAGTGGCAAATCCTCTGTTGCTCACGTAGGGCCGAACCGTCATTAGAGATGGGGCCCCTTGACCCTTTTAGGACATTTTGGCTGGACCAACCCCCGTCAAAATAGGCCCTAACATAATGTCATGAATAATGGAGCGCACATGGGTTAAACTCCTCTTTAGTGAATGTCCAAGGTACTTTTGGAGCATGATCTTCACCATCCTTTATCCAATATTCTTTTTTGGTGTTTGATTCTTTTAGATCATGCCTTGCAGCAATGGTACTTTTTTCACCAATCAAGTGTTTTCTAAATAGATTCACCCACATTTTTAAATATGTGCATGAGATCAAGTAAGTGATTAATCAAAAGTTTATTCCAATATTCCAAATGATGAAATATAGATAATCTTTTTATACCATCGATTGGCTTTTCTGAGAATCCTCCCATAGTTTTCGCCAATCTTCCACAGACGTCCTCTTGTGGAGGCATCTCTATCTCAACTCTTCCTCCAAAACCTCTTCTATAAGTGTCTCTGAATGGATGGCCTTCATGCAAGTATTTACAATGATTTTCATAAACAACTTTTTGAGACTATAAGAGTATCTTTCCACAAGATTTGTCCCGCACAAAAAAACAAGCTTTTTTCTAGCCATTTGGGAGAGCCCTGCCCAACAAATGGATACTATCAATCACTATTAAAAAAAGTAGATGTCAACAAATAATTCTAGCCATTGTAGTATATCATGTAAATGCCAGGAATTACTAGTTGTATGTAACTATAAACAAACTCCTATGTACACAAGATAGACATTGGTTTGAATGATTACCTGAGCATTCATCTAATCTTGGATAGTCATGCATTGTCCACATTACAATGGCATGTAGTGTAAAATCCCTCTCATGTAAGGGGCGTGAAATGTCATATGTTTTTATCCCCTTCCACAAATCTTCCAACTCATCAATAAGCGGCTCAAGATACACATCCATGTTCTTAAACCTTGTGTTGGCAAAGAATTATAAGTGCCAACATAATGTGTCCCTTTTTTGTACTCAACCAAGGAGAAATATTATAATTTACCAAGCAAATAGGCCAAATGGACCACGTAGTTGCTCATACACCAAAGGGGTTCACACCATCTATTGGAAGACCAAATCTCACATTTCTTGACTCATTGGCAAAGCTTGGATACTCTTTGTTGATGTGTTTCCATCCAGGTGAATCTGAAGATACCCTCATCATCCCATCCGTAGAGGTATGGTGTGCATGCTAATCCATAAGTTGTGCAAGAGATTTACAACAAAATAGACATTGCAATTGTGGAATTACTGGAAAATGTCATAAAACTTTGCACGGAATAGTTGCCCCTTGCAAATCATCTCTATATCGAGGAGTATCACAAATGGGACATTTTTTGAGTGATTTGTACCTTCCTCGATATAAAATACAATCTTTTGGACATGCATGATATTGCTTGTAGTCCATCCCGATGTTAGACAACATCTTTCGTGCCTCATCTCGTCTCAGGCATGACATTTCTCTTTTGGGAGAATTTTGTTTTTCAATAGTCTGTACATGACAATAGAAGTCATTGTAAAAAAATTATCACTAGATGTCCAAATTGTAAATCATTGTTTCAAAGCAAAAATGACAAATAGATGAAAAAAAACTTTATTAAATAATGATGTGAGGCTTTGGTCACTTCATCTATATTTGGCTTGAAAATTTAATAGAAGTAGAGAAGTTGCCAAACGAGATGTCTTTGCTCCAAATGATGCAATGTGGTCTTTGATCCTTCTTGCAATTTCTTTTCTTCTTTAGACAAAAGTGCCTCCTCATCTTGTTCTTTGTGTCTAACTGTACTATTGTTTTGTACATATCATCCAACATGTCTCCTATGCCTTCAAATTCTTCATTCATTGGAATGTCATTTTCATCGTTGGAACTTGTTTGCGCAGAAGTAGATCTAGATGAGCTAGATTCAGATGCATTAGTCTCTTGATTAATGGGCTCATAAATTTCCATCATGTCTTTTAAGCCTTGACATAGACGACGAGGTAATTGCTTTATGTGAGGACCGTTGCATGACATTCGTCATCTACGTCAACCATTACGAAGATTATTGTCTCCAAAGCTAAATGAGGATGAAGAATCCTATATACCAAAATAACAAGAAGTAGGTTGAAACAAATACTTGATAAACATTTCCTTCCAATACTTGATAGATCTAAATTTTGCATATGAATATAAATTACCTCTTTGTTTAAAAAGTATGAACAAACCAATGTATCCATTAGACCATTTTTCTTTTCAATTTATTAACATTCAATGAACTCAAAGAATTGCACGCTTCTACATATTTACATATTTAAAAATTTCACATTCATTAGATTTCACTTATTATCTTATGCAAATATCTAGACAAATGACAAATAATGCTCCTAACATTTGACATATTTAATGACACAAACCAAATACAATCATAGATGCATGGATTATACATCTCTGCATATCAACAAAATTAAAATCTTCACATTTGACTTATTGTCTTTTGCAAACAGTTGGGTAGAGGATGGTTGAAACCATACTTGATGAACAATTCCTCCCCAAACCTAATAGATCTAGTGGCACAGACCATTACATAAGTGCCCTTTACATTCCTAGTAAAACATTCTTCTTTTCCATTGGTGCATTCTTCAAAATCACAATTTGTCAATAGAGGATAGCCAATGGAACTATTTATATATGCATCAATGTTTCCATGCACATCTGGATGTCCATCAATGTATGTACGATTTGCCCTTGACATGTTGTCTCCTTGCATGCGTTGCTCCTCTAAAGAACAAGCTTTTGAATTCAAGCCATATACTTGCATCCTCCATTGGTGACGACACAAAGCATGCCAATCACCCCAATTGTATTGAGGTCCTGCATATGGCATCAATGTCACAACACTATTTAGAGGGACCTCAATACTACTCAATGCAAAATGGCCCAAACCGGCCTCAGGAAAGCATTCACTAGGCATGATAATATACATTCGACCCCAATACGTAAATGGTGTTCCATGTAATGGTAATGGTGATTGGAGTGGCCAACACAAATATCTACTTCTAATGAAACTTTTTACTAATGGTTGCAAGCTAGGTGGAAGAGGAAGGTCAGACAAAGAACCTAGAATGTCTTTTGACACATCAATAGTGCGTAGCAATTTGCAATTATCTTCCAAACTAGTCATAATACGTCCAAGACGTGTTCTCTTTTTAAAGGGGTGGTCAAGTTTGTGGAATCCACATGGAGTATAGTAGAGGGCTCATGTGCAACATCTAGGATAGGTGTGGTTGGGTGGTAAGAACATTTTAGAGATTTGGAGACATGGATTGAATCACAAGGCATTGATGAACTAATTATATCATGCAAGGGGTCATCATCAACAAGGGCATCATCTAAGGTCAATGATGATCCAAAATCAATATTCATGTGATTTATCCTATCAACAATATTCTCGATCTCTCTTGCAACTCTTTTCCTTGAAACCAACTTATGTTTCTTCTTCTACAAAAGTTAAAAATGTCAGATGTATCAGTTTCTCTCTCTCTCTCTCTCTCTCTCTCTCTCTCTCTCTCTCTCTCTCTCTCTCTCTCTCTCTCTCTCTCTCTCTCTCTCACATGGGCTGTGTTACGTACATATATAACTTTATTCACTTCGCAAACCTCTGTGGAATGTAATTATCGCATACTAACCTTATTTGCTAGTGGTGGCAAAAAAATGCCTTACCATGATAAGAGACCCCACTTAACAGAAAAGGTTTTTTTTTTTTTTTAAATGGTGAAAAAGTGGTGAATCTTTCAATGGCCAGGATCTATGCACATTATGGACAATCAATCTAACAGTGAGCAGCAATTTGCTCTTAGTACACCTAAGTGTCCTCTGGTTCTATAAAGAGAGAAAACCCTATTCACTTTCCCTCTCTCTCTCTGTCTCTCTCTCTCTCTCTCTCTCTCTCTCTCTCTCTCTCTCTCTCTCTCTCTCTCTCTCTCTCTCTCTCTCTCTCCCTCATTCTTGCTTTCTTGTTGCTATACGTACGATGTTTGTGATTGAAGAGAATGTTTGTGAATGCTATCGGAAGAACAATCATATTACAAACAAAGGTGAGAGCATTTTGAATGGTAGCTCACTGATAAGGATGCATGCATACTAAAGATGAATGCTCACAAGATGTTGTGATTACCATTGTGTAATAGCAAGGTGCGATTGGCATATTGGGATTGGATAATACTACAAGCAATCGCTGTCCCAGCGGAAAACGTGGAAAATTTTTAAGGTATTTTTTCAACCTTTGCGGATTATGAAAAGAGCTGGATAGCAAACCAGCTGTTGAGTATATTTATCAATGTTTTTGAAAAGCGATTGATCGCTGGTCAGCGACCTCTATGTAGCGGATCTGGCCGCTGGCCAGCGCTGGTTTTTTGTGTATTAATGCTTGAAGTACAGCGATCTACCCGTTGCTCGCTGTATGAGCAATGTTGCTCGCATTTTTCAATGTGTAATGCACTCAAAAATGCGATGGACCGCTGGCTTACCAGTTGATTTCTAGAATTACCAAAAACTATTGCATGAATATGGTCGATAAGAATGCCCTTACTATGTTTGATTGGCTATAAACTGTACGTAGTATTGCTACATACTATTGCTCTATAGGTTTGATAGAGAATATGATGGGATCTGTCTCTGATAAACTAGTATTATGATGGCTATGATTACAGATAATGATGTAGTAAAAAAGGTGGTGGGATGTTCTAATATGCTTGTGAGTAATAGTGATTGCCATTACTAATTTTCTGTATACGGTGGGAAATGCTATCAAAAGAATGAAAAGAGATACGTTTAATCTACATAGCTAACTATTGATAATGATTCTATCTGGCTTCGAGAGTACTCCATTAGGGCCCTTTTTGGACTCAAAAAGGGCCTCTTTACTAATCATGATTAGTGTTAATGATGACACGTGTGCCAATAAAAGAATGACAATTGAGCAACAATGGGCTATATGACATGGCAAACTGCATGGTGTAGATTAAATTAAGTGTGGGACCACTAAGTACACCTCTAGCATCAACCCTACATTAACTCTACATGGGAGGCTAACTACACCTATCACATAGCTATTAACTAGACCCAACATACCTGCACCTAATGGCTAGTTTATCTACTCATTCAAAATATTCAACCTCTCTCTCTCTCTCTCTCTCTCTCTCTCTCTCTCTCTCTCTCTCCAAACGACCTCCCACTCTACTCATTCTCCATATTGACATAACAATCTTTCCACTATATTATACACTCTCTAACTCAAGACCAGACACATTGTCTTTTCATTGATCATGACTTCTAGTCAACCAAGAAGAACAAAGATTCAATTAAACTCCGTTGTTGCACCAATCAAAGACTCCAATGACCATTGGGTGCTACGACATTTTCGACTCTTGATTGGGTATATATGCAACCCTCTGGTGAAGGAATTCATAGGGTTGCAAAGAGAAAATGTGACAACAAAGAGCATCATTTTTAGATTCGGTCACCGTAAAAATACATGAACTATGAGTTGCTCTTATGTACTAGCTTTAACTAATAACATTGATCTATCCAATGGGATTTCATTAGAGATTTGGTTCTATCGTTTCCACATCTGTTAGGACATTAGCTATGGTTTAGTTTGGTATGCAATTGCAATGTAAATTTGACTAGACATTTTCTATAGGAAATAGTTGATAACATGTTTTGGAAATGTGTAGAATTATTTTCATTGTGTATATATTTCTTACTTTACTATTTTTGAACAATCGAGAGATCTTTTTGGAATGCTTGTTATAATTGGAATGGCACACTATATAAGTATGTGTGGGTCCCCATTTCGCCATTTCATTCTTAGTGTCAGAGAGTTTCCTTTGTTTTTCATAGGTTGATATCATCTTGCTATGCTCACACAAGTGCAAATTAGTGTCGTTATTGCAATTCCTATACATTAGTACTCTATTATATCTGCATGGCGACCTAGTTTATGGCACGTACGAAACAAACAGCGAGGCGGAATCCAAGGAAAACAACGTTATTGCACCAAGCAGCTTTAGAAGCAATAGAAACACGAGAAAGACGCTCGAGGAGTAGGAGTAGGAGCAGAAGTAGCAGCATTGAACCTGCGGCGGAGGAAATGGACAAAACTCAAGATGAGCAGGCATCAATGGATGATCCTGGGCAAGTTTCGATGGATTGTGAGCAGGTGCAGGGGTAGGAGCAAGGGCAGCAACAGGTGGCAATGGAGGAGCTTGGGCAGCAGCAAGAGGCAATGGATGAGCTGGGGCAGGAGCAGGGGCAGCAACAAACACGTCTGGATGAGTAGCATGATTTTGATGTGAGGTTAGTGCTGGGAAGCCCCTCTCCAACACAGAGCCAGCGCGACGTCACTCAGGCTTTTTTGGACAGTGAGGTAGCTGCTTCCGGGCCGATTCCCAATGATTTCCTTGGGATCTTTGACGATCAGGGTCCTCAGGAACAGGTGCCTCTTGATGGCTTTGTGGTTGGTTCGTCAGGAGTCGGAGCAGCTTCAGGGGATTCCACTCCGACACAATCACTCGGACATGTGCAAGGGCCTGTAATGGGGCCCATGATGTCCTTGCTCGTCGGCTCGGACCAGACACCAAACGCAGAAGCTGTTGGGGAGGCTTCTCAGCATGTCACACCCACATCACAACTGAAAACTAAAGCTGTTCATCGAAAGAGAGGTCGCTCAAAGCCTCGATGCCTTCCGCGGACCATCCCTCAAGCATAGCCACAGCTGAAATCTCCCCACGTGTCTCAAGATCAGTCAGCACCAGAGGTGCCGCAGGACCCCTCGCAGGACCTCCCACGCAAGATGAAGCAGGACCTAGCCAGTCGGCAACACGGAGAAGGGCAGCCACATTGCCACCACCCTGGCAAGGCAATGTCCTCAAAAGGATGCAGCCTCCGCAACCACGCCGCCAAAGGAAGAGCAGAATTTTGAACTGGTATAAGGAGATTCAAAAATACCAGAAATCCATGGAATTCCTCATTCCGAGAGCTCCATTTGTCCGGATGATCAAGGAGATCATGGACAAATTTGCCCTTGGGCTCAGAATTACGGGCGAGGCTGCATCGGCTATCCAAGAGGCGACAGAAATGTATATGACAAATTTGTTTGAAAACTCATTTTTGTGTGTTGTCCATTGTAAGAGAGTTACTATACTTCCAAAGGACATGTTGTTGGCAAAGAGGCTGAGACGCGAGAGGAATTAAAAATGATGTACTCCAAATTTTGAGATAACAATATCAGATCATTTTTGTCATCGGAGTTTGTTGAATTATTGTGTAAATTCATTTTATGATGAAATACAGTTTTTTTGTGAATGTTTTTGGTTTTCTAAAATTTTTATCGGAGTGTAGGTCAAATGCTGATTTGCATGCAAGGGCGTGGAAGGCCATTTGACCCGGTCAAACTACCTCTGTCCGCGCCCTTGCATGATTTTACTCAAGGGCGCGGACAAAGGTAGTTTTACCAGATCACGCAAGGGCGTATATAGAGTTTGTTTGACCAAGTCAAATGGCCTCTCTCCGTGCCCTTGCATGCAAATCACACAAGGGCACGGAGAGAGGGAGTTTGACAGGGTCAAATGGCCCCAATCCGTGCCCTTGCATGCAAATTACGCAAGGGCGCAGAGGGGGGCCGTTTGAAACTCAAAATGGCACTTTAATGCCCTTAAATTTAGACGATTGGTAGAAGTTCTCATAACCTACCATAATGAATGAAATTCTCGAACGCATGCAGTTTCAACAGACATATTTTCGAAAAAAAATCACATTTTCATTTAAAATTCTTCTACATTAGCCAGTGCTTCGAGCAGTGACTCTGATCTATTTTCTAGTCTTACTATTGGCTTCATTAACTCCGATGCTAACTTAGCAGCATCAACATGCTCCTCATAAGGTCCAACCGTTGAGGCCAGAAGTAATCTGGACTCAAACCCCGGGCAAAGTCCTGCAAGATAGCGCTCCTTCGTACACAGTAGGCCTTTGGTGCAGTCTGTGGAAGTGGAGCACCTGCAAGATGCTTTGATAATGCTTTGCACTTGACCAGCTCAGTGGGCCCATCAGGTTTATACTCAATGCTGAAACAGTAGATATAGTTGTCAGGGACCACATTATTTTTTCTTGAGATGATTTCAGATGATGATAACTAATGCGTATATTATTGTTTTTTACTTTTCTTATGAAGATACATTTCATCCAAGGAGATACTGCTAGCATCCATTGAGGTGGCAAGTCAAAGCTCCATCAAGGCAATGTGTTTGATCGAGAAGCACTTTCGCACATCTATTCTCACCATTCAAATGCATGTCATTGTGCATTTGGTAGATGAGGTGCCCATTGCAAGTACATCATCTACTTTTGTCAATTGTCTATTTCTAGTCCATCCTAGACTATTGGTATTGTGGTTACAATGTTCTCTCATTAATATTGATCCATATTATCAATACAGGCACTGTCCACAGCCGTTGGATGTTTTTCTTGGAACGATTCATGAAAACATTGAAAGGCTTCATAAGACAAAGAGAAAGGCCTGTGGGTAGCATGGCGGAAAAATGGCTAGTGCAAGAGTCCATGGTTTATATTACGGAGTTCCTTGCTCATAGCGATCCTTCTATTCCTCATCTTTGGGATAATAAGGATGATGAGCATGTTGTTGGGGACGTTCCTCAGGAAAAAGGAGCGATCATGATAATGAATGAGTTCTTCAAGGAGAAGATGAATAACTTTTGCATTCTTAATAGCGAAGAAATGCAAAAGTGAATTTCGAGATACAAAGATTCCAAGGCTCGTAGACAAATCACTCAAGAGGGCATAGAAGACAACCATACCCACCTGACCTCGCCCTTCTACCCAAGGGCATGACACTTGATTGGCTACGTCATGCCCTTCGAGAAACCTCGTCAAACAATGAGGAAATAACATAGAGAGAGCGAGAATTTGCAAGCAATTTTCATGTAAGCTATGTACATCATTCACATGCTAAGCTATTTGTAAGTGTAATTTTCTACATGTTTGTTATATCCCCAACACATTTTGTTCTTTCTCATTCAGTACAAAAAATACAATGCGTTGTGGATGCATGGATGACACTTTTGTACAAGGCGCATTGACAAAAATAGAAACACCTATGATTATGGAGTCATGGCAAATTTTACCCAAGAGAGTTGCGAACAAGCACGGTTGACACCAATTTACTCTCTTCTCAACTTGATTATTGTGGGACAATCAATGACATCCTCGAAGTTGGATTTAGGCTAATCAACTTTTTCATACTTGATGTCAAATGGTTCAAAGTTATTGGCAATGGTCCCAATGCAACTGTCAGGAAAGATGAGAGTGGTTATTTTGCCATTGACTCCACCAAGCTTTGGACAAATCAAAGCAATACATTTGTTTTTCCTCAACAATGTGAGCAGGTACATTTATTTTATGTCTTCAAGATATCTATGCTCTTTTGTTGTCAATCAATTGATTTTCAGCTAATTGCAAAAAATGTATATTGTGTGTGTACCCAAGCAATTGTAACATAGCTATAGATACTATTTACGAGTCAATATTTATGATAAAATCGATCAATTAAAGTTGGTGATCTTTCACTCCGACCGTTCAGATCCCAGATATGGCGGTACGTGATTCAAGTCGCCCCTCGAAGTAAAAGAATCTTTGTAGATAGAGATGTCATGAAGGACATGGCGCTGCCAACTGATGCACCTAAACAAGATCACGATGATGGACTCGATGACACAGTTTCGGAGGATCATGTGCAAGCTTCACAATCTAATGATGATATTGAATGTGATGCATCATCATCAGATGGATCGACGACACACGACACACCTTCTCGATCTTCCTCATTGTCACCATCGCCATTAGCTTGTGAAGATCAATTTATTAATAATGAAACTATAGGAGATATTTGGGTAGAATTAGAGATAGACTCATTTGGTTTGGCGGATTCGCCGCATGATGATGCGACAAATGATAACGAGAAACTACCAAATGAATAAGTGAGACAGTTTGATGATGTATTCCAACTTATTGTAGTATTAATCAGATTGCTCACGTATGCAATTGCACTTTATTATTTGATTAGTTGACATCAAACAAAAAGTCGACGTTGTGAGTACACGTAAAATTTGTGGTCATGATATTTTTATGATACATAAATTTTCTTTATTGATTTCACTTGTGGATATGACAACTATTGTTGATAGAAAATGGAATTCAATGTGTTGATAGACAACAATTTTCAAAGTGAGATCCATTTACATTTTGTAACATACCGTGGTTTATATTGAGAGGCCATTTTTCATCAGTCACGGTATTACCCTCGGTGAGCGGAGTATTCTGGAATGCCTCTTGGCCTGCTTGACCCTCTCTATAACCCTCTCTATAACCCTTCTTATAACCCTCCCTATAACCCTCCCTATAAGTCTCTAAAAAACACGTTAAAATTTGCAAGGCTTATATCGAGACAAAATGGCGGACCCGACGCTCGAACTTTTTGCTTCCCTTGCGCCTCATTTTAAATTCTATCTTTAAAAAAACGTTAAAAAAAAGTGCTGGAAATCGTGCGTCTTGTTGTAGTGACAATCCTTTACGATTGGGAAAAGTTTTCTTAGTGACCTTTAAAGTTTATACCCAGGTTAATGGCTGTTCAATCATGGCTCAGTCTAACAATCTTGCCATAATTTTACAAAATGTCATTAAAAGGACCATTCCCCAATACATTAAGGATACAAAATTATCAGATAATGATTGAACCTACTACTGTGTATACAAAGGTGAAAAGTGAAATTTATTCAAAGGTTTGAAAGAACATCAAACCCATACCTTGCCGAAGCATAATATTCTAGTAGCCAATTGCAATGCAAAATAATAGTCTCCCAGGTGCATCACATGGAAAAGATGAACTTGACACGTGAAGTTTGAAGCTTATTCTGCATCACTCTGACGTGAGTGGATAATTCATCTCAATCATATACCCAAAGACTTGGATCAGTGTTATTAACCTAAAGGTAAAGTACCATGTGTGGGGCTGCATCATATATGGGACCAAGTATAGTTGGTATCTTTTCAGGACAACAGACTTCAGATAAGATGTTCTAATCAACTCTTAGCATGGTTTTGTTTGTTGTTGAGCTTTCAGAGTGGGATGCGCTAAAATGAAGCAGAATGAAAATTATCCTGTGATTTGTGGGCCAAGGAACCCCACCGTCCACGTCTCAATACCAGCTCAAAACGTCAATTAGTGCCAGCAGAAATAATGCTGAAGATGAAGTGAATCAGCAGTTTTTCAACTCAAAATGCACCTGCCGTAATCCAAAGGTTTTGGAAGCTTCGTGGAGCATGGTGGAGAGCATGCATGGTGGAGAGACAGATGTATCTTCCACCCAAGATATCCCTCAGCAGTGCCACCACACTTAGATCAAGGGAGCAGTCTGCGTTGATTGAGATGACGCTTCCACTTGAGCCAAAACGTGAGTGTTGACTCTTAGAGCTGCATGGTGCTTTATTGCTGGTTTATTGCAGACAACTAGATATTTTTTCTGTACCGTGTACACTGTAGAGTTGTACAACATTGAACTTTGATGTTCAGCAATGGTGATAATGTAGACAGACAGTGTACAACATCCAGACTGTAGATCAGCGTAGAAGTCATCTGATTCATCCCAGTCGATGTGCAAGTAATCACTGACATCGTGATAGAAAGCATAGTAAGAAAAAGACTACTGATGTCATCATCTGCATGCTACACGAATGTTCACGATACCCCAAAGCAGTCATAAACTATAATCAGTGGTGCCCAAAAGTTGTCAGCAGTTTTAGCTCTTTAAGTAAAAGATAAAGGTAATATAAACGAAGGCATCTTGAAATCTGTTCAAGGACATAGCATTACTACTATGATGTAATTTTCCTGAAACAGTTGTCTAACGTTGAGGGAAAAAAAACAGTTGTCTAACGCACTATTAAGCTATATATCAAGGTTACTTTGGAGAGGTTGAGTTCAGTGGGAGATATTTGTTATAACAGTTTAATATACCGGAAACACCAAGTTCGGATAGAGTTGGCCCGAAGCAAAGATGATACGGTATACCTATTAACGCTCAAGTGAGGTTGTTAGCCTATAATCATTTTGTTCAATCTGTGGTGCCGAGGAGTTCTCGGCAGCTTTAAGAAAAGAATAAAGCAAACGAAGGCGTCTTCAGATTTGTTGTTCTAAAGAATAGCATTACTACTATGATCAAATTTTCCTAAAATAGTTGTCAAACGCAGTATTAGGCTGTATATTGTTTCACTTTGATTAGAAACAATATGTTATTTCAACCTCATCCTCTTGGATCAAGGTCAGCTTGGAGAGGTTGAGTTTAGTGAGAGATATTTGTTAATAGGAAACACCCACCAAGTTCAAATAGAGCTGTCTGGGCACGTGGAGGTGGTGCACCACTCCTCAAAAACTTGACCCAGTGCCCAACTGCAAGTGATGCCCCTCCGATCCCACTGGCCACATGCACGTGTTGCTATCTCACCCCCAACCACCTATACATTGTCTCTCCTCTCACCTATTAAGGTGTTACCAAGGCCAAAACTTGTACCAAGGGATAGAGGAGAGTGCAACATCTTAGCAGAATATTATATTCAAGCAAAACCCTAGGACCCAACTTAGGGAATTATTGGAGGGGCTCACACGATGAGGCTTGTTCACACTAGCAGTGCACTCTTGTGCCTTGTAAGCAGATTGCACACAACCAAATCGGCCAACAAGAGTGGGACTAGATCAAAATGATATGATTTACCTATAGCTATTAGTAATTAAGTGAGGTTGTTAGCCTATATTCATTTGGTAGGATATTTGTTTGGGAGATTCCTTTGTGTTCTTGAATAAAATTAAATCCTAAAGGTTGCCCTAATTATGTATTGAGTCTGCATTTGGTAGAGTCGGTGCATAAAACATGGATTTTTAGCACCTTTGCATCCGGTGAAATGGCCATAAAGTTAAGGCAAAACCATTAGGCCAAGCCATGATCAAGGTTGTTGAACCAGGTATAAAGGTCACACAAAAAGATCTCTCCCAAGCGTAAGTATACGGAGAAAGCATGGCTAAATATTTTTACAAGTTTGACTTATAATGCATGTCTATGAGTCATAATATGTCATTCAAATCTTTTTGCGAGATTTTTATGAGCACAATGTCTATGTGAAATATTTTTTACGAACTTTAGATCTCATAACATGCCAAAAAAATAAGCAACTATACTATCAAATTTCATAATATGCAGAAAAGTAACATCATGAGGTCACTTGCAAATTAATAATATTGTCATGTTCAATGTTTCTATGGATTCACGGATCATGACTCGGCCAAATGCAACATCGACACATAATTTCCCGAGGAAGGGCAACCTGTGATGTTCAAGAACATGAGGAAATCTCTCAACAAATTCTTTACTAACTTTGAAAATGACCTCACCTTGTTTCTTTGTATATTACGGAATTTGGAACGCACGTATCTTTTTGGCATGTTATGAGATTTAAAGTCCATAGAAATCATTTCATATGAACATTGTACAAATAGAAAGGTAATAGAAAGATTTGAAAGACATATCATGACCACATGATGATGTATATTAAGTGAGACTCATGAATAAATTTAACCATAAAAATAGATCTTCCTCACCATCTTTTTTGCTTGGGAAATATCTATTTAGTGATCCGTTAAGGTCCCTAAAAAGGCCATTCCTCAATGCTTAATCCATGGTGCCAGTAAGTTTCTAGTAGCTTTTATTTAAGTAAGATAAAGACAACAAAAGGAGTCTTCCGATTTGTTGATGGACATAGCATTACTGCCATAGATGCGGGTTTCGACCCTTCTAGTTTGAAACATTCTATTTCGTACATACAGAACGGAGCATGATCCCTACATACGGAACGAGCTATACATATTTTTGATTTTTTTTGAAAAAAAAATCTATTGTTGCAGAAACCACAAAACTTGTCGCATTTGGTTTGGACCGCCACCAAGGTACAAGAGGAGGGAGTGCATAGATTTCGATGTCATGATCCGTTTTGAGCAACATGTGTATGCCATCAATGTTCGAGTGGTTCAAAGCACGATTGTAAGTTCGAGCGCCATCTCCATAGCTATCCATTCGTAGTACATTTCAGTCATCAATGACATATGTCCATCATTGATATAGCTTCTCATAAACTTGTTATTTCATGTTTTCTCCCTCCTCTCATTGACATGTGTTTTTTAGGGCTTTTAGGCCAAGGGGAAACATGTGAGGCCAATGTTTGGTGTTTGGAGCATGTTCATGCTACATCTAGGCTTCCATGCTTTATCTTGCTTTTATGTCTAGGGTTTAAGGTCCTTAGGGCAAATTTTCAAAGTTTAGGAGTTGTTTTCCATTGATAAAGTTTGTAGATTAGGGTTTTCTTATAAGTCTACCTATGTGCCACTGTACTTTCATCATGATGGATGACGTTATTACAGTTTCTAAGCTTTCCTTTATGTCTAGCGATATCTAAGGGTTGGCTCAATTGGTTAGCTTGGCATCCAACGTTTCTTTGGTCCTAGGTTCAAGCCCCCTTGGAAACCAAGATGCATTTATGTATAGCCATTACAATGTTTGTAAACTGATCTATTAGTTTTTAGTTTTACATAATATTTATTAATGCATTATTAAGTTCATCTGGAATCTGATTTTTTATGGTTAAACTTAGTTTTTTAATGCCCCATTATAATTTCTATATTTAGCACTATTTTTTTTAATTGCAAAAAAATAATAAATACATGTACTTTCCGAAAAGAAAAAAAAATACACATAATGGATACCTTGCGACTATTATGCCCATTTTCTGAATAGATTAAAAAGTAGAATATGTATGTATTTTTTTGCAAACTGCTGTTTGCCCCGCGCGTCCGTACAACTGGGCTGCCACGTGGCATGTCCAGAGTGCTCCGCATTGCTGTGCATCCATACAGTGCATCTGTACATCGTCCACCACCTGGCTTGTCTAGAGTGGTTTGTTAGATTCAAACTGCTTATTATGCTTCGTAATGTCCATGTGAAAATAGTCAAGGTACCCATCACAAAATGGAATGGAAATCCTAACAGGGCAACATGGCCTCTGCCTGACCCATTCCATAGTTATAAGTTATGTAGAGGCATCTATGAATTCTGGAAGAAGCTGGTTACTTTGGAGAAGTCAAGTTCAATGGGAAATATTTGTTACAATAGTTTTAGAGTACCAGCTAGCATATAGACCGGGTGATATGATACCTATTGATAACGTTTAAGTGAAGTTGCTAGTCTATATCCATTTTGTTTAATCTGCCATGTTGCAGAAACTTTCGCATCCTTCAGTTACACAAACAGATAGCATCTTTGTTGTAAAGGCAAGCTGAAACTTTCAACAAAACAAATATTACTGCAGCTATGATTTTTTCAGGAGGGTCAAACGTACTCTGTACATAGGAGTGAATGTGGTTTTAGTATGTAAAATTTTACCACGCGTTCCTTGGAGGTAATGTGAAGTTTATATTATGCCCATTACAATCAGCTCAGATTCCAGAGTTAAGAACATGAGAATTCAAATTATGGCAGACCGTGTGCGTAGAGCTGTTTTGCGATATGGCATAATACGCAAGCTACAAATCGGACAATAAATAACATCATAAAAGTGAAAAATGTCAACATTTTCTCATCAAGCCAATGACCTTGGTTTCCCCTGGTGCATCATGTAGGAATATTTTATCAACGATCGCATAGAGAGTTTTGCAGGAAGAAAATACAGCGGATTTTAACCTGATATACGTTTATCTTAATTCATCTTAACAACTTTGGAGAGCAATTATCGACTCTACCCCTCGTGGTTGTATCATCATTATTGATCAATGAGAGTAGATAAAGAGAAAGGACCGAAAAGTCGCCTCCAAAGTCATTAAAACAAAGTCATGATATTGTGGGCTAAAGAAGCTAGCGTAACAACATTTTCAAGTTTGACATAATTTGATAGAAGTGAGAGATTTGCAAACAAAAAGGCACATACATAATCATCCACGTACAAAAGCAAATTTGGATATTTTTTTTGCGATATGCAGCAGATGCAAGAAATTTCTATCCTCATTGTGAACATAGTTACAGCCGCCAAGGGCAGCATTTCCAAATCATATACATAAACTACTAGGAGAGTATTTTTCATGCCCCTCTTTTCCAAGTCAACAGAGTGCTTTGCCTATTTTATCAGCAATACATTTGACATATCGAACATAACTACAATAGATACAGTTCATAGAGGCATGATTCAGACAGAGGACAAGCTCGCTGAATCACGATAGAAATACATGCAGGATTTAGCCTCTAAGACTTGAACGTGACTTGAATGGGATCGCGCGAATGATGAACAGATGGTAAAACGCTGCTAGTGCTGCTCCGGAGAAAGGACCCACCCAGAATATCCACTGTTACAAACAAACATTCATCACAAGTGAAAACCATAAAATTAGATGATTGTCCAGTAGACTTTTCGTATCGTGATAGCAACTAACAACGTGCTCGTTACATCTCTGTTCTTCAAGTAAAGCTATATGAGACGTGTAGTCACTGAAAAAGGATAAGGTTAGAGATGACTCTGCTACAGACATGATCGTCCCACGCTTGATCTCTATTGTACACAATGGCAGCTCCGAGGCTCCGAGCGGGGTTGATGCCAGTGCCGGTGATTGGAATTGTGGCAAGATGAACTAAGAATACAGCGAAACCAATTGGCAACGGTGCAAGTACCTGCAAGAAAGCACAGTTATCCCATAATATAAAATATTCCACTCAGAAACAGATTCTTGAAAAATCTATACTACAACAGTTAAAGATGCTCTCTCAGAGCAGTAGCAGCAGCAAAAGGAGAGAGCAGTACCGGAGTGTGCGAGTCTCTAGCGTTTCTCTTTGCATCTGTTGCAGAAAACACTGTATATACCAGAAGAAATGTCCCTACGATCTCAGCACCAAGTCCATCGCCTTTAGTATAGCCGTGGTGGACAAAGTTTGCACCACCTCCACTGGCTTGAAACGCCTGTTTCTGAAACCCTTTCACTACTCCTGCTCCCGCAATTGCTCCCAATATCTGAGCTACCATGTAAATTAGCGCCCGAGGAAGTGACACTTTTCTAGCAAGAAACATCCCGAATGTCACTGCTGGATTGATATGGCCACCTGCCATAGATCAAGTAAAAGCGTCCAGTTAGACAGATTGTCGATTAGAAACTTTCACTGCACTTGTGTGATTCAAATATATCATAACTCCAAGCAAGGTAGAGTTTTCTGATGAAACCTGAAACTCCAGCGGTGCAGTATACAAGAGCGAAGATCGCTCCTCCGAATGCCCAGGCAATGCCTTGAGTTCCCACACCGTTGCATGCGCCGGACAGTACGTTTCCGATCACAGTTCCAATGGTTATGTAGAGAAATATAAAGCTGGCGAAGAACTCGGCTATGGCGGCTCTCCAGAAAGACCAGGAGGATAGCTCTGCCCCTTCAAACAGCGGAGCAGACTTGGGTTCCGTATAATCCTTCTGGCTTCTGATCTGAGCTGCTGTACCCAAAGGCTGCCTTTCTGAAAACCTGCTAGCGCCAACATGGATGTCTTCCTCCTTTCCCTCCATCGCCTTCCCTCACCAGAAATTAGAATCTAGGATGAGGCTGCTCTTATGCTCACCTGGTGATCAGCTGCTCGCAAATTTTCGATTTACCTTCTTGCAAACAACAAACAAAACCCACATCGATCATTAATCACAGCAACACAAAAAATCCATATCGATCATCAATCAAAGCAGCAGCATAGATAAAAAACCACACCTCACAGCAGCTCAAATTAATACAGAAAAAAAAAGGCCTGAATGCTCCTGATAAACGAACAAATGGTTGATATTTGCAAAATTAAATGGAGTAATTGCTTCTGATAACTGATCAAATTGTGCTAATACTCGATAATAAACACCCAAACAGCTACAGAATCCAAACTACTAAACAGCATCAACAACAGCCAACATGAGATAAAACACTCACCACAGCTAACAGCATCTACACACACAGCTAAAAACATCAACAGCTCACATGAGATAGAACACTCACACACAGATAAAACATCAACAGCCCACATGAGATAATACACTCACCACACAGGTAAAACATCTACAGCCCATATGAGATAAAACACTCACCACGCAGCTGCTGCCTCCTTCCATGCAATGCAGGGATGGGTTGAATTTGCAAGTGTGGAGAGAGAGCATATCATACAATTGTGCAGGCAGCAGTAGTCCTTGCCTTAAAGGCCTCTGCAGCAGGTGAAATGGAGGCATGGATAGCAGGTAGACCTGGTAGAGGTGGGGACGGATGCAAAACATAAAAAATCTCATAGTGGACCCTGGGTGGTCCATACATTCTGTCAAAGGGGGACCCACTCTAGGGATGAAATCATAGTAAGTGGCGAACCCCCCGCTGGGGACAACGACATCTCTGACCAAGCTTGGAATGCATACTGACTTTTCAAATTGAGAGTACTTTCTAATTTTGAACGTTCATATGACATATTGTATGTTTCAATAATCCCTTTCAATCTTAAAAATGCAAGAATATTTTAGCTTCAGAATGTCTAAATATGAGCTTATTTTACTTAAACAGGGAGGGTGAGCCACGAGACTCAAGAGCAAGGCTTAGAATTGTTGCGTATTACAAGAAAATTTTCAAATTATAACCTTCACATCAAATTTGACTTGCTACCTATTGAACAAAAGCTTAAATTTTTAAATTTTTCCTTACTTCACATTGTTTTAATGTCTTTGAAACGCAAGCACATATACATACATTGTAACTTGTAAAAACCAAGCCCTCATTTGGGGAGACCAAAGGTAGATCCATATGTACTTTATATACTAAACAAAATCAGTTATCACTAAATTAAATAAAAAATTTAGACTCCTTGCATCCACCATCTCATGTTTGTTCTCTTGTGTATTATGGATTCACTCTATGTGACTTTTTTAGAGTCCTCCACATTTCAACATTTGTTTCTATTGGATAAGAGCAAAGTATGTGCCTAGAAGGCATACCCTCGAATCTAGACTAATGCCCTATTGATGTTTGGAGCTTGTGCTTATTCTTGGCATGGCCTATTTGATATGTACAATGCACATAGTCAAAAAAAGGGTCATCTAAACATGTGGCACGATGTTGAGCATCATGGTCATGTTGAGAGAGAGTTTAACTTGCTCAAAATTTTCATTATATAATATGTACTTTGATTAAACATGAACTAACCTTTAAACATATGATAAATCATAGATAAATTGATTGCATTAGGTATTCTTGACTTATCATGCCACAAACCTCCTTACTTCTTTTAGAAAATTTGAGGCTATTAGTAATACTTTTCTCATCTCTTTCTAATAGCCCAAAAATTGGATAAGTAGCATATTTATCATTTGACCCATTACTTTTGGATAATCATCACACAAGTACTCCTTAACACCATACCTAACTAAGTAATACATGTGTGAGCATTGTATAGAAAAAGCATTAAACTATCATAGAGATTTTTGTTTAATAAGGTTGGATAAGTATCATCTCAAATATGACAAAAGCAATTCTTTAAGCTTGTATTCTTGACTTTTGTTGTTTATTATATTCATAGTAAAATTAAAAGGTGTGTGCCAAGGCTTCATACATAAGTAAACTATTGTTTATATGTTTTTTGAGCACTTAAACTTACGTCAATCAATTTTTTTGGCAACATATAGCTCATTTGTTTAATTTTGCACTAGCATCACTATGTGAAAATTTGTATTCAACTTAATTTGGCCTAGCAAAGGAGCTTGAGGCTCCAAGCATCAATGACGGATTAGTCAGGACTAAAGGCTACATCGTTGTTGTGGACAAAATAACACAAAGTTCTGTCCAACTCAACAACTATGGAGAATTAGTCAAATATTCATTGCCATTATGCCATGATATTATATCACTATTTCTAACAGGCTACCACATGCCCAAAAACCTCAAATTTTGCACATACTCTAATAGTTATTTTATTTACAATAGAAGACATAGAATGGAGGGAGGACCCTCTCATATGTATGGTATTCCTATCTAATGCAACTAAGGTAGAGTATTCTTAGTATCAATTGAGGAGCTTTATTACAAAATATTGCAATAGGCCAACTTTAAAAGCAAACTTGCCCTATCATCTTGTCGGTAGTAAAGATTATGTAAGCATGAGTAATATAATACCTGCTTTTTGAAAAGATGAGCTAGTTTTAAGCAAATCCAAATGATCCCATGATTGGATCACTTACAAAGAGTCATGATATAGGAGCGTGGAATCTTTCATCAAAAGGGTGATCACATAAAAGTGCATATATGATCCTAAAGGTAGAATCTTGAATAGGGTTGATCTCCAAAAGTTTAAGCCTAAGAGAGGATCTTCAATGAAAAAATAAATGAAAGCACATTCACTCTCATGAAATACAAGAGACATGATTCATTTGCCAAAGGCGCGCAGACATGGGGGAAGAGTTAGAATTAAAGTTAGAATCATTGTGTGACTGTAAGTGGGTCCTATCAGTGGATAAGGATCAGTTGGCCTCGCCACGAGGCAAGTCGACGGAACACACGTCCCGCCAACGACAACCTGGGTCATGCATGGGTTGCCTGAGTGAACAACTATATGTACAGTGTAATTTCATTTTGAGAAATACAGTTGCTATGTGAGCTTGCTGAGAAGAGTGATTTTCTGTCTGTGTGATTGTGTAGCATAATCTGTGTTCCTGTGCAAAGCAAATTCTAAGTTGGTATTAGAGCTGTACAGGGAGTGTACACAGTACAGTGTCGTCGTTGAAAAGAGCTTCGGGAGAACTGTCTTTTGAGAGTTCGGGGTTTTACGGCGGGTTGAAGACGGAAAGAGAAGCACTGGTGCATGGTTTCTAATTTATAGAGGCTTGCTAAGCTCAGCAGAAGGATTATTAGCCTGTGCATAGCATCAGACAGGGAAAAATTTGGTGAAAGATTGACAATTTCGAAGCCAGCTGAAAATTGAAACCGGACTTGGGGTTATGGTTTTTATACATAACTGGTGATTTCTTTGCTGTTTGTGCACCGTTTTGGATGCCGTAAGGACAGGAAGGAAGCTAATCACACTGTCAATCAGCCATGGAGAGATTCTGAGGTTTATGTCAGAGATTTGTCTCCAGACAGTTAACCTAGCATATTTGCGGTAAAAAGGTGAGAAAGCCACTTTGTCAACCGTTTCTCCATGGAATTTTCTGACTGAACATTCGAAAGTCATGGATTCAGTAGGGCGGCCCTGCTCCAGGCCTCAGATCATGCTCAAAACGATCCACAAGAGAGCTTGATCCGATCTTTTTGAGGGAAGGGAGGCGCGGCAGCAGGCAGGGAAGTCGCGGGCAGTTCACGCGCCCAACGCGATGAAGAACTTAGTGTATCGAAGTTCTTAGCGTATGCAGGAGTTTGGTTCGACGCCCAGATGTACTTTGAACCTGTAGATGAGGTGTCAAGTGAATCAACGGTCCAGAATCTGTGATGGGAGAGAAATTTGAACCACAAGATTTGGTTCAGCCATTGGATGAGCTTTAAATAGGGTCCTGAAAAATTGAAGTGCATTCTAGCCTTCAACTTCATCAAAAATTTTCATACTGAAAGTTGAGTTGGGTCCCTTCACAAGTAAAGAGTGAAGTTTCTTCAAAGTGAAGAAACAGTTCAAAAGCTAGAAAAATCCCTATTTTTGGGTCCTTTGCCCGTTTTGACCCAAACGAAAGGCTATAACCTCCAAACAAAGGGCACCCGGACTGTACCTGCAAGTACGGTACAACAAAACAGAGCGGTTGCAGCGGAGAAAGTGTTCGGAGTACGCCAGAAGTAGTCTCACCATTCCACTGGGCACGTTGTTGGGAATTGACGACTGAGTGCATTTTGGAAGGCGACGCCGATTTGGCTTTCAAATTGGTGGAAAAGCGGTGAGTGGCCTAGTAAGAAAAAAAGTGCAGGTCATTATTTTCAACTTCTGACATCACTGTTGGCCTTGACATACTGTTCTTAGCCTAAGACAGAAGTTTTAAGTAGTTTTACGATGGCAAACATGGGAGAGTCCATTTTGAGTGAAAGTAGCAAATTGGACGGGATTTCCAACTATGCAGTGTGGAAATTTAAAATGAAAAACATACTGATGGAGAAAGATGTGTGTGAAGTCGTCACAGGTGATGAGAGAAGGCTGCCAAATGAAGCAGACATCAAAGTGCTCGACAAAAAGATGAGGAAAGCTTTGACCTTCATTAACTTGTCAGTGAAGGATCACATCATTACCCACATTTGTGATGCTATTACACCCAGACAGGCATGGGATGTGCTAAAGGAGCAGTTCGAGATGTCAAATCCATCAAGAATCATGTTTCTAAAGTCAAAGTTGAATAGTGCCCGCATGGAGCAAGGAGAGCACATTCAGACGTACATGACCAGAATCAAGACAATGAGAGATGAACTGCATTCTATTGGAGAACGCATACGTGATGTGGAGCTGGTGCATAATGCATTATGCGGCATTGCAGAACCCTATCAGATGTTTGTGAGCAAAATAGCATCAAGAGAAAGATTGCCAACCTTTGACGAGCTCACAAGAATCTTGATGCAGGAAGAGCAACGACGAGAAATGGTGAAAGCTAGGCGTCAAAATATTGATCATAAGGCACTTGCGACACGCCAAAAACAAGGCAAGGGCAAGGGCAAGAAGAAGACTAAACAGCAATTTGCCAAGTCTCAGGAGGATGAGGGATCTTCAAACAAAACTAAGAAGAAAGGCAAGTGCTTCCATTGTGGTAAAAAGGGCCACTGGAAGAGTGAATGTCGCAAATTCCTGGTGGAACAAGGCAAGGGGAAACCAAAACAAGCAGGTAACCTTGTTGATGAGGGTGAAACTGAAGACTCTAGCATCTTCATATCTGCATTGTCATCTAATCAAGTTGATCTAGCATGGTATATTGACTCAGGAGCCACAAGACACATGACAGGTAACAAGAACTGGTTCAATAGTTTGAAGGCGTTGGATAATGGAACATCTGTTTCACAAGCAAATGGTGAGGTGTGCATGATCAAGGGGATAGGCACAGTTTCAATCCAACTGCCTGACGGCAAAAGCAGGATGATCAGGGAGGTACTTTACGTAGCAAGTTTGAAGAAAAATCTACTTTCTGTTGGAGTCATTACTGATCAAAAGTTGATAGTAGAATTCGCCCATGATCGTTGCTTTGTGAAGGATGCGAAGCAAAAGTTCAAAGTTATTGCGAATGGAATAAGAGAGCCCAATACAAAATTGTACAGGTTGAATGCCACAATCAAGGGGCAACATGGACTTGTATCATCCGTTCCTTCGCAAACTGAGTTGTGGCACAAGAGGCTTGGTCACTTGAACTTGGGAAGCCTCAGTTTGATGAGAAAATTGGACATGGTAACAGGACTGCCTACAATAGAAGATCACTTGAAATCGATGTGCGAATCTTGTATATATGGGAAGCAGCATCGAGAGAAGTTCAATAAAGGGGGTGTTGCAAGAGCAAAGAACATCCTGGATTTAATCCACATAGATTTATGCGGGCCCATGAGGACCATGTCCTTAGGAAAAGCCTTCTATTTCATGACCTTTATTGATGATATGTCACGTAAGACGTGGATCTACTTCTTGAAGAAGAAATCAGATGCTTTTGATAACTTTAAGAACTTCAAAAACTTGGTCGAAAATCAGACAGGTAAGAAGATCAAAGTCCTAAGATCAGATAGTGGAGGTGAGTATAAGTCTAATGACTTCAATGATCTTTGTGATCAATGTGGGATTAAAAGACAATTTACGCAAGCTCATACTCCTGCCCTCAATGGTGTAGCTGAGCGCAAAAATCGTACGATTGTGGAAAGTGCCAGATCTATGCTAGCTGAGATGAAATTACCAAAAGATTTTTGGTCAGAAGCATGTAGCACGACAGTCTATCTTCAAAATAGAAGTCCTACCATTGCCATACCAAAAATTACACCTGAGGAAGCATTCACAAAGAAGAAGCCAAAGGTGAACCACTTGCGAATCTTTGGATGTAAGGCCTTTGTACATATTTCTAAAGAAGAAAGACGTAAACTTGATGTAAAAGCTATCAAGTGCATATTTCTAGGATATGATGATCGCGTGAATCCAGTCAAAAACAAAATCCATATAGGCCGAGATGTTATCTTTGATGAATCCAAGATGTATAAAGACGAAAATGCTGAGAAGATAGACACATCCAGTAGGAAAAATGGCATAGTGAGGATACCACCTGATGATGATCCATTCATTGACCTTCTGAGTGATGAACATGAGGATACATCTCAAGATACTACTACTGAACCTCAAGAAACAGGTTGGAGAGGTAGGGACAAACCTTTTGGTGCAAGAAGGATTAAAATTGCAGGTGACTACCGCAAGGAGAAGGATGTACCGTGGGATACATTTTCACCAGGAAACCGATCACCTGACAGAAAGCTTCCTAAGTGGTTTGAGAGATTGATGGAAAGCCGCGATATAGATGACTTTCCAGGATCATCTAACCAGGGAGAGCTACGAAGATCAACAAGAGAGAAGATACTACCTGAAAGGTATGAAGCAAATTATGCTCTGTTATCCAGCATTATTCAAAACAAAGAACCTTCGACTTATGGTGAAGCGAAGGATGATGACATTTGGATCAAAGCCATGGGAGAGGAGATGGAGTCAATTGCTAGGCATAACACATGGGACTTAGTAGAACCACCAGTTGGCAAGAAACCCATTGGTTGCAAATGGGTATATAGAACTAAGTATCATGCAGATGGAAGCATAGCAAAGCACAAAGCAAGATTGGTAATCAAAGGGTACGCACAAAATAAAGGCATTGACTATGAGGAGAACTTTGCGCCGGTGTGTAAGCGGAATACTCTACGTCTACTTATTGCTTTAGCTTCACATTTTGGTTGGCCTTTGCATCAGATGGATGTGAAATCTGCTTTTCTAAATGGTGAGTTAGAAGAAGAAGTGTTCATGGATCAACCTGAAGGCTTTGTAACGAAAGGATAGGAAAATAAAGTATGTCGCTTGAAGAAAGCGCTTTATGGTCTTAAACAAGCACCACGTGCGTGGTATAGTAGGATTGATGCCTACTTTTGTTCAAAGGGGATGGTGAGAACACATTCTGATCCAAATCTATATGTCTTATGCTTTGATGGTATGGTTGCTTTGATTGCTCTTTATGTTGATAACTTGATTATTACGGGAAATAATCAAGAGATGATAGACATAATCAAAAAAGACCTCATGAAACAATTTGAGATGATGGATCTCAGCCTGATGCATTACTACCTTGTAGTAGAAGTGTGGCAAAAAGGACATGAAGTGGGTTTAACACAGTTGAAATATGTCAAAGAGTTACTACACAGGTTTAGGTCACAGGATTGCACACCAGTAAACACTCCTATTGAACCAGGTAAAAAGATTTCTAAGCTTGATGAATCATAGTCATTTGATGCTATGCTATATAGACAGTTAGTAGGGAGCTTGATTTACCTTACCACAACTAGACCAGATATATGCTATGTTGTTGGCATTGTAAGTCAGTTTATGGCAGCACCTACGGAAACGCATTGGAAAGCAGCTAAACGCATTTTGCGTTATGTGAAAGGCACATCAGAGTATGGCTTGATTTACAGGAAGCGTGATGGTTTACCTGAGTTGTGTGGCTATGTGGATGCGGACTGGGGAGGTGACTATGATGATCGTAGATCCACCACAGGATATATATTCCAGTTTTGTGGTAATTGCTTTTCCTAGTCTAGTAAGAAGCAAAGTACAATTGCTCTTTCCACCACAGAAACAGAGTATAAGGCAATGTGTAGTGCTGCAAAAGAAGCAATATGATTGAGACAAATCTTGGAAGAGATTGGCATGAAGCAGAAAAATCCCACAACTTTACATAGCGACAGTCAGAGTGGCATTCATCTAGCAAAGAATCTAGTGTTCCATGCGAGAACTAAACACATTGAGATTCAATATCACTTCATACGTGAAAGACTGCTAAGTCGTGAAATTCATGTTGTTCATTGTAGCACAGAAGAACAACTAGCTGATATTTTCACTAAGCAACTTACTGGAGAGAAGTTTGATAAGTTTAGATCAAAACTTTCTGTATTTAAAGTTTGTTGACTTTAAAGCTATGTATATGACTGTATAAAAAGTGACTCTACTTAAAGGGAGAGAGTTAGAATTAAAGTTAGAACCACTGTGTGACTGTAAGTGGGTCCTATCAGTGGATAAGGATCAGTTGGCCTCGCCATGAGGCAAGTCGATGGGACACGCGTCCCGCCAACGGCAACCTGGGTCATGCATGGGTTGCCTGAGTGAACAACTATATGTACAGTGTAATTTCATTTTGAGAAATACAGTTGCTATGTGAGCTTGCTGAGGAGAGTGATTTTCTGTCTATGTTATTGTGTAGCATGATCTGTGTTTCTGTGCAAAGCAAATTCTAAGTGGAAGGGGGTGTTGTACTTCTTAAATTTTGATGTTAGAATAACTAAGTTCATGATTGGGAGTCCCAATATAGAGCTAGTGATCTAAAGACAAAAGAGACGTCTTAGAGTGATTAAATCATAGAACAATTGCTAATGGATTTTGTGAAGGTGCATGTTTTTTAATCTTTTAGTTGGAATAGGGTAAATGAGTTCTATTGGTTTAAGTAAAACCTGGGAAAAAAAAACTTTTACTCATTAAAGAGTGGCTAGTTTAGGACTGGTTAAGGGAGCTTGGTATGCATTTCCATGAAAGCCCCCTCATTAAAAGCTAGTTTACTATACTACTTAGATATGACTTAGCTATGATTCAATAAAATCATTTGGATCTACAATAATTAATCTATGAGTTGTTAGTTATATACATCTAAAGGGTGCAGAAGCTTGAACAAGGTTGATCCCCAAAGTTATAACATAAGAGAAGATTTTCAGTGGACAAATAAATGAGGGCATGTCTACTGTTATGGGTTTTGACAATCTGTGAGTTATTTGCGAGTTTTCCAAATTCATTCTATCCATGGTTCACCGATTATGTAGCACATGGTGTGCCATGTATTGTTAACTGCATTCTATCTCTAACTGCAAGAAGATACTGACTAAATACAAAAATTTCAATGGATTTTAATGTAAACAAACACGTTGCTTTTGAGGACCTCAACGTGAGACAACTTTGGAAGTGACATTGGTTGTCTCCACTCTATAATACTAATAATCCTCTCAATGTCTCTTGATAGATGTCATGACAATCTCTAGCACATCGTTCGTCTGTGGTATTGTGTCCACTTTTCTTTTTATCGTTTTGGTCACGTATTAAAATTAGCTTTTCATTTTCTAGTACCACAAAAGGCTTGGATGCCATAGCATGGGCCACTGTATCATGTGAATCATTCACAACCATTCAACTTTCTCATGTAAAACAAATTGTATAGTCTATGTGATAATGCAAGTACCAAACTGTGTAGTCTATATGGCAATTCAGGTATCAAACCATTATCGTCCTAAACAATATCCACTTTTAAAATATTAAGTTGTAATTTTGTGAAATATATTACATGTTTAATAGGTTGAAAAGTTCAGATTATAAAATAGAAAAGATATTTTGACATATTTGAGAACCAATTTTGAGTTAAAACATTATTTCAGAATATTTTTTGTTGTTTCCAAACATAGCACGCCGTTGTGCTAAGTGAAATAGTTAGAAAACAAAAATTTACTGTAACAACCTTCAAAGATAGTAGCACATCGGTGTGCTAAAATAGAAAAATTGGCTGAATCACTTGGCATGCCGGCGTGCTAATTGATTCAGCCAGAATTTTTTTTTCTTGTCTGAATCACTTAGCACGTCGACGTGCCAAGTGATTCATCCAAAAGCAAAATCCTTTTTTTTAGCATGCCGGTGTGACATATAAAAATAATAATGTAACTTGAAAATTTTGTTATTTTGGAATTTCATTATGGAATTTTTAACTATGTGCCAAACCACAATTCTTATTAATAAACATTCAAGTAGTGGCATTAAAAAGGTAGCACACCATGTGCTATCTTTTTATTGACTCATGGAAAAAAGGAAACTCGCAAAATGCCAAGCCTCTACTTTTATGAGAGACTAAAGAGACATAATTCATCTGGTAAGTGTCATGCCCACAATTGGACTAATGTTGAACCTACATATCGTAAGGAGGTCAGTAGGCCTATCTCAACCCGTAAATTAGTTATGATCATGATGGTTTGGGGCCCTCACAGTATCAAAAATTATAATTAATGGTTTAAAGTCCTAAAACTCATGATGGTAGATTTATATGCAACTAGTAATGACTCATAGATAATTGGCTGATGTGGCCCAGTTATAGGCTATTGATGTGTCTCAATGACGTGTCCCATATCACTCCTAGTTGGCATAGAGCCTTGGAGGGTACAAGTATACCCATAGGCCTCTCTTGGAGCAAAGCTTGAATTGTGAATTTTAGCTACATGCTACTAGTGTGATATCTCTCCTATTTATTAAGTCACATGGTAAAACCATTGCTAGTGGATTTCATGAAGGTGCATCCTTTTTAATTTTTTTAGTTGGAATAGGGTAAGAGAGTTCTATTAGAGTGAAATCTGGAAAAAAAGGAAGAAGAAGAGACATGGTAGAACCTTTACTCATTAAAGAGTGACTAGTTTAGGATAGTTAAGGGAGTTTGGTATAGATTTCCAAAATAAATCTTAGAAATTACTGTTCCAATTCGATATTAGCTTCAAGTATGATGAGATAAAAACATGTGAATCTACAATATTGAATCTATAGATGTAATCACCTAGAAGTACATACTTAAGTCCAAAGTAGAATGTTGAATAGGGTTGATCTCCAAAGTTTAGACATAAATGATTGAAAAATAAATGATGGGGTGTTTACTTTCATGAGAGACAAGAGAGCCATAATCCATTTGGAAAGCAGGCCCAATTTGTTTGCAAAAGATAAAGAGTGTGACATGATTTTGGAGGCAAAAGATTTTGATTTGCCGCTAAGTACGCTTTTAGTTACGATCAATTTTTTTTGTTGGAAAGTGTGCGCGTGTTTGGGGCCACTTCTTGGTATATTAACTTAGAATAAGTAGGGTCATGATTGGAAGTCTTGATCTAGTTCTAGGGGACTAAAGACATAAGAGAGGGGTTGATGGTGCTATTGTGAACAATATGTTGATAAACAAACAACTTTATGATTAATTTAAAAGTAAATGAGATTTTTTTTGAGGTTTTGAATAAGTGTTGATAATAATAAAATGATTAATTATGTGATCATGAGTGTGGACTAAAAATCAAATGATTATTATGTCAAATTATTATGCTCTGACAAATTGGAATTACTATCGGTTGAATATAACATGCTATCTTATGCATTTATAGACATTATGATGTGTTTATATTCTGAGAAAGTTTTATAATTAAAATTTGGCATTACCCTTAATATGGTATTAATAGGTATAAACAATGTGGGCTAAATTTGCACTTGAAAGGATGTTGAGTACCTTGAGAGCCATGTGGTAGCTTGTTCCTAAAATTTGTTGATAAAGAAGATGCAATTTTATATATGTATGTGTGTTTGCGAAGGTGAATGAATAATCGAACATTGTGGCAAACTTTGATAATATTTTCATAAATGTTACCACAAACAAGATATTTTTTAAATATAATAGATAAATAATCAGCGTTCTACATTTTCTAATTCTTCTCTAAATTAGTTCACACATCTACTGATAAGTTCTTCCAATTCTAAGTGATTGTGAGATGTGTTTGAAATGAAACTTAAGAAATGCAATATCGTATAAAGATGTAATAATTTTGAAAACAAAATATATTGGCCACAATGTATTGTTTTATAACAAAATTAATTGTGACATGTACATATTTTATTCATCATCGCAAGATTCAAATTCATCAGCCAATACATCTTGCAACTCATCTCCACTTAGATGATTTTCATCATCACTATAGCAATCAGAATCTCTCTCAATAGTGTCCTCATGCAAAGTCAAATCATTGTTGTCCTCTTCATCATTTGTGTCGGAATCATGAGAATCAATCCTAGGGTTTTCAAGATCTATAAAATTTGAAGATATTTGTACATCTTCATCGGCTATACTTGTGTTGTCCAAATTTAGATCCACCATTTCATTCTCAACATATGCATTTTCAAATACATGTCTTGAGCGTGGCTTGAATTGAACAACATACCACCAATTCTTGTTTAGTCGATCTGGTTGAAAAAATACCTGCACATTTACCAATGTTAAGATTAGAGATTTGTTATGATCAAATTTTGATTCACAATAAATAGATGTAATGAAAAGTGGTGTAGATGCTTAATATGACATTGGTTACAATCGACAAAAAGAAAAAAAATTGAAACTCATGCACATGTTCACAATGACAAGGCAACATCAATGTGTCTGAAAAGTCCATGCTTAAAGTCTTGGTTGAATCGATAGCAAAAACTCCACTACGATCCTTTTTTACGGTTGCATTTGATCCTCTATAGTTGATTTTGAATCATTTCACGTCAAACAAAAAATATCTACCTATTTCACCAAAACACACCACATATATGGCTTGTATGGTTCCTACATACTCAAGCTCGCCAGAAATTGGACTTCGATCTCGAGCACTACTTTGACTTTCTTGATGGAAAGATGCCATCACACCACAATCATAGGTTTGTCATTTCTTATCAATTGATTCAATGCGATGATGACAACTATATGCCCACACTGCACTATACTTCCGATACCGCCACATGTTGATTATAATTAAAACAATAATCAATCATTGTACAAATCAAAATTGTTCACTTAAATAGAGTTATAGACAAACCTTCCAATCACATCCTCTTGCAAATTCACATTTTGTGTCAGATATGAATTGTCCATTTGATCTTGCTTGTTGGAGTTTATCAATCATCCAGTCTATGGTGCATTGGTTGGGCAACATCATGTGAAGGTATAGCTTAACCTCTATGCCTATTGCATCGGTGTCATTTTCTAGTCAAGGCCCTTTTTATTTTCTTGTTCATATAATTCCAACCACTTATCCATTACTCCTGAATCATAGAGCAATGAAGGTTAAAAAAAATTCTCTCAGAATAGGTGTCATTTTTTTAAGACTACCCATACCTTGAGGTTTTTCACCTTTCACCTCATTGCTTTCCTCATCATGCCATAGTCATGGAGTAGATGGATCTATCTGAGCAAAACTTTGGTAACATGAAATAAAGATTCTTGCACTAACCATTCCACTGACATGTGTCCCTTGCCTTGCCTTCTGATGCACAAAATCTTTCAAAACTTTTATGAATCTCTCCAAGAAAAACATCCACTACAAAAAAATTTAGCACAATGAGAGCATTATATTATTCATTTAAAAAGAATCACACTACATTTATTGAAACCACTAAAATCAAAATCATGTGCATTATAGCTTGAGTGCACAGGACCAGCAATACCAACTTCTTGGACCAAGTGCACAAGCAGATGCACCTGTATGTCTAGGATAGAAGTTGGAAAATCCCTCTCAAGCATACATACAGCCTCCACCATATCTTCATGTTTTGTTTGCATGTCTATCTCATGAATCTCCTAATCACACATCCATCTACATCATGTTTGTAGTATAACTAGTACATTCATATGATTTTATCAAACTTGTATTAGGAAAAAAAACACGCAATTTCATAAGATGTGAACAAAAAAATGTAATCTGACAACGGATGCTAATTTGAAATGGCATCACAAAGTTGATCAGTTAGACAACCACGAATGCACATTGGAAATATGTAGTCAACAATCTTCAACCAATCATGAGATTTTAGACCATGGAGTTTTCCTTTAACTGTGAATGATGTTCGTAGTGAATGAGCAAAACCTATTGGTGTTCTAATCTTGCAAATGACTAACTGTACGTACTTATTCTCTTCTTTTGTAAGAATCCAAAGGGGTCTTGGAATAGTATGGGTATTTCCATTAGTACTTAATTTTGGCCAATACTCTTTTTTTGTTTTGATTCTTGTAGATCATGTCTGGCAGAAATACTATCTTTATCGCCCACCAAGTGTTTCCATATTGATTCAGTCACATTTTTTAATATGTGCATAGGATCAGGCAAGTGATTGATCAAAAGGTTATTCCAATATGGTAAACAATGAATGGTGGATAGTCTTTTCATACCATTGATAATTGCTTGGTCTCAAATTCATAAATCTGAAGTTTGTGCCAATCTGCAACAAACATTCTCTTTGGAGACATCCTCGTTTCTGATCTTCCTCCAAAGCCTCTTCCATGAGCATTTCGAAATGGATGATTTTTATCATGCAAGTACTTGCGATGCTTTTTATATACAACTTTGTTTAACTGATGTGAGTGTCAATCATCAATATTTGGTCCACAAATGAGACACGCATGATATCCAACAGTTGTAAAACCTAAAACATCAAATCCAATTCATGTTATAAATCGAATTTTTTAAAGAATAAATATTGCATGCATAATATATATATATATATATATATATATATATATATATATATTTAAACTTATGTACACTTTTGCGCATGGGTATGGGTGCACCTTGGATTCCAAGGCATTTTGTGCACTTGAAGATATATCAATTAAACCATTAAGTGCATCTGTCAGAAATAGGTGAGCAATAGAATAGTGAAAACTTCCTACTTCCAATGCATGACTACGCCTATCGAAAATTGAACAAAACAGTAGTGATGGAAATCACGTTCAATGTTTAGCAACTAACTTTGAAATTGCTAGATACTAAGTGATTACGTAGCCAAACATAAAGTATTGAATTCTCAGACAATTTCTATCAGTTACAAAAGCAATACAGAGATGCATACATTCTGACATATACTAAACACAATAAGAAATAATATTGATTCAAAAAAAACAAAATTAGATGCTTATGAGAACAAAACAATAGCGAATAGAAACTGTGCACTCTGAGTTGTCTCTGAGTAGCTGAGAATAAGTCTGATAATAAGCAGCTCTGCTGATAAGCGATAGCGCAATAGCAACTCTAAAATAAATCTCTAAAAGACTGAGCTAGAATGCTCAAGAGATTTCAAGCTTGAAAGCTTGATAGAGACCTAACTACAATACTTTCTGATTGTGAAAAATCTACTTGATAAGAGCGCATGAAGCGTTGTGTAATAACACTCAACTCCTTCACAATTTACAACATTGATTCAGGACTTGAAAAGAGATGTATGAACATCCAATTTATACTAATGTTTGGCTCTTCAAATGCGACTGCCAATTGGCTGGAGTCCGTTGGCATCATCCTGTTCCTTCTCAGAAATAATTGCTGATAACTGACGACAATTGTCATAAACAGTTTTCTGCATTAATGAACTAAAAGTGTCACTCTGCATAAATGAACTAAAATTGCCACATGCGACAGTGTTGCAAAAAAATGATAGTGTTGGCTTTTGGGAAAATGTGACAATGTCGCAAAATCTCATGTGCTTAATTCTGGGGTAGTCCCACACTTTGCTAAAGTCATTTTCTTAACATTTGAGGCACATTGAAAAATGCAAAAAATGCGACATTGTATTTTTACACGTAATTCTTGACAGGCAACAGTGTAGCAAAAGCCAAAAAAGACGACACTGTAATTCTTGACAATGTTATTGATTGTAGCAAAAATGACACTATCGAGTTTTGTAGACAGAGAAAATCTGACATTGTTGTCAAACTCCGTGCATTTCTACAGACTGTGTAAAAACACTTGTAATTCTACAAACTATATAAAAACATGGGAAAATCTACAGAACTGGATCTACTTTTGGCTGCTCTGATCTAGCATGTGTGAAGCCTAGGTGGTAGGTTGATGTGACAAGTGTCTTAGTCACTAGATCTCCCTTTGTTCTGAGCTTTACAGCACCAAATTTGGTGTCCTATAGCTAAAGTTATGATCATCTGAAGTTTTGCAATTTTGTGAGTGAAACTGGCAAAATTTGAAATTATTTTGATTGCATTCTAGTCAATTTCCTAATTTGTGGTACTATGCTTTCATGGAGTGATTGCATGTTGATTCTCAGAGTGATTCAGACATGCATGAGGGATTCACATTTGTTTTGAGTGGTTATATGCATGTGCTCTAACAGTTAGGACACAAATCATGATATATGGCTAACAATTTCCGTAAATTGAAATTTACGTAAAATTTCATAAAGTCACAATGTTTTTGACGAATTTTTAAGTTACGTAAATTTAAAAAAAAATTAAAATCTAAAAATTTTAAATGTTTACTTTTTTTCAGTTTCTTGAATTATTTATGAAATGTACTAAAATTAGTGAATTGACCATACTTGAGTCAATTTCAGTCAGATTTTGGTCAACTGTACTTCACAAATAGTTAATCATATATTAAATAATTTTAGTAATTTCTAGGAATAGATAAATTGAGATGGTTGAAAAAATTTCAAATCAAGCTGCAAATCCAAGTGCACCATCCTATATGGTGATTTGCCAAGAATTGAGTACAACGCTCAATGATATGAATAATCGAAATCATATCAGAGATCAACAAATGGAGGTGCTTTTGAATCAGGTCAAATTATTATCTTCGCCCAATTTCGATTTTCAACTGGAGATTTATTAGAGAGAGAAGAAGGAGAAGAAACATGAAGTCATCGAAGACTGGCTCATTAAGTGACAGTTACTTCAACCAGCATGGAGTTCCATATGAGAAGAAAATTGAAAGTGTCATTCTATTCTGACGCAGCAAAGTGTCATCGTGGTGGCGAGATATACCAGTGAAGGGAACTACTTGGGATGCATTTGCGAAATATCACTTTAGAGAAAAAGTGCATATCAAGGAAGTAGCATTGGTTTTCTGCAGAACAAACTGCATCGCAGCAGATTACTTGACAAAGGCTCTATCAAAGGAGCAACATCTTAGATTTAACGATATGTTGAATCTGAAGATCAAAGCTTTTCAAGATCCACATTAAGAGGGAGTGTTAGATTTCTTATGCTCAGTCTTAACAAATCGTTCAAGTAATGAGCATCCTGAAAGCAATCGAAGGCCACCGACTACATGTTTCAGACCTTCGCATTTTTCCACTCTTCCATTTTGTGGCTTTAACATTTTTAGGCACCTTCGTCTTTTTCGACTTTTTTGCACCTTCGCGAAAAATGCGACACAGTGACCAAAATCCATTTTTGACCAACCTTAAACATTTTAAGACACCTTTGGATTTTTCATTTTTTTCGCATGCTTTGCATTTTTCGGGATTTTCACACCTTCGGGATTTGCATAACTTTTCTGTTCAAAAGGCACCTTCAGTATTTTGGGGTCTTTCGTAACAGTGGCAGATCGACTTTGCCAAACTGTCATCAACTCTAAAATCAATCGGACCGCTAATTATTCCAATGGCGGTTACCTACTTTGTACATATACAAAGACTGACATAAAATGCTTGTAAGATATTTTTTTAAAGGGACACCTGTAAATATCTATATATATATATATATATATATATATATATATATATATATATATACACTACTAGCTGAATCAAACTAAGTAAGATTATTATTATTATCAAAATTATTTGTAGCTAGTATAATCACGCACAACAATCAAGCTGAAATCAATACTTCAAGCATTGTACTCACTGTCTGATATTAATCAGAGTGCAATTTCGCCCTCTATTTGGCAAATTGAGGCCAACTTTATATTAAACTTAAAGTTAATTAGTCTAAAGTTCATTAGACACTTTTTGCAAGTGTGGGAAAGTAAGATGTCGAGTTTGAGTAGATTCAAATTTAAATGTTCAATTTAACTTGGGTACATTGAACCTAGATCCAAAAATAGTAGGGTTTACATTTTGGAGGGAAAGCCAAGTGGCCAAATAGGGTTTGGACCTATTACAAAAGGATGTAACTCATGGAGAAGAAGATCTTCGCTCTTCTCTATCTCATTTCATGCTTATGCATGGTTCTCTTGGGTTCTACTATCCATTGGTGCACTATACTTGTAATTGCTTGCAATTCTATATGTAGAATAATCTATATTTGCTATTTTCAGGTTCACGCATGTGAAATACAGTAGGATACTATTGTTGTATGAATAGTAGCTTCTATTTATGTTTGATTCGTGTTTGATGAAGTTCTATTACATGCATCCCCCTCCCCATCATTTGTAGTGAAAAAATTGTGTATGCATGGGTGAGGGAAGGAGGATGCATGGGTACACCCATACACATGCACAAAACTATACATAAGTTTAAATATATATATACTAGTAAAGAGTGCCTGTCGTTGATGGGCAATGGCGGCCGATCTAAGTGGCGACTGATGATTTGGAAACTCAGTATGTCATTGACGGACGCTGCTTTTTTTTATCTAGGTGGCGGTGGTCCCTATGCGGCCTAAATGTGGTCCTTACGCGACAGTCCTTATGCGGCCTAAATGCGGTCCCTATGCCTTTGTTCAAACCATATGTAGCCGTAGGCGAGACCCTTGCAATGCACTTTGTGGTTCGTTCACTTTGTTCAGACCGTACTAGAGAGGTTTACGATGGCCCAACTAGGATGCAACCAATGAATCTTGCTAAACCAGGAGAATCGAAAAAGATTGTACAAGTGGGATCACAACTTACTCCTGAACAGTATCAAGCACTTCGTTTGTTACTTATTAAGTATCAAGATTGCTTTGCATGGACTTATCAAGATTTGAAGGGCACTCCGACATCAGTGATTGAACATACCATACCTTTAGTACCTGATGCAGTTCCAAAGGTTACAAAGTTCTATCGCTGTAATCCTAATGTGGCAAATCTGATAAAGAAAGAACTTCAGAGATTGCTTGATGCCAATTTCATTTATGAGATCGAGCATACAGAATGGATTTCACCGATTGTCATTGTTCTTAAGAAAAATGGGAAATTGCGAATCTGTGTGAATCTCAAAGCATTGAATAAAGTGACATAGAAGGATCACTTTCCGTTACCTTTTATAGCGGAAGCTTATAGTTTCCTGGATGGATTTAGTGGCTACAACTAGGTTAAGATTGCACTTGCCGATCGTCACAAAATTGCTTTTGCAACTGAATGGGACACCTATGCTTACAAAGTAATGTTGTTTGGACTCTGTAATGCACCAAATTCATTCCAAAGAGTAATGCAATTTGCTTTTAAAGATTATCTGCAGAAATTTCTTGGAATTTACTTGGACGACTTGGGAGTTCATAGTTTAGATACAGACCACCTGGATCGATTGGAGAAAGTATTTGAAAGATGCCGCAAATATCAGATTTCTCTAAATCCAGAAAAATGCTAGATATGGTTTTCGCACGGAGTTGTGCTTGGACATGTGATATCAAGACATGGTATTGTCACCGATTATTCTAAGATCAAACTTATTGTGGAATTGCCACCGCCAGCAACAATTCGAGGAGTTTATGTGTTTATGGGTCATGCGAACTACTATCGAATTTCTATTATCTTCTTTGCGGATTTAGCAGGACCTATATACAAACTAACTATTGTTCCTATTTGGACAGTAGAGGCATTAGAAGCCTTTGAAAAGTTAAAAAAAGCATTAACTTCAGCACCAATACTGCATTCTCCAGATTAAACATTAGAGTTTCATGTTCATACGGATGCCTCAAAATACGCCATTGGATCAGTTTTGACGCAGCCAGGTGACTATAAGAAGGATTATCTCATACGATTTGCAAGCAGACAACTTACAGATACAGAGAAGAATTATTCAACAACAGAATGTGAAGAACTAGCCATGATTTTTTCTGTTTGGAAATTTTGCCACTACCTCATGGAAACGCACTTTGCATTTTATATGGATCATCAACCATTACTTGGTAAACAAGACATGTAATACTGGACGTATAGCAAGATGGTTATTATTATTGACTAAATTTGACTTTTGAATTGTGGTTAGAAAGAGAAAGCAACATTATCTAGCCGATCACGTTTCGCGAATTGAATCCGCACCAGTTAATACTAAAGTGGATGATGAACTGCCAGATGCTGCGTTGTTCTATGTTGAAGCAGTACCTGAGTGGGCGATAGATATTGTTGAGTACCTGATGCTAGGACAACCGAATGACTCCTTGACAAAAGTACAGAAAAGACAATTGATTCATAAGGCTCAAACTTATCAATTAATTGCAGGACAATTGTACCGTCGTGGATCAAATAATATTTTACGAAGATGTGTTTTACCGCATGAAGTACCAGATTTAATCATGTTTTCACATGATGGCATGGGTGGAGGACACTTCTTTACAAATATTACTGTTCGCAAACTTTTACAATCCGGTTGTTGGTGGCCTACGTTTCATAAGGACACAAAATTTTATTCAGACAAGTGATGTTTGCCAGCGAGCACGATGACCTACTCGACAAAATTATGAACCCTTACATCTGGTTTTATCGCAAGCACCGTTTGAAAAATGGGGACTGGATTATGTTGGTCCTATTGATCCTGTTGTGCAAGGATCTCAAGCCCGATACATTATCGTCGTAACTAATTATATGACCAAGTGGGTTGAAGCCAAAGCTGTCAAAGTGGCCGATGCGAAATCTACGGCCAAGTTTCTATATGAAAATATTATAATCAGATTTGGATGTCTGATCAAAATTGTCAGTGACTGGGGTACACACTTTGTTAATCAAACAATAAAGTGTTAAAAATTCACAATTCTAGCTTGACTAGTTTTGGTCATATGACTTGTAAATAGTTAAATGGTCATGATGTGGCTTGTCACACGTGCCAAATAGCATAGGATTCCATTCATAAGGATGTTCTCAAGTAGACCTAAGTGTTAGAACCTTTGGAATGAGTCCAAATTATGCTTAGATACAAGGGAGAAAAAATAGGAGCTATTTTTGGTAATTTTTGCATTGTTGAGGGATCTCCAAGATTCCAACCCTAACTTGGTAGGGATGAAAGATCCACCAAAATTAGCATTAGGGATAGGTTTAGGGCTACTCATACCTGCCCAAAACCGTGATGGATCATGTATATATAGGTGATGATATCTCACCAAAATCAATCAAGCAATTTCATGTTTTTTCTCTCATAATGGTGCAATTGCTCTCTATGTTCATAATTGTTTGAGTACTTGTGATTACTAATGATTATAGGATTGAATGTAGGTCTGGTGTACAATACTCAGACTGTGGGAGGCCGTAATTTCACACGTGTGAAGCCTTCTTCAAGGATTTGGGCCATTTAGTGAGGTTCAAGCATAGATTTTTGATGGATTTTGATGGTTCAACTTGTGATAATCTTATGAAATCATAATCTATTGTTTCCCTCATCATTTCAAGTGTTTTAGGATCCTTATTTGCTGTAATTTTTACATGGTATCAGAGCCTAAAGGCTGAAATGAGCTAAATCCTTGGTTTGCATTCAATTTTATCACAATTTTTGATCTAAATCTTGTGTAGATTGGATCTTAGCATCTAGTATTGATTCTAGAACTCAAAGTGAGTCAAATACATTGGAGATTGGTGTTGTGTGACTTCATTTGCAGGTGTTTAGGTGTCTAAAACCAGAGGCAAAGTTGAATTCAATTCACATTACCAAGATAGCAAGTTTTGCTTGCTCCAAGCATTGATTTCTAAGCGAGTTTTGGAGGTGATTTCATAGAGAAGGCTTTCTAGCATTCAAGGAGAGGTAAGATCAGAGTTTTGGGGACTCTTAAAGGCTGTTCTAAGGTGTAGTAGGCACCTCCTAAAGTGATTTAGGTTCAGTCCAACCATTGCTTGACTTATGCACCAAATTAGATCAATTTTTCATCAATTTTGATCATTTTTTGCTTGTGATTGGATAGTAGATTGTGTTGCATCCTCATTAAGTTCCATTTAGATCTTTTAAAAGTGATTTTGGAAGTATATTAGGTTGCTGAAACTCACTCTTGATCATATCATTTGGAAGCTTTAATGTTCTTTATAGAAAGAGGGGCAATTCTACTAGTATTGTCTACTTCAATCAAGCAAGTGCATTGTTTCTAGTATTCTATGATTTGATTTTGTTAGAGATCATTCTTAGATCTTTATAGGAAGTCTATTACTGATCTTTTCAGGTCCCTAAGAAGTGGGATAAGGTAGACCTTCAATCAAATCAATAGAAGTAACCTTCATTTGTGTCAAGTCCTTGATTAGGAGACTAGATGGCATCTATAAATGCATATCTTTTGGATACTAATGAAAGGCTCAACAAAACTAACTATTCCATATGGAAAGTTAGAATGGAATCTATCATGATCATGCAAGATCTGATGGAAATTGTAAATGGTAAGGAGGGTGAACCTATTCATCCTCAAGAAAAAGCCAAATACATCAAGAGGTGCAATGTTGCACTACATTGCATAAAAATGAATGTTGCAAATGAACTCTTAAGAGAGGTAGGAGATTGCACTTCAGCTCAAGATGCTTGGGAGACTTTGCAAAAGGTCTATGAATCCAAGAACCAAACTAGAATGTTAGCTTTGAAGAATCAAATCTATAGAAGCTATCAAAAGAAAGGAGAGAGTGCACATACTTTTGTCCTAAGAGTAAAGGAATTGAACAAAGAGCTAGCCTTTATAGGTGACCCTATCAAGGATGAAGAGCTTGTTCAACTCATATTGAATGGACTAAGCTTTGAATTTGACAATTTGGTTCAGGGATATGCAATTATGGGTAAGCTACCCATACTTGAAGAACTCCAAGGCACGCTCATGGCCGAGGAATCAAGAAGGAGCCAAATGCAAGAGAGGATGGATAGGCTTTCCATCCAAGGTGGAGATGACCAAGCTCTCTTCACCAAAGGCAAAGGCAAGTCCAAAGGCAAAGGATCAACATTCAAGAAGTCTACAAAGCTTGAGGATCAAGAAGGACCCCCAAAGGCATCTCCATCAACCACCAAAGTCAAGAAGGACAAATCAAAGGTGAAGTGCTACTATTGTAGCAAGATGGGGCATTATGCCTCGGAATGCTTCAAGAGGAAGCAAGATCAAAGCCAAGCCAACATGAGCAAAGAGGAGGAGGAGGAGAGTTCACATGAGGACTCTCTCATGATGTCCATATTTTCTTCAACAAGCTTCAAAGGAGAAGATCCTTGGTGGATTGACTCGGGTGCTAGTTCACACATGACTAGTAAAAGGGAGTTTTTCTCTTCTCTCTTATCTTATGATGGACCTATAAAGTCTATCTATACAGCAAATGATGAAGCTTGTAAGATTGAAGGAGTTGGTAGCATTCCCCTTTGCTTAGGATCTTCCAAAAAGATCAACATAGAAGGTGTTTTGTACATTCCTACAATAACAAAGAATCTACTAAGTGTTGGCCAAATGGTAGACAATGGTTTCAATGTTGACTTTGCTTCAAATGAATGTTTCATCAAGAAGAAGGGTAAGATAGTGGCTAAGGGCACTAGACTTGGCAAACTTTATAAGCTGGATGCATTTGTGGATACTAATGTTGTCATGTTGGCCGAGAAGAGCAAGATATCTACCTTTACTTTATGGCACAAAAGACTTGGACATGTCAACTCGGGTTCCATGGAGGCTATGATCAAGGAGGAGTATGCTTTAGGCCTACCAAGGTCTATTGGGAAGGAAGACAAGGTTTGTGAAGCTTGTGCCTTATCCAAGGCACATAAGAAGGTGTTTCCTAACTCCATCACAAAGTCATCTCATCCTCTTGAACTCATACACTCGGATGTGCACATTGCTAGCACCAAATCTAATGGAGGTTCATCCATGTTTTTAACCTTCATTGATGACTACTCAAGATATTGTTGGGTGTTCTTACTTTCCTTCAAGTCTCAAGTATTTGATACTTTTGTAAAGTTCAAGTTGTTTGTGGAAAAGCATCATAATCATAGCATCAAGATTCTTAGAAGTGACAATGGTGGAGAATTCATCTCCAATGAGTTCAAGGCCTTTTGTGAGGAGGAAGGGATCAAGAAAGAGACTTCTTGTCCTTACACTCCTCAACAAAATGGAGTTGCTGAAAGAAGGAATAGAACATTATGTGAATGTTCTAAGGCTTTAAGATTAGATGCTTGTTTGCCCAAATCCTTTTGGGGTGAGTCTCTTGTATGTGCAAACTACTTGATGAATAGGGTGTCTTGCAAAGCAATTGAAGGCAAAACTCCTTATGAGATGTTGTATGGAAAGAAACCCAATCTTAATCACTTGAAATTTTTTGGGTGTATATGTTATGTGCATGTGCCATTAGAAACAAGAACCAAGGAGGATCCATCTTCCACAAGAGGGATCATGCTTGGATATGCAAGCTCAAGCAAGGGCTACAAAGTCTATCTTCCATCCTTGAACAAATTTGTTGTTTCAAGGGATGTCATCTTTGATGAACATCATATGCATATGCTTGAAGAAGACTCAAGTGCTCCAACAATCAAGAAGAAGATGGCCGAGGAGCAAGATCTTGGTTTTGAGGAGGAGCTCATGGAGGAGCAAGCACCAAACCCACCTATCACACCAAGGAGATCTTCAAGGGCAAAAGTGGAGCCATCAAGGCTCACATATCAAGGCAAAGGACAGCAAGTTGAGGGTATCTCATCCACTTCTTATGCTTTATCTAGTTTTGAAGAGCCGTCTAATGTTGAAGATGCATTGAACTCCAAAGAATGGTATAAAGCTATGTTGGATGAGTATGATGCCTTGATTGAGAATGAAACTTGGTTGCTTGTTGAGAGACCTCAAAGGAATGTAATAGGATGCAAGTGGGTCTTCAAGCTTAAGTTGAATGCAAATGGGAGTGTTAACAAACATAAAGCAAGATTAGTTGCAAAAGGTTATGCTCAAGAGAGAGGGATAGACTATGAGAAAACTTTTGCACCCGTGGCCAAGATGGTCACAATAAGACTAATCATTGCACTTGCATCACATTTTGGATGGATTCTATGTCAAATGGATGTCTCTAATGGTTTCTTGAATGGTTTTTTGGAAGAGGATATCTATATGGAGCAGCCACAAGGGTTCATCAAGCATGGAATGGAGAACAAAGTATGCCATCTCCAAAGAAGCATCTATGGCTTGAAGCAAGCCTCGAGATCTTGGAATTCAAGACTACATTGCTATCTTACTTCACTTTCTTTTGTTAAAAGTGAATATGATCCCACTCTTTACATTAAGTTTGATGATGTTGGTATTGTACTTTTACTCATTTATGTAGATGACATCATCATTAGTGGAAATAGTGTTGATGGTATTGAAAAAATCAAGATAGATCTATCCTTAGAGTTCAAGATGGTAGATCTAGGGTGTCTTCACTTCATCTTAGGCATAGAAGTACTTAGAGGGTCTGATTTTATCTTTATAAGTCAAGTAAACTATGCTCAAAGTCTTTTGAATAAGTTTAAGATGGAAGTATGCAAAAGTGTTGACACACCAATGGAGCAAGATGTAAAAGTGCCAAATGAAGATGATGAAAGATCCTTCATGGACATCACTTTGTTTAGGCAACTTATAGGTTCCTTAATGTGGATCACTATAACTAGACCAGAACTTAGCTTTAGTGTATGTAGGTCGAGCCAATCCATGCAAAAGCCATTGAATATCCATTGGAAAAAGGCTAAGAGGATTCTAAGATACATCTCGGGTACATTGGATTTTGGGATTCTATATAGAGGAGATGTGATTAACCTTCATGCATTTAGTGATTCAGATTTTGCAGGGGACAAGAGGGATAGGAAATCAACAAGTGCCTATTCAACTTTCATAGGAGAAGGTGTGGTTTCATGGCTTTCAAAAAAGCAAGAAACTATATCTCTATCTTCAACTGAGGCCGAGTACAAAGCTTTGACAACCACTACAAAGGAGGTACTTTGGATCAAGAGATTATTGGTGGAACTAAAGATCATGGATTCAGAGGAGGCACCAATCATCTACAATGACAATATATCAGCCCAACACCTTGCATCTAACCCAATCTTCCATGCAAGATCTAAGCACATTGAGATATGCCATCACTTTGTGAGAGAAATGGTGCAAGCCAAGGAGATTGCTTTGGAGCATGTTCCAAGCAATGAATGTGTAGCTGATCTACTTACTAAACCACTTCAAAGGACACCTTTTATGAAGTTCAGATCATCACTTGGAGTGATTAGTAAAGCAATGATTGAACCAAGCTAGATAGTGAGGAGGAGTGTTAAAAATTCACAATTCTAGCTTGACTAGTTTTGGTCATATGACTTGTAAATAGTTAAATTGTCATGATGTGGCTTGTCACACGTGCCAAATAGCATAGGATTCCATTCATAAGGATGTTCTCAAGTAGACCTAAGTGTTAGAACCTTTGGAATGAGTCCAAATTATGCTTAGATACAAGGGAGAAAAAATAGGAGCTATTTTTGGTAATTTTTGCATTGTTGAGGGATCTCCAAGATTCCAACCCTAACTTGGTAGGGATGAAAGATCCACCAAAATTAGCATTAGGGATAGGTTTAGGGCTACTCATACCTGCCCAAAACCGTGATGGATCATGTATATATAGGTGATGATATCTCACCAAAATCAATCAAGCAATTTCATGTTTTTTCTCTCATAATGGTGCAATTGCTCTCTATGTTCATAATTGTTTGAGTACTTGTGATTACTAATGATTATAGGATTGAATGTAGGTCTGGTGTACAATACTCAGACTGTGGGAGGCCGTAATTTCACACGTGTGAAGCCTTCTTCAAGGATTTGGGCCATTTAGTGAGGTTCAAGCATAGATTTTTGATGGATTTTGATGGTTCAACTTGTGATAATCTTATGAAATCATAATCTATTGTTTCCCTCATCATTTCAAGTGTTTTAGGATCCTTATTTGCTGTAATTTTTACATAAAGTGTTTGCTGGAAGATTTTTTCGTTATACACAAATTTAGTACTCCCTATTATCCCAGAGGGAATGGCCAAGCTGAATCTTCCAATAAGATTCTCTGCACCATTTTGACAAAGACAGTTGAAACAAGTCGGTCTGATTGGGAACATAAACTGTATGCAGCATTATGGGCATTCAGAACCGCTTACAAAAATAGTACAAATCAGACACCTTTTCAACTGATTTATAGTCAAGATGTTGTTATGCCAATTAAATTTTTAATCCCATCTTTACGCATAGCAGCAGCGGAATGATTAAATGATGATATGTCTTTACAACTTCCGTCATGAAGCGTTGCACAAATTATGTGAAACCCGATTGATGGCAGTTCATGCCTTATCAGTAGAGAAAGCCCGCCGCAAGGCATGGCACGATCGTCGATTGCACAAAAAAGATCTGGGAGCAGGAGATCTTGCATTGATGTACAAAACCAAGCTGATCAAGGGTACGTTGAAGTTTACCGGTGAAGGCCCGTATAAAGTGAAGGAAATCCTGAACTATGGCGCAGTAATTCTTGAGCACTTGGATGGAAAACAATTTGATACTCCGGTAAATGGTAGCCGATTATGCAAGTTTTGGCAGCCTGCTCCGCCAGTTCAGCAAGCTTGATCTCAATATATTTTTTAATTTTATTTGTTTTTCAATTTTTTGTTTTCAGTATTTAATTTGCTGACTTTTTTGAAAAAAGACAGTTAAAAATAAAAGCAAAAAACAAAAAAAATAAAGAAAGACTGATGAGCAAAAGTCAGGAAGTCATCAGCATAAGAAAAAGAAAACACAGTATCTTCTATGGACAATGACTTAGAAAATCACTGATTTGGGTATATTTGGCCAATACAGTATCAGAAACCTTCGTTGAGCTCTCAGACTATACATCCACCCTTGATTTATCTAAATTGAGGTGGGCGAAAGTTCTTGACAAGAGAAAATTCAATTTTTGAGACAAGCGAATGTTCAGTGATATGCCATTTTGGGAACCTTTGCCGAGCATCATAACCTCATTATGAACCTTCGCCGACCTGCTAGATCAACTTCAAATGTCAAAATTAGGTTGTCCATAGGTTTAGATTGTGAAAAAAATGCATTTATGACAGTACCTGAGCGAAGGTTCATCCTTCACCAGCCTTGAAAAACGTTCGCCTGATAGGTTCAGATCCCTAGAAACCTTCGCCGAGATTTTTATCGCCTATTTTTATAGTACTACACATGTCTAAGAATTTTTGTTCAGAACTGATCAGCCAAACTACTATTCAGTGTAATGGACCCACCAAATTCACCTATAAGTTGGCTAAATTCGATTCATTTCTCACTTGTGCTAGCAAAGCTCTTGCAAATTTTTCTTGCGACCAAAGCCTTCCAAATTTTTTGCATTGCCTTCTGATACACTTTCACGCGTTTATAATTTCTTTATACCGATATTTCCCAGTCTCTGCGCTATACTAGCCATCGTGATGTCCCATCTGCAACGGACATCATGATTCTTCCTAGCACAAGCATGGTCACTCAGTGGATGACCCTTGCGGAGCCTCTGCTCACTGCAATGGATATTCATGAAAGAGCCTTTTCGGGTTGCATCAATATGGATTTCATCACTCTTGCCTTCAGTACGTGGAAGGAAGAGAAATCCAAATTCTATATCACTTTCCAGGGAGCCACACACAAAGTGTGCGTCACTAACGCAGGACTTGCAGCTATAGGAATATCATCTGGTACGCAGGCCTCACCCAATCACAAGCACGCCAAACAGGCCATCAAGCCATTTATTGACCTCACCAACGATCTGCACTAGACCAATGATGGCTACCTTTTGGAAGCCATCACTGAGCCTTCCATCCATGTAGTTGTCCAGCTATTGAATAATTTTCTGATGGTTGGCAATCTCAGGAAAGACCGCATCACATCTCAAATCCTTCACAAGATAGTGGAGTCCCACACTAAGTTGGCCAAAGCCCCTCTTGAACCATATAATTGGTTCAAGACTTTTTTGGTGAGCTCAAGCGAGCTATTAAGGCCAATACTAAGCAGCAGTTTGCTGCTGGCTCTTTATTGTCCCTCTTAGCCACTTCTCACTTAGAAAACAGAATCCATGGCTTTTACCTGGATTCTGTGCTTTTGGTTTACGAAGAAACACCGGCAGAATCATCCCATCAAGCCTCAATCTCCCATAGTCGTCGTCGTCCACGTAGCGAGATCGTAATTCTTGACTCGCCCTTCGCGTCACGACGTTGCACTAGGCATACCTCGTCAGCTACGCTTCCACCCTTTGCTGTTGTTCGCACTGAACTTCCCATCCCCCTAGCCTCTGATGCTTCCCTCGCCTCTGCTCCCATACAAGGATAGTCTGTGACCATTGGGCCTACCATTCCCATCACAGCTGCCTAGGCCACCTCACTCCCGCACACCGAAGCCATCTCACCCAACACACAGTTCTTTATGGATATGTTCGATGATTCCGACCCCCTTGGGGCCACCAAAATCTTTGAAATGCCCCAGAGCCTAGCGCACTTTGAACCCCAATCCCCTAGAAGAGGATTCGGACATATCCATGAATCTACTGTTGGTGTTGAAGATGCCAGCCGACAACCTCACACACAAGGTAGCCCAGCCACACTTCGGGTTGACACAGCTGTAAAATCACCAAAACAGTTCGATGCCACAATGCCTGAAGGGTTTGAAGAGGAGGATACTTTTGAAGAAGAAGAGACCATGGCACCTATTCCACGCCAACCAAGGACAGTACCATCGGGTCCTCCTGTTGTTGTCACTACCACGACTGTCGATTCGGGTGACGCTCTAGGGTTGGTTTCAAGCCTTGGGCAAGTGATCCAGTCTATGTTGGATAAGAAGAGAGAAATGGAACAGAGGATCTCTAATCTAGGATTCGAAAACACTCTGATCAACCAGAAAATCGTCTAGCTAGATTGAGAGTTGAAGATAGCCAAATAACATGAAGATAAGGCTGAAAACAAAAAGAAGTTGGCCCAGCAACAAGCTGATCACTTGGAAAATTACATCAGCTCCCTGCAAAACGCCCTGACAACCGCACAAGATCAGGTAGATAAGGCAATGCAAGATGCCAAGCAACAGGTGCAACTGATGAAGGGGCAATTATAGATGGCCAAACAAGATCACACACGGCTTCAAGGTGAATTGGATGCGACCACCCTTGAGCGTGATGCCTATTTGCAAACGCAAATACCCAATCATCCGGTCACACCGATGGAGATTGCGTATTTATTCAAAAAAGTGGAGACATACAAATTGGCCCTTCAGGGATTCCAAGGCCACTTTGATAGTCTCAAAGGAGCAGCTTCAACCGAGTTGCCGCAATTCTCCCCTTCGTGCCAAGAAGCTATACCAATGGATACAGGGATTGATTCGAGCATGGACCAGGGGGGAGCTCCAGATATAGCAGATCAACTGCCAACCATACCGGCAGTACAAACGGGTCCATCCTCATCAAGGACAAGACCTCTATTCAGAAGGCCCATCAGCATTGAGGACCAGATCCAGACCTTCTTAAAGCAACATCCGCATGAGTCCTCGCGTGGTGGATGGGTTCTGAAACTTAAGACCTCCGAGATCGAGGCCGACAAAGTGTTGGACAAAATACCTACACTGGGAGAGCAGCCAGCATGGAGAATCACGATTTTTGAGAAAACTCCGGAATCAATTAGGAGTTACATCGCCAGCCCTCGCCAGTTGCGGGTAGATCCCTATTACGTGCCAATGTCGCGAAGAAATAAATGGAAAGATTTGGGGTTGGCTATGGACAAAATCACCATCCATACACCCAATTGGCCAATCATCCATCAGCTTTACAGCTGGACCATCTCAGTGGACTTCCACCGTGCTTTACAAGCATATCAGAAAGAGTATGTCCACTCTTCAGATCCGACGGTGCGACAATTGGCCATGCTTGCTAAAGATCTAACTCTGTTGGCGTCAGTGGCAACCAAATGGAACGATTGCCTTCCTCCCCTGGCATTCGATCCAAATAAGCCGATGGCCTTAGAGCAAATCAAAGATCAGTTGTCGATTGCTTGTCTCTATTTTTGTGCGGCTATGATGGGAGGCTCTTGGGAATCCTGCTTCACCTCATGGACAACTTTCAAATGGATTGCCGGAGCCCACCGTTGTTTCCTGCCACACAATTTGGATTTCAATATTGCACGTCTCGACTTTATGGAGAAGGTGCAGTATCATTTAATTAAGATTCGGCGCGAACCCAATAAAAGTCCCCAATAACTGCATATTGCAGGTGTCGTGGGACCGCCACCAGTTTTGGTGGGGAATACTGTTGGAGGGTTCGCGGATCCCAAGAAAACCCTAATCCTAGTTAATAAGTGAGAGGGATTTGGCACCCTGCGTGTGTAAGTCCAACCCGATGATCACATAGTTATTTGATTGATTAATTAAAAGTTAATAAATAACTTTAGGCCTTTTTGCGGGACTTTTAATGTCGTAGGGCCTAAATGTCAAGTTAGTGAATAAAGTTGGGTTTCCCTCCAATTTTGATGGTTCCCACACTTTTTTAAATTTGAATAAAAAGAGAGGCAAGACTGGACCAATAAGATTCAGAGGCCAAGTTCCTCTTCTCTACTATAAAAAGGGACCAACTCGAGTTGCTCTTGATGTTCATCCTCATTTCAATGAAGCAGATTGGTTCTCTTTAGAAATGGATTGATGAATGTCCTTGCTCTTCCTCTCTTTTCCTCCATTTCTCATGCTTTCTTTGTATTTGCTAATTGTTGGATTTGATCATTATTGGGATTGCTATTTCTTATGCTTTTTCTGAGAGAGAAAAGGAGAGAGAGAAGAGTAAGTTTCTATCATTGTTGTGGATTTAGGATTAATGGAAGTAGGGTTAACGGATGGTGTTAATGCTTAGTGTTAATGGATGTTAGTGTTAGATCATCCATTCATGTTGAAATCTGAACTATACTATCGCTCTCATGGGAACGAACCTCCGCGTGACAACTAACTTCGTCTCTTTGATACTAGATTGACTAGATCTTGGATTCAGGTTAGGCAAGGAAAGAAACCCACTATAGTGTGCTACATGTATATAGATACATCTACGGAAATCTTGTAAGGGATGCTCTAAGAGATGGTGAAAGATCCTTTATGGAAATCATTCTCTATTGGAGTCTCAAAAGTTCCTTGTTTGTAGCTAAATTTCTTAGAGACTTCTCAAATCTTTTATTCATCTATCAAGAGAGCTGTAAATAGATCAAGCTAAATTTGAGGAGGAGCGTGAAGAATTGTCAAAAATTGGCAAATCTAGCTTGATCAAAAACCATGTAGTATAATGTAAATTTTGTACCTAATTGGATTCCACACATGTGAGGCCAAAATGCCACATGGAAATCCACTCCTAATGTAGGCTAGGTCAAGTCCATAGGGTTGTTCATGTCATTTTGGTAGTGATTCCTAGTTTATAGGACCTAAATCCTAGATTTAAGGAGAAAAATTGACCAACTAGCTATCTACCAAGCATGACTCTAGGAAATAGACTAGGGTTTCATTTTAGGGCAAAAAGGCTAAGTTAACTTCCTTATTACATGCTGGAAATCCACCTAAATTCACAAAGGAAGTCGAATTTGCTATGTATTCCAAGCTCTCATGGTGAGAAGATAGAATATTTTTGGAGCTCATTGGCAATCTCAAGCTAGTTCACTATGTACATTGATTTTTTGTGATCCAAATGAAACCAAATCAATTTCTACTTGTTTCTCAGGTTGAAGGCTGTACCACAACCTATACTACACACGTTTGGACTCATATTTGGGTCTTTGATATTGTTTATTGATTATCCATACTTGTTATGTGTCAAATTGCTAATCTAGATCGAGATTTATTGTCTAGTTTTTTGGTGCATTGTTAAGCAAGCACGTATTCTCTCTTGTGGATCTCTAAGATCCATTTTTGGTCCTCAAATTACTGTACTTTCACATGTAGGACTTCACCTGAAATTCTACATCGCGAGAAAAACAATGACCATAGTCTTTTGTCTGCTGCAAGTACTACAAGAGCCTCTTGGCAATTTTCTAGTGTGTAGGTCCTAGTAGGTCCTGGATTAATGTTGAATTGGCTCAATATGAACATAACGTAAGCAATTTCCAACCATGTATTGTCTGCCAATTGCAAGTACATCAATGAACCAATAAGCCTTCTGTAAGGCTTTTGCAACATTGCTTTCCACTCTGCATCATCTCTGGGACAGTCTTCATTCGTCAGTGTTATGCCAGGTACCATCAAAGTGTTCACTCCCTTGCAATCTGTCATTTGAAAATCATCAATGATTTTCCTGATGTATCTTGATTTCTGTTAATTTGCAAGTCCATGTAGCATTTTGCTTCACCTAGGTTTGATATTTCAAAGTGCCTTGAAATATCTTCTTTCACCTATGCAATCAATGTGTCGCTCTTTAACAGAATCAGTGTGTCATCAATGTAGACACGAATGATAATAATTTCACCATCTATGACTTTCACATAGACGTTGTAGTTAGCCATTAAAGGTTGGAAGCCTAAGGATCTGAGTGCATGGTCCTTCTTCTTGTACCATTGCCTTGCAAATTGTTCTAGTTCATAGATGCTCTTGTGCATCATGTTCAGGTGAGATATCCTTGTTATTGGTTCGATTAATGCTATTATATTAAATTTTATGTGCATCTACAAATATTCTTTCACTTCGAATTCAAACATCGGACCCTAGATTAAGTTGGTTGTTTTATTTCGATGCAGGGCTCCAAACTAGTGGCTACAATGCAGGCCCCGTTTGTGGTGAGTATTTGCAAGCACGTCACTCACAACAAGGGCCACACTAGATACCTTCCACCCGATCACCCTATGCGTGATGGGCTAATTGGTCAGCATCCTCATTCCATGAAGGGACAATACATATTTGGGCCAATTAATGGTACATGTCATTTATTTATTTTATGATTACTCTCTTTATATTTCTTCTAACAATATATAATTTGCATTAAATGTGTGTGCTTGTTTGTTAATATTGTAGGCTATAGTGATTGGCTTTAGATTTGGAGATCCACTCAAGATCTAGGGCGACTCCCTCCCGGCATGAAGAGGTTATCAATATTTCATGAACTCCCATATTGGGGGGAATTGTTGATAAATCATCTTTTGGACTCGATTGGGAGCACGATTTGGGAGCACTTGACCCGGTCAAAAGATAAAAAAGACGCACGAGATGACTTAAAGGAAGTGGAAAAGATGGCCGATTTATGGCCACAAACAGTGGGGACTTCGATTGTCCTACCAAAGGCTCCACGGATCTTCTCGAGGAGAGAAGAGATGATTGTAAAGAGGGCAATAGCCTCATTTCAAACTCCAACAGGACACATGCAATGCCTAAAGGGTGCCTTCACAAGAGACAACAAGCTAAGTGGACTAAAGTCTCATGACTGACATAAATTTTTACAGGTTGGCATGACATGTTTTTTGACTTTGCTTCCACCTCAACATTGTCAATTACATTTTATAACATGTCTTGTGATCTCATGATGGTCTCATTGCACACATATGTATCTCAATGACCAAATTGTTTTTCTGCATGCAGTTTGTGCTTCCCTTGGTGTTGAGAGCGTTTTTGACAGAGGAGCTAAGGAATGCAATCTAGAAAATCAGTGGTTTGGTGAGGTACGGTGAATGCGCATGCGATTCACATCATTTTTTCTTGATGAGGATCTTACTAACACGTATGTCATTGTTGTTTCTCTTTCTTATGAAGATACATTTCATCAAAGGAGATACCGTTGGCATCCATTGAGGCAGCAAGACAAAGCTACATCAAGCAACTGATCAAGGTAGCTAATGAGATCACTCTCGCTCATAGAGGAAAGACGGGATGACCCGTGACTATGGCCTGACCACTGACTAGGGGATCCATCATCTGATATAGTGGGTGCAACGAAATAAGATGGATAAATACTATAGACAACTAATTGGAGTCTCAAAAATAGTAAAAAAAAAAATCACCATGTCCATCTCTCTCTCTCTCTCTCTCTCTCTCTCTCTCTCTCTCTCTCTCTCTCTCTCTCTCTCTCTCTCTCTCTCTCTCTCTCTCTCTCTCTCTCTCTCTCTCTCTCTCTCTCTCTCGTCCTGTGGGCTAAAAAAAATAGAGTATTGTGAAACAGATGCCAAAACTTTTATGTATACTGCCTCATAGCTGCAATGTCAATACCAACACATATGTATTGTCTGTTCATGACCATTTCAAGTTCAAACAACAATGATGATCCAAATTAAACCACATTGAGGAGTAGACATCAATAAGAGGCTCACTGGCCCCACAAGTGACTCGTATGTAAGGAGGGGGTGTCTCTTCTATGAAGAGACCAAAGAGGAACATGATGTGTAGGCCCATGGCAGTCCTTTAACCTTGTAGTTTGTAGCATCAAAGAAAGAACGGACGCTGCTACTTCGAACTCAACACTTTAAAGTCGTTACATGTGGACACTTGTTTGAATCCAAATGAACCTCGTGCAACCTTTTAGGGTTATTGAGTTTGAAGTAGTAGACACACTTTTTTCATTTCGATGTGGTGAACCATGAGGTTCAAGAACGTCAACGGCCTGCACACCATATGTCTCTTTGGTGTCATCTTAGGCGAGACACCCAATCAGCACAGACAACTCGATCGCAGAGCCAGTTAGCCCCCTTTGCATCCTCAATGGATTCGTGTGATCACCAATATTGTTAGGGTTATGGTTTGTGGTTAATTATAGATGGAAAATTGATTTATATGTTGCTATTGCCCTCTTAGCTTTAACTCAATACCTGTAATAGCTCAGACTATGATATGGGAACCACGCACGCACACACACACATGAATAGATTAAGATCCTACAAATTAGAGTAGCATGAACTAGCAAGCATGAAACATAATTCGAGATACTACGAATTAGGACACCATGAACTAGTAAGCACAAAACATAAATCAAGATACTACGAATTAGGATAGCACGAACTGGTAATCATGAAACGTAAACAAATGGCATCACACATGTACATGCACATGCACACCCTACACCCTAAAACCTAATCACGCGTGAGGAGAAAAAAAGGAAAGACCATAGTAGAGTGCTAGCCTAAACTCCCGAACAGCACAATTATATCCTATTTCAGAATGTCACCACATGCTCCCTCCCTACGGCGTTTGAACTCTCTTGTGGAACTTGTCATCCAACAAGAAACATTTGAACCACGTCTTTAACAGAAGAAAACAAGGGCTACACACCTTTCTATGATTGGGAGTGTTGGTTACCTTTAACTCTCTCTCTCTCTCTCTCTCTCTCTCTCTCTCTCTCTCTCTCTCTCTCTCTCTCTCTCTCTCTCTCTCTCTCTCTCTCTCTCTCTCTCTCTCCATATCTCTCACTCTCTATTTCTAAGCATGAAACATAACCAATACACAACACATAAATTCTGATCATGCAAATTAAAATAACATGAATAAATTTGAGATACTACGAATTAGGGTAGCATGAACTAGTGAGCATGAAACATAATCAAGATACCACGAATTAGGGTAGCATACACTGGTAACCATGAAACATTAACAAATGGCATCACAACACACACGCACACACACACCCTAAACCCTAAAACCTAATCACACATGGGGAGAAAAAAAAAGAAAGATCATAGTAGAGTGCTAACCTAAACTCTCGGACTATACAGTTATATCTTATTCCAGAATGTCACCACATGCTCCTTCCCTATGGTGTTTGGGCTTTTTTGTGGAACTTGTCATCCAACAAGAAAAATTTGAACCACGTCTTAAACGGAAAAAACAAGGGCTACACACCCTCCTAGATTGGGAGTGTTGGTCACCTTTAAGTCTTTCATGATCTCTCTCTCTCTCTCTCTCTCTCTCTCTCTCTCTCTCTCTCTCTCTCTCTCTCTCTCTCTCTCTCTCTCTCTCTCTCTCTCCATATCCCTCACTCTTTATTTCTAAGCATGAAACATAACCAATACATAGGACATAAATTATGATCATGCAAATTAAAATAACATAAATAGATTGAGATACTACGAATTCGGACAACATGAACTAGTGAGCATGAAACATAAATCAAGATACTACAAATTAGGGTAGCATGCACTGGTAATCATGAAACATAAACGAATGGCAACACACACACACACACACACACACACACACACACACAACCCTGAAACCTAATCACACACTAGGAGAAAAAAATGAAAGATCATAGTAGAGTGCTAACCTAAACTCCCGAACTATACGGTTATATCCTATTCCAAAATGTCACCACATGCTCCCTCCCTATGGCATTTGGGCTTTCTTGTGGAACTTGTCGTCCAACAAGATGCACATTTTTCCGCATGTGTAGTAGCCTACAATATGAAGATCCATATTGTAGATGAAAAGACAACATTCCTACATGAAAATCTCAACGAAGAAGTCTACATGGACCAGCCACCAGGTTTTACCTGTAACTCATTTGTTGACTATTTCCATATCTAGGATAGTCATGCATCATCCATATCAAGATCTCCTATATCACAAAATCTCTTTGTCTCAGTGGTCTTGATATATCGCTCACTTGAACTCCTTGCCATAGAATCTTTAGTTCATCTATCAAGGGAGCCATATACACGTCCATATTTTTTGCCTTGTATTTTTTCGGGATAAGAAGGGTGAGCATTAGGTGTCCCTTCTTTATTTTCTTCTGGTCGGGATCCTTGAACCACAAATTCCGAATTTTTGGTATTGAAAATTTTTTGGGTTAGGGTAAATTTCAAAATTCTGGGTGAATTTTCAAAATATTTCTGGGAATAAAAAAAAGTTCCAAAAAAATCTGGTTTTAGGGTATCGAAAATTCCAGTCTTAGGGTATCAAAAAATTTTAGTTATCGAAAATTCCGCATTTTGGATATCGAAAATTTTGGACTTAGGGTATCAAAAATTTCTAGTTATCAAAAATTTCGAATAATGGGTATCGAAAATTTTAGGATAACGGTATAGAAAATTTTGGGTATCGAAAAATTCTCCAAGTCGATCTCGTATTGAAAACTTCTGATTTTTTATATTGAAAAATTTAGATCTAGGTATCGAAAAAATTTTATTTCGGGTATAGAAAAATTCTGAACTCTAGATATTGAAAATTTTTTGAAAATTTCTGGGAATCGAAAAGTTCTAAAAAAAAACTGGGTTTATGGTATCGAAAATTCCGGGCTTAGGGTATCAAAAATTTTGGGTATCGAAAAATTCTAGTTATCGAAAATTTTGAATTCTAGATATCAAAAATTCTGGGCTTAGAGTATCAAAAATTCCTAGTTATCGAAAATTCTGAATTCTGGGTATCGCAAATTCTAGGCTTAGGGTATTGAAAAATTCTCCGAGTCGATCCCGTATTGAAAACTTCTGATTTTTGGTATCAAAATATTCAGATCTAGATATCGAAAATTTTTTATTTCGAGTATCGAAAAATTCAGAACTCTGGATATTGAATTTTTTTTTAAAATTTCTAGGAATTGAAAAAGTTTCAAAAAAAATCTAGGTTTAGGGTATCGAAAATTCCAGACTTAGGGTTATTGGAATATGTAATATATTGTTTATTTGGTACATACTAGGTTACTGACCTAAAAGTGATCGAAACCCTAATTTGGTGACCTAACTCTGAAATTGGTTGTCATCAATTTTGTATATCTTTTCATTCTTTGTTCTCTATTATCATAATGAGTAAAGTAGAGATTGTAACGGCAATGCTCTGTCTTGTGTATTCTCATTGTCTAATTATGTTGTGATTGATGGCAGTAGGTGATAAGCATTAATCCACTATTTGTAATATGGTATCAGAGCCATTGTTAATGGCTGCCATGTTTCAATCCTTGTAGAAAAGAGAGGATGTGAATGCTTGTGTGCAGATGTGTGAATGCCAAATAATGCATTGTTAATGTATGGTATTTGCTTGTATGCATTGATCTGTGGATGTTTGAATCCCACAAACTTGCTACAAGAAAGCATTTCCCACAAACAGACGCTTTTCTCAAGCAGTCGGAGCAAGCAATCTGCAGAACAACCACCATTTTCTACAACCCAACCTGGACTCAGATAGCTTTTGTAGATAGCTCGCTGGCTCACGGCAGTGCGAAGCTCCAATACACAGCCAAACAACATGGGTCTTCAATGATCTGACCTGATGAAGAGAGAATGAATTCCAGATTTGGACTTCAATGTTGTTTAATCCAACTGCAATGTGTTTGCCATCAAGAACCCAGCCCACGCTGGTGATGGGCCCCTCTTGATTATTGCACCCTGATCCATTAATCGTGATCTGTGTTCTTCACATTAATGCCTGCTTGAAGCTGAAAACGTGAAGGCCTCCATTGCTGATCCAAATAACTGTTGTAATGTCTGCCACAAATGGGACTTTGGAACTGAGATTGATGCAAACAATTGAGAGGTGCAGCAAATCGCGATCCTGATCCACGTGAAGAATGGATGTGTGAAGAAGAAGATCTTCTTCGCTGCATGTTCGATTTGTGTAGATTTCTAGAGAAGCCAGCATTAGAGCGATCCTCTAATGCCAGCGTGAAGAAGAAGAAGCTTTCATTTTTCTTGGCTGACGCGTGAAGGAGATGAAGAAAAACGTTGGAGGCAAAACTAGAGTGACGGGACCGACGGAGTTTCAGGTGCCCATGAAAATGCAAAAGTAATTTCTTTGATGGTTACCTTTCAAAGTTTTTAACGGTCTTTTCTAAACAAATTTGGGATTGGGTCCGTAAGGCCACCCTTCAATCTTAGGACTGTCCCTCTGTGTCAAAAAATGTGGAACAGAAAACAGAGGCTTAATTTCACGTGGACAGTCCATTTCTGTTCAAACGAAAACCATATAATCTCTTGCTACACTGGTAAGCTACGTTTCGAACCAAAAATATTTCAAAACAAAATTCGGCAGAAAAATTTATCGTCAATTGAATGTAGTCATTTAAAAAAATTTTTAAGGACAGTCTTCCATTTTGTTAACTAAACTTTGTTATTTCCTATTTGCGATGACGTCTTATGCCCTCTCTCGCAAGTACGTGATTTAACATTGTTTAGCTGTTAAAATGAGCAACCGTGACACTCTTTTGATGCCGGAAAGCAACAAATTAAGTGGCAAAAATTATACTATATGGAAATTTAAAATGAAAAACCTCTTGATCATGAAAGATCTGTGGCAGATTACCATAGGTGAAGATGAACATCCTGTGATGTTTCGTTCTCCCACTAAAGATACGACCTCTATTAAGGAGCAATCCTCAACTAGTGATGGGAACACTCAACCTAGCTATGAGGATTTCCTCGTGAGTCGGAATGAATGGGATCGTAGGGCAACAAAGGCCCTATGCATGACCAATATGTCGGTCCAAGACCACATAATTTTGCATATTGCATCCACTACTAAACCTAGTGAAGCATGGTCTATCTTACAAAAGATGTTTGAGGCTACTAATGTGATGAGGGTATTGTTTCTTAAGCAAGTCTACTCACCCTTAAAATGTTTGAAAATGAGTCAGTACAACCATTCTTGACGAAGTGTGTGAGCAATTATCAGCAGTTAACGAACCAGTTTCTGAAGTTGATGTAATGACTTTCGATGAGTTTTCAGGGATCCTTATGCAGGAAGAATTAATGCGAAAAGGTTACTCCAAAGGTTCCAAAAGTGAAGATCAAGCTTTGGTGGCCAGATCTACTAGCTCTCGAGGGAGAGATCAAAAGCAAGGAAGAGAGAGAGGGAGAAATAATGACTCTTCCAAGAATTTTGCTCAACAACAAGGTGAACACAAAGGTGAGAATTCTATCAATTCATCACACATGATACTCTAATAAGTGCACACATCAACATAAACATGTCTTTATATTTTTATTATCATGTTCCAATCTGCACCAAAGCAGAATATTTAACTTTTGATCACAATATACAGACCTTAATTTATGGTCATCAATCTTATCTAAGAATTGAGTACGTGACAATAGTCATCATGCACAAATGCATGTACATAAATTAGTGTATAACATGCTACCTAAAATAAAACTATGTTAAAACAACAAAATTTAGATTCAAGCCACCCTTGGAAAACAAAGATACAATTAATATCTCCCTTACCAAATCACACATAAAAAATAATATTACACTTATTCAAAGTGCAAAATGGTCATCTTGTTGCTGGGCTTTCGGTACTAGTTAAAACTTTAAACTAGCATGACATTTGACCCTCTAAAGTTACCTTTCAAACAAAAGAGCAATTTTTAACTTTGCTATTCAAATGGCATGCTTTTATAGATTTTGCCTTTAGTACGTACTCAAGACTCATGAGAAGTCATGAACTCATGGGCCACACATGAACCCATGGTTTGCACATGGTCCACACAGAAACTGAGAGGTGTTGAAAGACGGGGAGTTTGTGTGCAGGGATCTGAGCGTGGACAATGTTGCGGTTCTTCTGTATGTAGAATGCGGTGGAGTTCAAGTAGCAACGGTGTCAAATGTTGACAGATTCTACACTCTAGAATCTGTTTACTAGTTCTTTCTTGTTTCTTGTTTACAAGAACAGTTTTCTACCTGTTAGAGGCTTCATTCTAAGGAGGTAGTCTATTAATCAAAGTAGTAATGTATTACTTGGTACATCTAAAGCAAATTATAATGAAGTAGTATATTCATCAAATTAATAATGTACTACGCACAAACCAGATTCTAATAAAGTAGTGCCTCGTCCAATTACTTTTGATGAAATAGTATATTCTCTTCAAATATTTATTTGTGAGGTTACTAGGTATAGTTTTGAAATTTATATGCTAACAACTTTTTCTTTTTTTATTGTAAAATAAAAGCTGATCTTTCATATTCTAATAGGATTGTTAGCTATAAGTGAAGTGACATAAAACTAGGCTCTGAAAACCTCCAAAAATATTCTTATCTTGAATTTCAAATGTTGTTTTGAGAGAGAGAGAGAGAGAGAGAGAGAGAGAGAGAGAGAGAGAGAAAGAGACACGGGCCTAGTAGTAGCCACACACTTTTTTTTTTTTCAGCTTCGTTGGTTTCTTGCAATTTCTTAGTTTAGATGGTTTGTTTTATTTGTGCACCAAGTTCTTACAACTTTCAAATCTGGTTTGTTTTTCTTCAAGTTTAACAATGCACTTGTAGATTATTTATTGAAATTCCTTTAAGAAATCAATTACTAGCAATTTAAAACTTGGTAAAAAGTCAACACCATTTACAACCCTCAATAAGACACATATAAAACTTGTAAAAATCAAAATAATTTACAACCCTCAATAAGACTTTGATGTACTTTGATGTACCTTGAAGCTAAGTTTGCAAAAACAAGAAAAATCTAAAAGAGTAATGATACTTATTGTCGCATGTATGTCTACTTTTTAACCATCAATATAAACGATAAGCAATTCAATGACCGTAACTCACACAATGTTTAGCCGATTTCTAAACTTTTGGTTTCCAGCTTGTATCCAAAATAGACTATTACCTGCAATTTTAGCCGATTTCTAAACTTTTGGTTTCCTATGGGTTTTCAAGATCAACTAATAAACCTTGGTTCCTTCTTCTTTCAACATCAAGTAATAAATTCTAAAATTAGTTGATAGGACTCTACAGATTTCTGTGCAAGCAGTGACTGTCCTACAAACTCACCATTCACCCTTACCCTCTTATATGAAGTGTGAGCCTTGAGGAGAGGGGCCTTGGATGATGTTAGTTAGCATCAGAGCTGGAGACCTCCTTGCGAGCTCTCCCACAGGCATTCAGCTCAATTCCAAATACAGAGAAGCATAGCAAAGTGGTTGCTGTAAGCTTCTTCAAATTAGGCAGCTACCACCAACAAAGCTGCTCTCTCAGGACCAGTGCATACATACGGGATGGGGGGATATGTGAGCTACATGCGTGGAGTTCCTGGAGTCAGTGGTTTCGGCTCCCAATCCACTGCTGAGGAAGTGACTGCTGGGATTTCGCTGCATTCTCGTACAGCAATCATCACTGGTAATGCATTTTTTTATCTTTCTTTCCTTTTTTCAGATGCCTTTTGTTCCCTTCATTGTCACTGGCAGTACATTTCCCTTTTTCGGCTTTTTTGCCTCGTTGTTTCCCTCTATTAGCACTGGTAGTGCATTTCATTTCCGTGTTTCTTTCAGATGCATTGCGTGACCTTCGTTATCACTAGTATTATATTATTATTTTTGTATTCCGTATGTTTTCCCTTCGTACCACTGGTCGTGCATTTCTTTCTGTTTGCCAATGCCTTGTGTTCCATTTTTCCTGAAACATAAAGAAATTGGCGTGCTATTGTACTGTTCATTTTTTAAGTGTATGAAATTGTGCAAAGATTGGCATTCCTTAGGAGTTTATCGGTTGCCACAGATTCCTTTTGTACATTCTTTCTTCAAAAAATTTCTTTAAAACAAATGCAAACCAGATTACAACTTTTTAAAAGTGACATGTTGATAGATTATGAATCTTGAAATTTGTGAATTTTTGGAAAGCAAATTGCGGCCCATAGATAGTCCAAAAACAGCTTCGAGGATGATACTGCCTATCGAAAGTAAAAAAAGTGTGGGCTGTTTAGTAAAAAAGGTGTTTTACCAATTATTTACCGTTGGAAAAAAAAATGTCAGTGACCTTTCCAACGGATTCAATGGCCATTTAATAATGCCTAGCAACCTCACGATAATTCTAAGACTGTCTTACCATGCTGAAAGCTTACAAAAAATCGTTCTATGGTTAATTGTGGCATCACATGCTTACAGGGGCTAATGGAGGATTAGGATTTGAGACAGCAAGGGTTCTTGCCAGCCGAGGTGCTCATGTAATAATGGCTTGTAGAAATATGAAGGCAGCTGAGGATGCAAAACACTTAATCTTGAAGGAAAACCCTGCAGCGCAGCTAGACACTTTACATCTGGATCTGGGCTCCCTAGCCTCTGTGAAGAAATTTGCAAACCAATTCCTGTCTCTTCGGCTTCCTCTCAATATTCTCATGTAGGTAACTCCACAATTTTTCAAGAACTGAGTCAAAATAAGCATGCAACTTTTCTTCCAGGCTCTTTTGAGTTTGGTTGTTCTTTTGAATCTCTTTCAATGCTGCCTAGTTTGAACTTTTCTACTAGCGTCTTATTTTCTTTTCTGTGTATTTCTGTTTCTTTACTGTGTAAATGTGAACCTATGCCACCTGGAAGTTGGATCTAGGCGTTATTGTCCTGAGACTTTGTGATGTATAGCTGGCTTAACATCACTACCCGTGAATGATAACCAACAATGTTGGTTTTACCGATCCTTTCATTTTCGGCTTCAATTGTAAACATGTTGTAGAATCAGTTAGCAGTGATATGTATAATAACTGACTTAGTCGGGGCCCACTGCCTCAGTAGTTCAGTCCAATTCCCTGATAAGTTCATAAATTGGTTAGACGTATTGCTTAATTCATTGGAACGTGAGATTAATAGTTTTAGACACATGTTAATATATGCCAGGCGATGTAAAGTCTGTGTGTTTAAGTTTCAGAATAAAATAGTGATTCTAGAGAGCAATTGTACAATTCAAACATAAGAATTATGTTCGAATATAATAACTAAATAAAGCCTTAGTTCAATTTACGGTAGAACGAATACTGCTGTAGTTAACCAAGTGTCTAACCTATTCGACAATCAACAACTTATCTCTAAGTGCAAGACACTCGACTAACAACAGAAGACATGCAATGAAGAGACACCGTTCATCCGTTGCGGTGCATTATAGTTCATATTTTTGCTCTTATCATTTTTCCTTAACCATTTCTTTCATGTTTTTTTGTTCGTGTTTCAATGATATGCTGATTTATGATATTTTATCAGTTCTAATTCATGTATTTCATTGAAAAGTAGCTGCTTGAACGTTGGCTATGGCCACACACAGCCAAATTTACATCTTGATTCAGTCAGAACAGTTAGTAGCTACAATTTGATCAATTGTCAAACTATTGACAAAGTCCGACACGAAGTATTTCTCATTGTGGATTGGAAGATACAGGTGCTCCTAGAAGAGAAGGGATTGTGGTGAATTTTGACAGATGATTATATAAAAGCTGAAGGTAACGAAAACATTATGGCTCATACACAATAAAGGAGAAAACCACATATGCTGCTATCTGTTTGTGTTTTGCAGATTTCTTCCCTCAAGACCGATTCAGACAGCAAGAACTACAAGAGAAGTGATGGAAAATTTATTCAGCACTTGACGAAGAATCTTGTCAACCATCTGTATCATAGTTGCAGCCTGTGATCTGTAATGCCATCCGGGAATTAGGATTAGGGTTTTCCGGAAATCAAATGTTTTCTGCTTCTATCATTTTGGACAGATATTCTCCACTTTTTAAATAAGACCTTTTAGTTCTTTCTCAAAAGTACCATCTTGTGACAGGCATAACAAAATACTGCCTTCATTTGACACTTTGAAATACCAATGAGAGACAATACTTGGTCAGTCTAAGAATGCATTTGTCAAAGGAAGCTTGAAGGGATCAGGGAGTGTGGAGTTCTTAAACCGATTAGCCCATGTCATTATTTCCTCTTTGTGGTTATGAACTTCACATTGTAGTAGCTCAAGTTCAGTTTTTGAATGCACTTACACCTTCATAGAAGTTGATATTCCCTTTCGTGTTTTTCATTCTTTCTTGTAAGTGGTGGTGGTCTTCTCTTAAAGCTTGAATCCTTTTCCTTAATGCTTAATTTTTGGCTTCTAAGTTTTTATGGGACACCTTCAAGTTGTCCTTTTCAATGGCCATCACTTTGAAGTTTTGTTCAAACTGGTCCATCCTTTCCAGAACTGAAATGTATCGTTGTTGCAATTTTGTAATCTTGAAGCTATTAGTTTTTGGATTCCTACTATTGAGGGAAATCAATGTGTTGTTCGTTGTTATGTAGCCCCAACTTGCTTAGAAGGTTCACTAGTGAAGTTTTAAGCAAGTAAATGATTCATCTGTCAAGACTAGAATAAAAGAAGGCAAAGCAGATGTGAGAAGATGAGAGTTTTGGTTGAGAGAGAGAGAGAGAGAGAGAGAGAGAGAGAGAGAGAGAGTTTTAAGTTTTCTGTACTCTGAAGAAACAATGCAGGAACCGTATCTGCGACCTTCCAGCTTTCGGAGGATAACATTGAATGAACATTTGCAACAAATCACATTGGTGAGGTTTGGTTTGACTTTCTTCCTTCCTTCATCAAAAACTATGTTACAGAAACTTTGATGTCTACTCCTAATTGTTAATTTGAAACTTTTTGGATTTTCATGCATATTTTTTTAAGGTACTTTGGTATTAAAAGTACACAACAATTTCCATCCTAACCTAGGATGAATCAAGAATTTTTGAAAGCAAATGTTTGCAAAGCTTTTTGGCCTGCTTTGGCATGTTTGCAAATTGAAGCTTTCAAACATTTCCTGGTTACCATGGTTACAGCCACTGAATTAAACAGCCTATCAAATTCATCTTCTCCTTGTCATGAGAATCTGAATTTCTGTCTGTATTTTCAGCCATCATAGTACTATAAACGGTCACCACTTTTAATCCAACAAGGGATGAGGCTTGGGTTCCATGTATTGAGGGTTAACTTTCATGTGTCTAATTAAATCTTAGTAGATTTAAAGAAGCAGGCGCATAATCTACTTCTACTATGCACTAACTTTGTTGGACATGTGAGTATAATGCTTCAATCTAGGTCATTGTTGCAATCCATTAAGTTACACTTCCAAGTTTCAATAGTTCTTTGCCATAGAATGGTGGGATTGAAGGTGTCATTGGAAAGTTGATCGAACAACATGCCAATGGCTGAAATTTGTTGCTTTCATTTATACAGTGCGTGTTAGTAAGTTGATAGAGAGTCGGAACACACGTCTCGTAATGGAGACCGAATTGCCATGCAGCAGTATCTTCCAAAATTAGACTATTTATATGTACTCTATTTCTCTCTCTTGTGAATACACTTTATAGATAAGCTTCTTGGGGTTGGTGTGTGCTCTCTCCTTATGGTTTGATGAATTTGAGTTGATGATTAAGCTATGCTAGTTACTTTCATAACTGCTAGATTGATCCTTAACATGGTATCAGAGCTTGGGTTGGAGGCGGTTTGACTAAAGTTGGCTGCACAGCAGTTTTCTGGCAGAATAGAAGTCCAACAGTTGCCGTACAAAATTGTACTCTTGAGGAAGCATTTAGCGGAAGAAACCAAGACTGGATGGTCTATGAGTTTTTGGATGTAGGGTATATGTCTATATTCCTAAGAGTGAGAGGAGCAAGATGCAAGCAAAAGCCTTTAAATGCATCTTCCCAGGTTATGATGAACAAACCAAGGGATATCGTTGCTATGATCCAGTGGGTCGATGCATGCACATTAGTAGAGATGTGGTATTTGATGAAGTTAATCTATCGAAGATCCTCATGGAGGATGAAGCTGCACAACCACCACAAAGTTAACCCATGGTTGAAGATGAAGGACATGGAACACCTCCTATCAATGAGGATAGATGGAGGAGAGACAAACCCTTTGGCACCGAATACTTTTCTTTCGGTGTTCGGGGTATGTTTGCCCTTCGCTTCGTCACCTTCGCGACAAAGTTGTAGGAGTTCACAATTTCTGACACTCCCTCTTGAACCTTGCAACTTTGTATTTAATCCAATTGCTTTTCTTTGCCTTGCGAAGAGTGGTTTGTCGAGCGGCTTCATGAGCAAATCTGCAATCATGTCTTCAGGTTTTATGTACTGAACTTTGAGCTCTCCTTTCAAGATCAAGTCTCAAAAATGATGGTACTTCAAAGGTATATGGTTTGTCTTTGAATGGAAAACTGGATCTTGGGACAAATATATGGCACTTTGAGAATCCATCATTATCATGCATGGTTCTCTTTGTAGTATGCCAACTGCTTCCAACATCATCTGCAACCATACTACCTCGTTCGCCATCTTTGAAGCTGTGACATATTCAGCTTTGCATGAAGATTGAGCCACCAAGGTTTGTTTCTTGCATGTCCAGCTGATTGCTGCTCCGCACACAATCGAACATCCTCCTGTCACGGACTTGTTGTCGTCTTTGCAGCTCGCCCAACTTGCATCACTGTAGTGTTGCAGTTCGAATCCTTTGTCTTCTTTGTTTGCTTTGTAGATTAATCCCATGTTTTGGGTACCCTTCAGATATTGCAGAATTCGTTTCGCCATTTGCCAATGTGTCATGCCAGGATTCGAAGAGAATTGGCTTAAAGCATAGACAGAGAAGGCCAAATCGAGTCTGGTACAAATTGTGAGGTACATCAGACTACCAATAGGTATTGGTAGGGTATACCTTCCATTTTCTGTCTCTCCTCATCTGTATTCGGACAATCCTATTTCTTTAGTCTGGCTCCAACTATCATTGGTGTGGCCCTTTTTTTGCAGTCAATCATTCGGTATTGCTTCAACACTTTCTCGGCGTCCTCTGACTGACTCAGATGCATTTCTCTTCTCATTCGATTTCTTCTGATTTCCAGCCCAAGGCATTTTGTTGCTTCTCCTAGATCTATGATTTCATAACTTTTAGAAATTTGACTCTTCGTTTTCTTGATTAGCATCAAGAAATTTCCTATCATTAGGGAGTCATCTACAAATATAGTCCCCTCAATCCTATTGGCTAATATTCACATTGATCCTATCCATTCATCTTGGACCCAACTTGATCCAAGGGTCCACAAAAAGTACATTGGAAATCACAAGATTCATGTTTGTCCAAAATTGGACCCAACTCTAAAAAGTAAACTCTAAGTTTAAAATTGACTTTGGGCCTCAAGTTTTATTTTAATTACAAAGGCCCAAGTCTATTTTACTTTATTTACACTTTGGCTTGCATGCTCATTGGGCCATGGGCTTATACGCGCAGGATGCCATGCCCTCACAACACATTTTATTGGACGAATTTATTTATTTACACTTTGTTGGGAATACCCCCAACAGGACCCACGGCTTGAAGTAGTGCCGGTCCCTCGGCACTCTGTCGGTTTAGTATAGCGTCCGCTTTGCCCACCTCTGGTAGATCAGGTAGCCCGTAACGTCTTCCATGAAGTTGAGACAGTTCAGTTTCTTTGAGTCCTTGGGCTTGTGGAAGGACTTGTGGACTCCTGTCAGCCATTCTTGCTCGACCCATGCTTGGAATCGGCGCGTCCAAGGATCTCCAAAGAATGCAGCTCGGTAATATACACAAGCGACTGACAGCTGATCTTCGACTTTGTTGGAAGCTAGCGCCTTATTAGGATCAAAGAATATTGAGGGAAGAAAATCATCCCATTTTGTTTCAATGCCCATTAAATGTTCTAAGTCCCAGGCGTAAGTGGTTGTCGCGCGGACTGTTGGACCAGGGCAGTTGATATATTGATTTGCGAACGTGGTGAGAGCCCTTCTAGCATCTACATCCGTAGTCCACCCATATTCTGATGGTATGATTGGCCAATTAAAATTTTGCAATGTGAACTTGTCCAGAGGGGTGCCGCATTCCGCCCATTTGGATCGTCGTGTACATGGCAGAAAGTGCGCGTTCACCCGTAGTTGTTGTGGACTCATCATGTAGGCCCTGATGGCCGCAAGGTCTCTTTCGAACAACTGCTGACGCCATCTGGTTGTGGTTGGAAGGCGGATAATGCTTGCAGTTCTTTGCCCTTTAATGTCCGAGCAGAAAACGATATCTATCAGCCGCCTCTTGATGACTCGTGGAGATACTTTGATAGGAATTCGTTGATTTTCTCCTCCACGGACGTTGGTCTTCGGAAGGCCCGGCTGGCAGATATCGTACGCGAACCTCTGGATGATGTGGCTTGGCTTTGGCTTGTATCTGCGCCTTGGCCCTGGTCTCACGTCTTAGCAGCCGTATCCGTTTGTCTTTGGTCTTGGACTTCGGACCCTTGATCTTGGGTAAATCTCCATGCTGCCTGTTGGCTTTGGTCTTGGCTGGTACGTTTCCATGAATTTTTGGCAAGCCTTGAGGGCTTGTTTGGCCTAGGCGAGCTCGTGAGTTGCACTTGCCCAATATTTGTTGAACTCTGCTTGGTAGCTATTTAAGATTTGGCTATAAACCTGCACCTGACGCCGAAGAAGATTCATTTCTGATTGAGAGAGCGGGCTTGAGTCTGGTGCAGGTTGAGCTAACCAGACGAGCTTTTCATCTTGTAGGACTTTGATCTCCGTCCCCAAGCGCGTATTCTCTGCTTCCAAAAGGTTTAGTTGCGTCTGGATGGGAGCAAGCCGTTGGGATGCTTCAGATTGAAGCTCCTGCACCTTCGTGGAGGCCTCTGTCAGCGCTTTGGAGAGGCTTTGGATATAATTATTGAGGCCTTCCTTGTTTTGCTGCAGCTTGGCGATCTCCTGGTGCCCTTCTTGTTCATGTTGCTGAGTCAAAATCAGCTTGTGCTGCAGCTTGGTGAGTTATGCTCGCAGTTGTGTGTTGCTTGTTGCCAGGTGTAGTACCCTGATTTCCAAGATAGCTTTGGCCGCTACCGCATCCAGGATGTATTTCCCAAGAGTCTGGTACGCCGTCGTTAGGTATGTGGGAGCAGCCGGTACACTGGCACTGGTAGGGGCTTGTGTTGTATCGGCGCCGACGACTTGTGGGGTACCGTCATCATCATCTTCTATCAGGTTCTCATTGGACCTGATGCCATCTGGGGCAGTAGGATCAGCCCAATCTAGCGATGGTATGAAAATTGTTTGGACAAATGCGTCATCAAACAACGGTTGGTTGCCCTCGGCAACCTTTGTTGGCGAAGCAGGTGGGGTTTGAGAAGCAACTGTGAAAACGGGGTTGAGGACTGTTTGTCCAAATGAGAGGATGGGAAGAATAGAGGGGAACTGAAGGGTGGTGTGGAGTATGGAAGAAAGTGAGGATGGAGCAGAAAGTGTCTGACGTGAGAGTGAAAAATTGATGACTTGCATCCACGCTAGAGTGTTTGGAGACAATTGAGAATCAAAAGGATTGAGTGGAATGGAAGCAACAGTGGTGGCAGGAGTGATGGAGGATGCGATGGTGATGGACGGAGTGGTGGATAATGGAACAAAGATAGGAGTGGTATCAACAAAGGAAACGAGGATGGACACAAAAATAGTTGTGGATGAAACAAGAAGAGAGGGAGCGACAACAGAGATCAGAGTGGGGAGTTGCACGGAAGAAGAAGTGGCGGTGGTTGATGGAGTGGTTAGTGCGGTAGTGGAGGCGCGTCTTGGGGTAGCAGGTGGAGATGAGGATGTAGAGGCAGCGCCACACATTCGTTTGCTGGCCGTTCTGTTAATAACTGCAAGTTGGGAGGAGGTGGATGTTTGGGATGGCAGATAAAGGTTAGTGTGTGGCACTTGGGTGGACAAAAAGGATGAGCATTGGAAACCGCGCACTTTTGCCTTGAGAAGTGCATAGGCAAAGTTACACAAGAGGGGGCCTGTTGCGATACGCTCACGGTTGTTGGGTTTGATGGAGTTGGTTAGTTCACGAATAAGGAAGCTATGCCAATCGTATGGCACAATTGAGAGGCCAGGGAATTCCAGAAAGGCTTCCACTATTTGACTCAGCAACTTAGACTGGATTCTGTCCTTGCGAAATGTTGAAATAACCAGAAAGTTAGTCAACAGATGCGTCGCTGTCTGAATGACGGGTTCTATGATAAAAAAAAAATTAAAAATTATTATTAGTCTGGATTGGAATTTCCTGTGCAATTTGGGTGACGAAGCGTTTGATCAGAGTTTTGGCGTGACGATGGGAGTTGAATTGACAATCACCGGACATAATGCCAATGGTGACCATCGAGTCTGCGTTAATCCTGACCTTGTATGTGGTACCTTGGTACAGGAAGTGGAAGCGAGTCTTTTCCTCGTCCTAGGTGGCGTAAGCGTGAAGGGCGAGGCCCATGTTAATTTCAGAATGGAAAAGCGCCGAGTAAAAACCCATTGCCTCTAGAAGTGGGTCGGCTGTCTGTAGCCATGGTTGGATTAGAGCGTCAGAGGATAAGGGCCAAATCTGTGTGGCCTCGGGGATTTCACGCTGGATCACTTGCTTGGTGCTAGAGTCTTCAAAGGATGAGGAGGCCATGTTAGCAGTGATGATTAAAGGTCGAAAAAGTAGAAAAAATGGTGAAAAAGATAAAAAAGTGTGGAAATGACAAAAACTATGAATTACGAGTGTTGGATGACAAGTATTGTAGTTCAGAGCGCAGATTGGTGTTCAGTATGAGCAGATGATAGCTGGTAGGAAGTTTGGTCGCAGAACTTGGTAATTTCAGTGTAAATTTCGGTAGAGCTTCGCTAGCAAAGGTGACAAATGACTCGAATTCAGCCCTTATATAGCGGAATTTAGAGTGCGTATTAGGTGAAATCCACTTTCCCTTGTTCAGTTCCACCCAAATTTTGGCAGTGCAAGAGTTCAGAAGGTGATTTGACTGTTATGCGAAGGTTTTGCAAGGGTTCAGACTGTCTGCGAGGGTTCAACTCTCGCAGGAAGTGATCTCTCGCACAACTTGTTCATGTGATTGGATTTTCAAGATCAAACCATGTAGACATGCTAATTTCACTGCTCTGATTCCATCTAGGCACTTTGCGAGGGTTGGTAAGATGATCTTGATGCTCTGCGAGGGTTCTGAAAATTCAGCTTCTAGGAACCCTCGCACATACTAAAAAATGGTGAATCCTATATCAAGAACTCTCGCAAAGATTTTCATGGATGCATCTGGGTCAGATCTGGTGACTGTCCAAGTTTCAAGAGCTATCTCCCAGGGGATCTCAAAAAATCATGAAAAAAGTGCTCTTTCAGAGTGTTTTTTTGAAGAGATCTCGAGATTTTATGATTTTTAACTTTTGTAAACTGGTAATCAGTCTCATCCAGGCTTGATCTGACTGTTGGTAGTTCTCTGGAAGTTCTAATGGATACTTGGTAGCAGATCCATCAGTCAATCTGATGATATGCTTCCTTCCTGATCCTATCTAGATCTGGATCTTCCTTGAATTCTGATGGATTTTTCCGATCTTGCCAGATTTGGCCGAATCTTGATGGATCTAGCTTGATTTGGCTTGATCTTCCTAGATCTAGTGGTGATGGTTTAGCTGAATAGCTTTTCATAATGTGGCATCACCAATCTGGATCTCTCTTACTATGGTGGCTAGTACTTGTGCAACCGGCTATCGTTGATGGGTGTATCCAATGTTGGCTCATCTAGCTTTTCTAAATTCACGGCTCCATGATTAAGAATTTTCTTGATCCGATAAGGACCTTCACCTGTGAATTTTAACTTTCTCTTGATCGCCTTGGTTTTATACATCAAGACCAGATCTCTGGAGCGAAGATCCTTCTTTTGTAATCTGTGATCATGCCATGCTTTGCATCTTTCCTTTTCAACTGTCAGTGCATGCACAGCTAGTAAGTCTGTTTCACAGAGTTTATGCAGAGCTTTGTGGTGTAGTTGTAGAGATTTGGACTCATGAAGACGTTGCATGGTGGCAATCCTTAATGAAGGAACTAAAAACTCTACTGGCATCACAACATTCTGACCATATACCAATTGGAAGGGTGTTTGATCAGTGCTTCCTTTATATGTTGTCCTGAATGCCCACAATGCAGCATGCAACTTGTGTTCCCAATCTGATCTGCTAGCTTCAACTATTTTCATGAGCATGCTACACAAGATCTTATTGATGATTTTGTTTGCCCATTACCACGAGGATAATAAGGCGTACTAGTTCTGTGGATCACGAAGAATTCCTCCAACAGGACCCTGATGGTCTCATTGATGAAATGGCTTCCGCGATCGCTGACTAGCTCTATTGGGCATCCAAAGCGCACAATGATATTTTCATAAAGGAACTTGGCAGTGGTCCTAGCATCAGCTACTCTTACTGCCTTGGCTTCGATCCACTTGGTGAGGTAGTCTGTGGCTACGATTATGTATCGAGCTTGAGAACTCTTTGTTGCAGGGTGAATTGGACCGATGTAATCCAATTCCCACTTTTTGAATGGTACTTGGACTAAGACCGGGTGCAATAGGTCATAATTCAATCTTGTTGGCCTTCTCGCCCTTTGGCACACATCGCACTTTTTCAAGTATTCCTCTGTATCCTTATGAATTGCTGGCCACCAACATCCTGATTGCAGGATCTTGCGAACTATAATGTCGGATGCAAAATGGCCTCCAACCATGCCTTCACGTGAAAGCAAAATGATCTGGGTGGCCTCATGAGGAAGAATACACCGCCGAAGAATTTCGTCGGGTCCTCTTCGATACAATTGGCCAGCAATCAGATGATAAGGTCTAGCCTTCAAGATCAATTTTCACTGTTCCGTCTTTGGCAGTGATTTGTTTGGTTGGCCTCGCATTAGATATTCAACAATGTCGGCAACTCATTATGGTACTGTGTCCACATAAAATAAGGCAGCATCTGCCAGTTCATCATTGGGTTGGGTTGCAATCTCCTTTCCCTTGATTCGTGACACATGATCTACCATGTAGTGTTGTTTTCCCTTGCAAACTACTAGATAAGTGTTCTGAGTCTGGTCCATGCACGCACAGATCATCCAAGAAAATTTCCAAAAATTTTTGCAAATAATATTTGAATGCCGCCTACATGACTCGCTGGAAGGTGCTTGGGGCATTGCAAAGTCCGAATTGCATCACTTTATAGGCATAGGTTCCCCATTCCGTGGCAAATGTTGTCTTGTGCTGGTCTTGGGCGACTATTTTCACCTGGTCCCTCGAAGACTTGTTCCGCTGGTGCCTGACTTTGATCAGGTTCTCTCTGGGCTTGCGGCATCATGATTACTATGTCGTCCAAGGCAGACGATACAAAGCAAGGCTCGTCGCGAAAGGCTACACACAAAGGTACGACGTTGATTACTTCGATACGTATTCACCAATGGTAAAAATGACAAGCATTTGACTGCTCCTTGCATACGCAACTCAATACAATCTGGAAATTCACTAGATTGATGTAAAGATAGCCTTTCTGAGAGCTCAAGCATCCTCATTTGCTAATCAATCTTGCTTATGCTATTGTTGTGTTTGCTTGTTATTTTCATCTCTTCCTTGCTTTTTGTTTGTGATTAGTTAAGGTTTTTCCATAAGCAATGACATTGAGCATTTGAGCTAACCTCCATCTCATTTCTCTCTCTTCCTCTCTTATCTTCTCTCTTCCTCTTCTTGTCCATCCTTTCCCTTCACCCAAAAGCATGATGAATGTTAGTGTAGAGGAGTAGAGTTAAAGGAGGGTAGTGTTAGTGGTGAATAGAGTTAAGGGAGAAAGTAGGAAACTAACTAAAAATAGCATCTATGCATAGTTAGGTACCTATCCAGTGATCTAACCCTTGTTGACAGGCGGGAGGGCTATACTACGCGAGATCTTCTACCCTACAGTGGTGCCGTTGCCGGGGAGCGCCACACACTCGCTTCATCGCATAGTTTTCTTAATCTCTTCCTCTCTCTGCCTCTCTCTTTTCTTCTCTCTCACCATTCATTTTCACCAAAACATCAAATTTGACGTAGAATAGTGTGAGTAGTGTTAGTTTTTGCTATTTTTTCGTAATTTTTTTGTTTGTTTCAAATGTAGGGAGAGATTGTGGGTGGAAGGAGCAGATCCAAGCACCCAATCCCTTCGTTAATCCATACAATCCATAAAAATCAGAAGAAAAAGAAGCTCAAAATCTATTTTTGGAGGGAAAAAGAGAGCCAAAATCCCATCAGATTTTAATTTCTCAAAAACCAGCAAGAAGTAACATTCGCATGACTGGCAGCAGCTCCAGAGTACTGTCCCAGACCTACGTAGAAGCATGCAAAGGTTACTTCTCAATAGATTTTGAAAAAACAGAGAAAAACCCAAAAAAATTCAAAAATCCTCTGTAAAAATTAAAAAAAAATTCAAAACTCAAAACTAACATTTGCAGAGCTCTTTGAAGTTCCATCTCACTGAGACAAGGACACAAAGAAGTCTGCGAGAGTTAGATCTCAAAAAAAGTGCCCCTATGAAGGTTCCCAAGAGCAAAAAAATGGCCTAGAACCTTCTCAGACAACAAATTTTTGAGTTTCCTTGGGAAGTAACCTTTACAGAGCTCTCTAAAGTTCCATCTCACTGAGACAAGGACACAGAGAAGTCTACGAGAGTTAGATCCCAAAAAAAGTGCCCCTGTGAAGGTTCCCAAGAGCAAAAAGTGCCTAGAACCTTCTCAGACAACAACTTCTTGAGTTTCCCTGGGAAGTAACTCTCGCAACTTGGTAAGCAAGTGGATCTGACTCAGATACAAGCACATATCAGCCTGCGAAGATTAGTTCCCAGAAAATCTCAAAATTTGGTTAAAAAACTCCAAAAAAATGTAGTTTTTTCAAGATTTTTTGAGTTTCCTAGGGAAGTAACACTCGCAGCTAGGTGAGCAGCTGAATCTGACTGAGATACAAGTGCATACCAGTCTGCAAGGGTTTGTTTCCAAAAAATCTTAAAATTTTGCAAAAATATCCCAAAAAATGCACTTTTTTTAAGATTTTTTTGAATTTCCTTGGGAAGTAACTCTCGCAGCTTGGTGAGCAGCTGAATCTGACTGAGATACAAGTGCATACCATTCTACGAGGGTTTGTTCCCAGAAAACCTTAAAATTTTGTAGAACAACCCCAAAAAAAATGCACTTTTTTTAAGATTTTTTGAATTTCCTTGGGAAGTAACTCTCACAGCTTGGTGAGTAGCTGAATCTGACTGAGATACAAGTGCATACCAGTCTGAGAGGGTTTTTTTTTTAGAAAATCTTAAAATTTAAAAAAATGTACCTTTTCAAGATTTTTTGAGTTTCCTTAAGAAGTAACTCTCGCAGCTTGGTGAGCAGCTGAATCTGACTGAGACAAGTGCATACCAGTCTACGAGGGTTTGTTCCCAGAAAATCTTAAAATTTTGCAAAAATACTCCAAAAAAATGCACTTTTTTCTAGATTTTTTGAGTTTCCTTAGGAAGTAACTCTTGTAGATTGGTGAGCAGGTAAATCTGACTTAGATACAAGTGCATACCAGTCTGAGAGGGTTTATTCCAAGAAAATTTTAAAATTTTGCAAAAAGACCTCAAAAAAATGCACTTTTTCCATGATTTTTTAAAATCTACTGGGAAGTAGCCTTTGAAAAGAGTTTTATACATAGATCTAACCTAGATATGGCTACTACGAAATTTTTGTGAAGATCCAATGGCTATATTTTCAAATATCTAAGAAAAAGTGTCAAAAAACTGAGTTTTTTCAAGATTCTGACAAATCTATTCATCAAGAACTCTTGCAAAACTCACATTGTCTAGAAATGGTCTAGATACAGCTACTGTAGGAAGGTTGAAGGTTTGATTCACTCAAATCTGAAGAAATCTCAAAAAAAAAAAAAAATCATGAAAAAGGGCTAAAATCACACTATTAGCCAACTGAAACTAATCAGATCTTGTCAAATCTAGGTTGCAGTCACATTATCCATCAAGATCCAACATCCCTAGACCGAATCAAGTGAATGAACCTCAGATCAAGCCAATCAGTTCCCTCCACATCAATCACTATCCATCCATCATTCTTCTGTCCCATCTCTATTCCATCTTCTATCTCCATCTATGCTAGATAAATCCATTTCTGTCTCTATTCTCATCCATACTAATCCACCGTTTACTGATTCTCTTCTCTTTTTCTTCTTCTCCATCTCCTCAAAAAAAAAAAAAATGGTTGGAGCACCAGAGTCATTAAGCAAACTTTGAAGCAATTCACCAACCAACTACTTTGAGACATTCTAGTGATGAACTATGGAGACCGCCCTTGTAGGATTATCGAAATTAAAAAAGTACCCTGCTAAAACAATCCGAGACTACACCTATCGAAGCAGATCAAGTGCAGCGAAAGACTTAAAACCTTGCACTTCCAGTTGACAGCAAGCTTATGCTCGCTCTATTAAGTTTCTTGAAAAGGATGAATGTACCTTCTGGTTTGGAGATCATCCAAGTATCAGGTGTCCAATCACGAATCTGCGCTTATTAAAAGGACAAAATATAGAGCAACAGGCTTGTTGACAGCAAGATACAGCGGCTCAATGGTCAGAAGCAGAATCAAGCCGACAAGGAGCTCACCAAAAGGATGGATGTCAGATTGATCCATCTAAGTCACGAGTTTCTTCAACAAACAGTGGCAAGGTAAAGGTTTTGGTTATATCCTCTTGCATGTCACCGAATTCAATGGACGACCATAACAGCCTACCAATCTATTTTGTGGAAGATCCTAAGGGAAATTTATTACCGGTGTATGTCTATCAACTTAGAGCAGATGGCATACTGCACTCAGTTAGGTGCTATGGATGCAGACGAAAACACCGCCGTGCTGAATGTCCACAACGAGGGGATCTGTCAACATTTGATCCCTCGTGTTCACAATGCGGAGTTAATCATCCATGCCGAGATTGCCCGATGAGAAATTCACAAATAGCCAGGAGGCATTTGGCCTATGTAGACCGACATGCACTTGGGGTAATCCTTCCACCTCGAACGTACTACAAAAGAAAAATCTTAGTGCCACTGGGCTATGAAACGAGTGACGAAGAGGACAATCTGGCAAAAGTCCCAAAGTATGCAAAGATACCCTCGGGAAAACAAGTAAAACCATCACAGAAGACAGAGATGGTAGAATCCATCACACCAATGGTAACTGAGGAAGTCAAAAAATTGGCATCCGATGAAGTCCAACAAATTTTACCATGTCTCTTGGCGCAATCACTACAAAGAATTCTTAGTGATGAATTACAAAGGGGACTAGCGTCAACAAAGCAACTTGAAGGCAATTCAACACAAGATCCAAGGAACAGTGCCATTACGCAACTTTCAACGGGGAAGTGCAATGACCAAGAGAAGACTAAAGTTGATGATTGTCCCTCAATGAGCAAGATTCAACCAAAGTCTAATTGTTTCACAATTCAACAGACCCCCAAATCAACGCCAATTCGGGGTATATCCATTCTTCAAAGGCAAATCCAGGGAATCCAAATCCAAATAGGCCTCTAGTACAGCAAGCACCAGTGCCTACAATGACAAAGTCTTGTCCTCAATCTATGATATTCAGACTGCTGAGGAAAGTCGTCAGGTTATGACATACTTCGAATACCTGGACAGACAAGAGCATCAAGCAAGCACGTCATATCCACATTACGAATTGAGGGAGTCTATGACATTGAGACCAGTTGCGTCGATCTATGAAGATCCATTGTATTAGCAAGATTTATCTTGGAATCCTCCGATGGAATGCATCGACTACCCAATTGTCAATGAACAAGGTTATCCGGTATGGCCACCAGACCCTTATGGGTATTATTGAAAATCTGGCAAGTCCAGGTTCTTGTTGATCAACACTCAATAAAGCCTCAGGTTTTACGTAAGCGAATTCTATCCACACTTTTCCTGAAGCATCCATGTCCCAGCAATAAAAGAACCGACAACAACGCCCCTTCACGACAGTTGCAGCCTAGTGCCAAGGGACCGGCACTACTTTGGGCCGTGGACCCTGTTGTGGGTATTTCATGTATACAAATAAATAAGTGGGTCTCACCACTTAAAATGCTGTTGGCCAGGACTTGCCTACTGGGCCCCGCCACAGTACGGTAGAATAATAAGTGCAAGGCATTGGCGTCTTGTGTGCATAAGCCCAGCCACCAATGAGCACAAGTAGCAAGTTGTAATTCCTAGGAATAAGAGACTAGGGGCTTAAAACTCTAAAATGACATTAGAGGCCCTAAGTCAAGTTGCAAATAAAAAAGCTAAAAGGGCCCAACTTAAAACTCACACGAATCATGTGAGTGCCCTTGTGCTTTCTTAGCACCAATAGATTTAACTTATGTTTATTTTAAAGGCTTGGATTGGAATCCTTGCCCCAATGAAGTGGCCAATGAGAGTGAAGGAGGCTCACCTCTAAAATCTATAAGAGGGAGCCATTTCCTTTGTATTGTATCATCTTCCATTCTCATTCTAATAAAAATCTCTTGGTTTCTCTCTCTCTCTCTCTCTCTCTCTCTCTCTCTCTCTCTCTCTCTCTCTCTCTCTCTCTCTCTCTCTCTCTCTCTCTCCCTACGTTGGGATAGAATAGCTTTGGGTAGGCGCTCGAGCCCCCAAAGCCTTTCTCAACCTAGGCGTTCTCTCTCTCCCTCTCTCCATCTCCATCTCTCTCTCTCTCTCCCCTCCCTCCCTCTTCTTCAATTGAGGCGCTGCACACAACATATGAGGATTTTCAGATGAAATTTTTTTCAGATACTGTTGTTGCAGCTGTCCATGCCAAGAGGGTGACCATCATGCCCAAGGATTTAAACATTGTGTTCAGGCTTCAGGACACATATGACAAGTCTGCTGAATACTTTAGACTTGCTCCCTCCTCTCCTCCAAAAAAAAATTCAGAGAGGAAAAAATGAAAGCAATCTCAACCAACCCGGCTTGTTATTCGTATACAGAGCGGGAGTGTTTCAAAGAAGAAGATGTCTCTTGATTCTCCATCTAAAGTGAGGGATTTTTCCAAGCCATCTCCTCTGAATACTCTTTTTTCTTCTAGGCATTCTCCTTCTAATTCTCTTCTTAAGTCTCATTCTCCTCCTCCCACTCCATCTTTAACTTCTCCTGCTAAATCTTCCTCTCTTAATAATTTTCCACCTCCTAAATCTCCTCCTCCTCCTCCTCAACCCGTAAATATTAGTTCCCATCCTGTTCTTGGAAGCGATTTAGATGATTTTGTTAGTGTAAAGGTAGATTCAATTTTGAATGACAATTCTTTATGTGGTTTATCAGTATTACTTCTCTCACCCCCTGCACTTGCCTTTATAAATACTCCTCAATATGTACAATATGACCAATTGTTAAATACGTATCTTAAAAAGGTTTAGGTCCTCGATACAGTTTTAGAATGCCGAAGACCAATGTTGGTCTCCCCCTTTCTAGTTTAGATATTGGTGAATTAGAAAGTAGGGATAAAATGCTAGGGGACAATGTAGGACGTGGGGCAATTCAGTACTGGATGGAGTTCTTCGAGACCCCATTGTTTATAGATGTTGCATTGTTTCCCCTTCAATTCATGGCTGCATTTGATTTTTCTGATTTCAAAAGCCTGCACGATGATATGCTCCAATACGTCAGACTAGGAACTCCAATTCTCATGCTGCCATACATAACAAAGTAAGTGTCTTTTTTTCAGATTTTATTTTATTGGATTTTTCATATGAATTTTGATTTCACATTGATTCTCATAAATTTATTGTTTTCTGATTTTAGTGATCATTGGAGCTTATATGTGTTGTCCTTGTACGTCAATAACGAGGGTGTGTGTAATCCAGTTTGTTTAAAGATGAACTCTACTATACACACACACACAGAATTGTCAGGACCCATGTACAGAAAATATTGGAACTCTTTCCAGTACCAAAATGCAAAAGCATATTCGAAGCTGAAAATGGTTGATGCAGAGGTTTAAATTCTTCAATATCGGTTCGATGCGCCCTTGTAGTTATTGATTGGATTGTTATCATAACGTGCGCGCTGATCCGATATTCAATCAATATTTTTTTTATATTGGTTCGACGCGCGCTTGTTTCCGTTGTAGATGTTATTCTGACATCCTGCGCGTTGATCCGATATTTCATAATGTTAAAATTTGGATTCTGCAGTCCTCCCAACAGGTTGATTCTATTAGTTGTGGTTGGTATACCATATGCAATGCCAAACAATTTTTTTAATTGGCTTGCATTACAAGATGGACCTCCAAATCTGGAAGAGGTAATCTTTGATTAATTACTTTTAATTGTGTTTTTGCTTTTTTTCATATTCAAATTCCTATTAACTGATCTTTGATTAATTACATTTAATTGTGTATGTTTTTTTTCAGTTTAAATGCCCAAAGGTCTCCCCAATGTAGATAATGCACTTCAAGCAGGAGACCATAAAGCTTGTGATCGAAAATTTATATCCAGTTGCAGTGGCCGAGTGTTCTCCACCCAAGCTACTTCCAACTGGAGAAATGGATTTAGAAATCATAGATAGTTGATATTGATTAAATATTCATCTCACTTGATGTGGATGAGACACATGTACAGAAAATTTTAATAGAAATATATTTATAGTTTTTCTATGGTTGTTCTTACTTGTTTTTTTTCATGTTATTAATTCAGGTTATGATTCATTCATCATCAATTTCTACGGTTTTTCGACATGTTTGTTTTTCATAGCCTTGTTTTGCCTTGCCTTTACCATGGTTTTTTTTGGATAAGTTCCGAAAGATGATCTAATGGAACCTTTGTCACAACCAATCCGAATATGCGACAAACTTACATTTGTTACAGCAAACCATCAGTTCATCTTCTGAACATATCAATATGCCAAGACAAGGACAATACAAACCAAGGCAATGAAGACCAAAAATACAACCGATATATGCGAGACATCAACAAGGGCAAGCGTCGATTGCAGTGATCACTAGAGTTCAAGTGACTAAAGATCTCCCCAATGGAGATAGTGCATTTCCTACAGGAGACAATGAATCTTGCTATCGAAAATTCATATTATCCAGTTGCAATTACATTGTGTTTTGCACCATGGAAATGGAGATCATAGAAATGAAAGAGCCTCATATGTATACAAAAAATTGTATTACATAATACAAAATTCCATAGTTCATAATCTATGGATCTTCAATTTCGATGGATGTTCCAATGTCTTTGCATTTTATATGCTCTTCCTGCCTTACTTTTACCTGCACAAGAGAAATTGTTTTAGTTATATATTTTATGAAACTGATTCACTTAGAAATAGAAAAAAATGAATATTTTTATATGCATAACGTATCTTTACATTTTTCAATCGAAATTGATAGTACTGAGGTAGATCGAATTGCAACATGTCTAGTTGTGATCGAATATGATTGAGACACCAATCTTCTTCGACCTCAACCATTGCAAGAATGTTGTCATTTCTTTTCACTGTTATCTGAAGTTGCTCTTGAGAGTTTGTACCAAAATCTTGATCAAGTGGCTTCCAAAATTTTTTGCTTCTAGTCCATCTTCTATAATACAGCAGCAAAGTGAGCATTTGTTTTTCGATGTGATATCTAAATGTCATGGATGAGTAACATACTCTGCACTCAACTTGCTGATTTTGTTTTGTATCCCAACCATCATCCAACAACTCGGCGATTATATCAGCACTCAAGTCCTTACAAATAAATATTATTTTCGTTCTCCGAACATTGCATTTGAAAAAAAATCAACAAAAATAGTAAAATGTAGATACCAATTTAATCTATTATTCTTTGATCCAGTGCTACATTGTAATATACTTTGAATATCAATATATAGCCTAGATCAAAAACTTCCTTAAATTGCTGCATAAGGAGAAATTCATTCCTCACTCAAAAATATGGTAGAGGATATGGCTCTAATCTACCAACTAAATCATTTTTATCAGGAAATAGATGTGATCATAAAAGAAAACTCATGACTCTAAAAGTTACTTTGGAGACCGACCTTTATATTGTAAAATACCGATCTCCGAATGTATGACATCGATTATTCCTGCAATCGATTGAACTGATTGTCATTCAACGAAATTTGATGGATACAAATATGCAAAACTAACAAAAGCATCTCATAAAAATATGATTTAAAGATAATGCTAAATCTAAAAAAATTGAATCTGAAAACTTACAATTGCACTTCCTTTTATCATTTGGTTTCAGATCATGAATGTTGAGCTCATTGTGAATATAAGCATGCTGAACTAAAACTTTCGTGATAGATTGACCGGCAGGTGATACTTTAAAATCCATTATCCTACCTTTCCAAGAGCTTCTATATATGTTATCCAATCTTTTTCTTTTTCGGAATGAGCCTTTTGTAGAGAAATGCATCAAAATCCATTGATATTTTCGATATATGCTAGGAAACTAGATTTTGGCCATTTTAGCCACTAGATCTCAAATCAAATAATATGTACATCCTATATGATTGATCTAAATGATATATGCATTTAATTCACACGTGAAAATAGGCTCCACACGTGTAATCATGATATGTACTAGTCATTATGGTATTTACAAGATTTGATCAAGTTAGCTTTTGCCAATTTTAACATGAGTAGGTAAATGTGATAGTGTTGTGTAATTTGGATTGGTTAATAATCTCTGTATGTACATAGTACCGATTTTTTAAATTCATTAAGTTGAATTTATTTTGAATATCTATAGAACCATGAGTTGACCCTTTTTTATATTGAAAGTTGTGACATGGAACAAAAATGACACTTGGTTCACATTTGTACTATAAAGAGCCTTATTCTTAAGTGTTAGAACTCTCAAATGGTAGGAATTTGGGAATGATAGAGTTTTTGAGATCTTTGGATTATTGGATATTGCAATTAAAGATCTTTTTGAAGGAATTATATTCCTTGTACCATTTTGAATATAGATATTGGATATCTATTGGTTATACTTTAGTTGATTTGAATTTTTAATGGTTCCTTTTGGTTCCTGATGAATACACTTGGGTTATTTCAAATGTTTATGAATGAGGTTTCTCGTTCATACCGGGGACAATGCCTAGTGGTATTCTAAGATGATATTGTCGACTACGGGCAAAAGCTTAAGAAAAGAGAGAATTCAGTGGTATTTTTTGTAAATGGTTGAAGATCGGATCCTATGTTTGATCTTTTTGGTTTTCTGATGACCAAATCTAAAAGCAAAGAACTTTCTTGGAGAGAAAACTGATGGTATGGGACATCAGTGATTTCAAAGGGAAATTCTTGTGTGAGAATGATCTATAGACTAGTAGTTAGTATTTACATTATTAGTGATGCTAACAGTTGAAACCATTTGTGAAACTTGTTTAGGGTATTTGGAGAGGTTATGAGATATAGATCCGGATCTCTAAATGGTATCTCATAAATTTCAATCGAAACCCCTTAAAAGCTATTTCTCTTTTAATTTAAACCTCAAATTTTTATAAATTTCTTTTATATGAGACAATTGAATTGAGATTCATATAATTCCTTCCAGTGTAGAACTAGGTTATGAGGGACTGTTAAAGTTATATGAATTTATGCTTCCATTTCAGTTTTGTGAATATAGCTCAGAATCAATTGATGTTTTCAACTGATTAAGTGGAATTTAAACTTCCTGAGCCCAAATAATTATCCTATTTGATAGTTGATTATTGAGAGTAATGTTTCTATCACTAAGAATAAGATGTTTTATGATTTTGAGAAAAAAGTCCAGTTGTAATAGTATTGGATACTCATTACTAACTTTCTTGAATCTTCGATATCTTATACATTGTCTCCTAGAAACTTTTTGATCAAAATTATGGAATTTCTTTTGAAAGGAGGAGAAGAAAATAATAAGAATAAGACTTTCATGGGATCAACCATTTGCATAGATTTCTTTTGTGGAATCTAGTATGTGTGCAATGGTAGAACTATCCAATGGGAATAGAGGAAATCTCTAGTGATTGTTTTGAATTATCTGGAACTAGAGGAGTTTTGGGGGTTTTGAGTTGTTAGATATTCATGGTTATGGATGGTGGTGGTAAAGATTAAGTCATAGTGAGATTTTTCTCATATGTGCACGATTAATCTTGTTTGGATCTACTATGTATTCTTGGTTACTAAGGTTATCTGATGCACTTAACCTAGTTGATGAACATAGACATATGAACAAGTATTGTGTTTGACAATTACTTGCAGAGTTAACAGATCTGTTCTGATAGATCTATAGTTTAACTTAACGAGTAATTTGGATGTGGATCTAAATGTGTTGTTGTAGTAGTACAATCAAGAGCTTCACCTGGATAAGATTTCTAAATCATGGACAATTAACTTGAGTAGTTGATCTACTCTTGTGGAAGTTAATTGGTAAAACAGACAGTGTGAAGAGAATTCACCGGAAACTATTGTTTTGTGTGTATTGCTTGTAAGACACATAATTTATAAGTCATTTGGATTCATCAGGAAATTGTGTGCATAGGATATACGGAATTCTTGGGTGAGTATTTCTCAATTAAGAAATAGACTTAATTCATTAGTGATTGTATTCCAAAGCACTCAATTGGATACCGGATCCTAATGGGTCCATGATTGGTAAACTGAATTTTGAAATTTAGTAGAACTTTGTAATCTCTGGATGTTGTTCTAGGGGATTGTATAAAGTTTGTGTTGTTGAAGATAAATGTTATAATGGTCTTTGATTACTTGGTTGATTGTAGAATTGGAAACTCATAATCTGAATAAGAATCACATTGGAAGAATATTCTTGAAATCCAGTAATTTTCCTTGTGGAAAAGATTTTGAAATGATTCTTATATTTCCAGAGTTGTATGTTGTGCGTATACTCCAATATTTTTTAATGATTAAGTATGGTGTTAGGACCTTGTAAATTATGATTGACGAATCATAAGGTTCTAAATATTTATGATTGATGGATTGATATTCAAAGTTCATTAAAAGAATATATGAAAATGTGAGGATTCTTAAGATAGTGAGTAATTCTTAATCAATTGGGAGAGTCAAGGGTTTAGATCTGCTAGTTGAACTCTAAATTTCTTTACTCCAATGCATATTTGAGATTATGTTATTCTCACAGGTATTTTCATAAAGTAATTGTTTACTTATGAGGAATTGCTTTCTTTACAGATTGTAGTCTATAAGTGTTTGTGTGCAAAGTTCAGTCTATATCTCCAGATTGATAAGAGACAGATAAATCTATTAAGATACAAATAGTTGCTGATTTCTTGCATGTGGTGCAAAAAATGGGGCTGTTAACTCATTAGAGTAACTACAGTAACTCGTTAGAGCTCAACAGGACTGATAACCTAGAAACGAGGCCGGTAATCCATTAGAAACGAGGCTGTTAACTAATTAGAGTATAGAGTTAAAATTGTTTGAGACTTGATGGATCTCCTAAAGATTTTAGATGCCTGAATTGTGATATTTTAGAATATTTAGATATTCTAAGAATATTTATACTAGGAAGCATTATTTTCTGCAAGAAATTGAAATAGAATCTCTTGAGCTTTCGAATTTGATTTCTGAAATAAGAAAAAACACCCAGTGTTTCATGTAATTGGGCTTACATAAAGGTGATGAACTCTTCTTTTGGATAAGATCAACCCAATTGGAAGATTTATAGCTTAGTGTGTCTTTGGGAATTTGAGTAGGTATTCATGAGTAGAGGCAAGCAATTTAAAATTGTTGCATCTTTGAGTACTTATTTAGGTGGAAAAATCAGACTAAGAATAATAATTCGTGAGAAAGACTTGAAAGCTTAAGAAATAGTCTCATATTTTTCTTTTTTCGTTCTAAGGACAAAACCTGTTTAAGGGAGAAAGAATGTTACGACCATAATCAACTAAAGACATGGAATAGTCCTAATATGGTAGACCGGCCCTCCAGTGTTCGAGATTATTGGTCACACCTAGATTTAATTCCACGTTGAGACCTGTTGGTGACTAATGACCATGAGAGGACCCAAACACTCTAATTGAGACATATGAAGAGCATGTACGTGTGACTGATATAGGCAGGAGGAAGCACTGTGATCTATTAATAGTTGACCTGCATGGAAATTGCATTGATTCATGCAGATGATGATTATACCCTTTATATATTGAGGTAGTGATTATTTCGTCGATGACTTTGGTCTAGGTTACAAATTGAGCTCTTCTCCTCTTGCTATCACATGGCATGCCTTGGGGGCTAGATCCAAGAGAAATCTCTAGAAGAGATCTAGGATTGGTTGGGTGGTTTTGTTCCATTGTCTCTCTTGTGTTTTCCTATCCTCATCTTAGGGGCTTTTCCTTGTGGTCTTTACATCATTACTCCTAATCGTCACATGCTGGCTTATTTCTCTCTCTCTCTCTCTCTCTCTCTCTCTCTCTCTCTCTCTCTCTCTCTCTCTCTCTTTATTCACAAACTGCCACTCTGTGTACTTCTTATGAAAGTGTGGCACTTTTGTTAAGAGATCCATGAACTCTTGGATATACGTATCCAAGTCCGGCAGTCCCATATTAATCTCAACAAAATGCCAATGGGAGTCTCGCTCATCCACGATCATGAGCGTTTTCAGAAAAAATCCCAAAAATCGTCCCATGTGACAAGCTTAGGATCGAAATTTCTCCACCACGACATGGTCTTACCCCCAAGTAAATCAAAATATAAGAAATTTGTTTTTCTTCAGGAACATTGTGTTAATCCATGTTAATCTTGCCGGCTATTTAAATTTTTTGTCTGCCAAAAAAATTTTGGCTACAAATCCAGGTAAGTCGAGGATGCCGCATCACTTCAAGACAACAAAAACTTGATTTGCTCATCCCACTGCTTATTACTCTAGTGAATCTCCAACAATGCTTTGATCATGACATTCAAAATCGACTACAGATTGTTATCCGGACATCTCACACTCCGAACTGGCGATGGCATACCCTTGCCGAATAATTCTTGCTCCATGGATGGAGTCAGCCATAACTGCCAATACAACAAAAAATCCAAAAGAAAAGTGCAAGAAACCATCCGGAAACCAAAAATAAAAATTGGTTCTCATTAAAAATCGTCATAAAAGCCCCTGGCATAGACTCCCATAACAATCAAGCCAATAATACGTTTTTTGGACCTAAAATCCAGAAGCCAAAATTGTAGAATGAAAAAAAAAAGGCTTTCATCCCATGATGCAAAATTGGCAAAAACCATATGCATTGCACAAAAAGTCCGTAGAAAAAAATGCACCATCACCTCCCACTAGGGAGAAATCTAACCATTCCCCTTCTGAAGATGGGGTTTTGTTTGTTTTTTTTTTTTACTTTACACTGAGGGCTTCACACACCCCCCACCCCACCCTTCATATGTCAAACAAGAACGATGTGGTATTGTACCACAAAGGCCTTGCCATGTCATATTGTCATATTTCCACTTTTTGTTAATCCAACAATTTTAGCAATATGGGAAGGCATTTGAAACATAATACGACAATAATAAGTTGAACTTTTTGAGAAGATGAACTCGATGTATATGATAAAGTTTAAAAAAGTATACAAAATTAGTTGTGTACTAGATCTATATTTTGATTTTGAAATAGAACCATTATCTTCATAACTTTGTATTTTATGATAAGAAATTTGATGTTTCTTAGATGTCAGGTTGTTGTTACTCAAATATCGAATATTTTTCTTATGTAGTTGTACTATCCCAATCACCATAGTTTTTCAGATCTGAGCCAGAAATAAACCACGTCTGGTACTGGAATGCATGTCATATACTAGATTGCTTAATCTTGGAATGAAACACGTTGGACTCAGTTGCTTTTCTTGTTTCTTGACTATTTTTGTTCAAATGATAAGATGCTTTAGCTTGTACCAAACTTAGCTTGTCAATTTCATCACACCTTTTTGAAAACTTATTCTTGGCTTTGTATTGTTGAAAAAGAAGACCTTTTCAAGGTTTTAGTGATTGTGGTATGTAGAAATCTCTTGTCAGTTGCCACATAATTGTCTTTACTCAAATCTACAAAACAATTTCATCACGAATCAAGATTAGTAATCACAATTTTTATTTTGAATAATCACATTGTAGTATTCAAAATCAATATTTATCATATTTGAAAATTTTGCAATAAGTAATTAGAAATAGTATTTGCAATCATTATTTAAAATTCGTATTTATTAGTATTCAGATTCCACATCTCAAAATATTCGCTCTCAATATTCACAATATTCATGACCAGTTGCACAATAATCACAATCAGTATTTGTTATATCTTTTGCAAAAAGTCTAATAAGTACAATCGTCTACATCAACAAAACAATCATCAATCAATCACCTATGCATGTTGTATAGTTGATGAAGGAAAGATCCATCTTCAGATTATATAAAATTATCTTTTGCTTTTTAGGATCTAACGATTGAAGATAAAATTGACCTACGAGTACTTTGAGTAAGAGAGAGAGAGAGAGAGAGAGAGAGAGAGAGAGAGAGAGAGAGAGAGAGAGAGAGAGAGAGAGCATAACTCAAATCATAGATGGTGAGAAATAACAAGTACACAACAAAAGTTTAATCTTAGATAGTTGGGACTAGAAATACCTAAATTTGCTTGTCCTTGCAATATAACACGACATATGTGGAATGGTAGAGAACTACATATTTCGTATTTTTAGCCAGATCTTAAAAGCAAATGAAAATGAACACAAATATTATATATTCATTTTGGCACTATTTATTATGGCGATTGGAAGTCAAGCATCTTAAACATTAGATCCAATAAACATAGATTCATATCAAAGGTGCAATAAAGCCTGCAAGTTACTTTCATGGAGCAGTCGATTGTCACTTCACGATCAATATTCCGAGTTTCACGATCAGTATTCATAGTTTCATGATCAGTATTCACAGTTTCACGATCAATTTTCACAGTTTCACGATCAATTTTCATAGTATCACGATCAAAATTCATAGTATTCGTGTTTCAATATTCAGAGTTTTTGTATTCACATGTTAATCCATCAACTCCTCATCCAACCGAGAGTACGTTGTGAATGTTTGAATGGTAATTGAACACTGCATAGAAATCGAAAATCATCTTAGATATAAACAATAATAAATTATCATACGCCAAGCTAACAAAAAGACAGAGAACAGATGAATTGCTTCAAAAAATTGTTGCTGATTTTGGTATTTCTTAGATTCATGCATAATCGGAATCTATCTACCATTTTGTGCTCTTGTAAAGAAGCTCTTTTTATTTTTATTGTTAAAATGATAATGATAGTTTTGAATTGTTTTTTGAATTTCAAAATATCGACGATAATTCTTCTTTAGTTATTTTTGTTTTGAATTTTTTGCGAACATACATCAAATTTTAATAGTATCGATTCGATTTTGGTTATATTTGGAAGACTTCTTCAAATCTATTTTTCGCTCAAAAAATTATTTACTGTGTAGAATATACTTTGATTGAAGACCATTACTTTAGTTTTAAGGGATACCTGTATATGTAAATATTATTATTTTAACACCTCTGCTTCACCCTGAACCATTGTCTTGCGTGATGTTCCAACCTCAACGGACATCATAGCTTTACCTAGTACTGGCAGAGTGGCTGAATGGCTAACTATGAAAGATTCAACTAGTTTGATCATATTTGTTATATTTCCATATTTGGCATATTGAGGCCAACTTTGTTTTTAGACTTAGAGATTGACTTTTCAAAGTTAATTAGTCTAAATGTCATTTGAATAAACACTTTTTGAAGTGTGGGAAAGTTAGAAGGTGAGTTTGAGTAGATTCAAATGTTTCTTCAGCTCCCTCTCAAAACGTGCTAGTTTTATAACTCCCAGACTCTTCCTCTGCCTATCAAAAAAACCTTTGTCTAGGGCCTTGGTGAAAATGTCTGCCACCAATAAAAATCCTCGTCGCACTAGACGCGTGGGAATCATAATTATATTTTTTTCAATCAATTTTTTTTTCTTTAGAGTAACCTCCAACACGTCCAATATTGGTCTAGTTCTCAGTACACCGCCCAATGACCCTACTTGCACAAACCACTACTCCAAACAAACCTCGCAATATATTCATAGTATCATGATCAAAATTCATAGTATTCGTGTTTCAATATTCAAGTTTTTGTATTCACATGTTAATCCATCAACTCCTCATCCAACCGAGAATACGTTGTGAATGTTTGAATGGTAATTGAACACTGCATAGAAATCGAAAATCATCTTAGATATAAACAATAATAAATTATCATACGCCAAGCTAAACAAAAGAGAGAGAACAGATGAATTGCTTCAAAAAATTGTTGCTGATTTTGGTATTTCTTAGATTCATGCATAATCAGAATCTATCTACCATTTTGTGCTCTTGTAAAGAAGCTCTTTTTATTTTTATTGTTAAAATGATAATGATAGTTTTGAATTGTTTTTCGAATTTCAGGATATCGACGATAACTCTTCTTTAGTTATTTTTGTTTTGAATTTTTTGTGAACATACATCAAATTTTAATAGTATCGATTCGATTTTGGTTATATTTGGAAGACTTTTTCAAATCTATTTTTCGCTCAAAAAATTATTTACTGTGTAGAATATACTTTGATTGAAGACCATTACTTTATTTTTAAGGGATACCTGTATATGTAAATATTTTTATTTTATCACCTCTGCTTCACCCTGAACCATTGTCTTGCGTGATGTTCCAACCTCAACGGACATCATAGCTTTACCTAGTACTGGTAGAGTGGCTGAATGGCTAACTGTGAAAGATTCAACTAGTTTGATCATATTTGTTATATTTCCATATTTGGCATATTGAGGCCAACTTTGTTTTTAGACTTAGAGATTGACTTTTCAAAGTTCATTAGTCTAAATGTCATTTGAATAAACACTTTTTGAAAGTGTGGGAAAGTTAGAAGGTGAGTTTGAGTAGATTCAAATGTTTCTTCAGCGCCCTCTCAAAACGTGCTAGCTTTATAACTGCCAGACTCTTCCTCTACCTATCGAAAAAACCTTTGTCTAGGGCCTTGGTGAAAATGTCTGCCACCAATAAAAATCCTCGTCGCACTAGGCGCGTGGGAATCATAATTATATTTTTTTCGATCAATTTTTTTTCTTTAGAGTAACCTCCAACACGTCCAATATTGGTCTAGTTCTCAGTACACCGCCCAATGACCCTACGTGCACGAACCACTACTCCAAACAAACCTCGCAATTTTCGGTGCTCAAGCCTTATCCAAAAAGACCTTGAGAGTCACTCATAAAATTGATACAAAAGAGGCTCTGATTGCCACAAGGCATTCAAACCTTCACGGACAATTTGGATCAAACGAGCTTTCGGCTGTGCAAGTTAATGGTCACTTAAACAGAGCGTTTGAAAAACACTTTCAAACGATAAACAAGAATTTGAAAGGAGCTCATGCTCCTCCCGATAGACGCACCATTGAAGGATTATAAAATAGACTACCAATCTAGGGAAATGCTAACGGAAGTCAGTCTATACCACAATTACAGCTCAAGCTCCATTGGGTATGGAGTCAAAAATAAGGCCGTTCATGACCACAAGCACTTTCAATGGCAATCGGCAAGGCAAATTCCTAACGGTCTACCGAAAATTTTCAGATAGCCTAAGGAACTTTGAAATGTACAAGAGATCACGCGTGTAAGCTCTGGCTTTTGAGATACCGATGAGACGTACAAGCATGACTCGTATATAAGCTGAAATTCACTTAACGAGTGAGGTAAAATAGGGTTAGATCTTGAATAAACGTCTAATCTTCATTTGAACCGTTTGCATAGGTTTCAGGAATGTTTGTTACTAGTGCATTTCGAGAAGAGATACAAATTCAGCGACCTCCCCACATGCAGCAAAGCTGGCGGGCATTTTTAACTCGCCAAACAAATGCTAAACCTGTGGCAAATGGTTAGTTCCCAAATCGTGAATTGCAATTTGTCCGAGCAACGATGGTCAACAACGCTCAACCAAGAAGTGGACAGTTATTATCATGGGCTCATAGGCTCAAGAGTCAAACAACTTAGGTGACAATGAGCAAATCACTTGCTAGGGTTCTCTCATTAAAAGGCTATGCAGCTTGACGGATGTTTAAATAGCAAGGTAGATCTCTGAAACCATTGCTAACATTTCATTCAAAACCTTCAATAAGCCTCAATGGTTATAGCTTGATGGTTTGGTTCTACACAGGTCTTCCTAAAAAAGGTAATAATGTTGTTTAGTTTCTTTCAAACAGAAACCATGGCTCACCATGCTACAACAGGGAAGCATCTAGACCACAACAATCGGGCCTCTAGTTGATTTCAAGTAATGAATAGGGTTGGTAGCTCGATGAATGCAAGGCAAATGGATTGCCCACAAAAACCAATGATCTCCATTAAGCGTAAAATACCTTGCATCTCATCAGTTCACAAAATAAATCCCTTTCCATTAGTCACGGTCAGAAAACCACGCAAGTCAGGCAGTTGGGAATGGGGCTCCTCTTATTTTTAGCACCCTGCGCACGCGTCAGGGTGGGCCAGGCAGGGAGGTTTTTTTTTTTTCTTTAAACTGCTTGCTCTGGTGCCACGTGTCAGGCACCAGCGTTTATCCCATAAGCAAATCTTTGAGATAAACCAGTACCTATATATAACTGAACCCACCTGCTTACTCACATGTGTGCAGGTGGGTGTGAAGCTGCCCAGTGCCACCTGCCTGGTTCCCGATGCCCCCTGGCGCACCCGCCCTGGCGCCACGGCACCCGCCTACGCCTTTTTGGCCAGCCCCCGGCTGGCGCACCCTGACGCGCCAGGGTGCTACAATTATGTGGAGCCTTGGGAATGGCGGTAGGCAGCGATCTGACTCAGGTCACATGTAGGCTAGGTAAAGGGACGGCCGAGGCAAGGGACCTGGACAGGTAGGAAAGTAGGGCCAAGGGCGACCTTCAGGAATGAGCCGCTGAGGAAGAGATTTAGCCAAGCCCGCAGGCAGAGTGCACTGCCCACAGCAGGCAGGTTGTGAAATAGCCTGTAATCCAGGGTTTGATCGCAGGTAGAAGAGTGGGTAAAGAAGGTGGTAGGCCGCAGGAAGGAGAGAGGGTGTGGCCAGCAAGTTTAGGTGAGGGGGAGGCCGCAGGAGGCCATTGGTAGATCGTAGGTAAGCCAAGACATAAACAGGACAGCGATCTGTAGCGGGCTAACAGCAGACAGGAAAGGCCGTAAGAAGATGAGGACCAGGGTCGCCACAGCCAGACCACAGGCAGGCAAGCAAATGGGCAGAATCGCAAGGCAGGGAAAAGGAGTGATGACCGCAGATTCAGAAGGTAGGAGGTCGCTGATGAGAGAACGGGGTAGCCACAGGCAGGTAAAACGCAGATGGTGAAGAAGAAGAAATCGCAGACAGGGATCTGCAGGCAAGAAAGTGGAGAAGGGACACAAATAGACAGATAGAAGTGAAACGTGACTGAGAAGGCAGCACTCTACCACCTATCTTCCACACTACTAGTGGATCAACACTCTGCTCCAGACAGCCTCACTCTACTCCAGACAGCCTTTCTAATGCTATCGAATACCTTTGCAAATCACTACCATTTTTGCATTCGTCTCTTGTGAAAGATTTACACTCACTGCGTATTTTCAAACACATATCACTATGCCATACATGTATGAATAATTAAGCATCACTATTATCTTATCTACATTCTAAACATCTGTTACACAGAATGTAATCAAGAGAGAGACAAGATCTCTGCTTCTCACATTCTATACACAAAATTGTGTGCTTATGAGCGAGAGATTTGTATCCCACAGACAAATCTCTTAATTAGCAAGTTTCAAACATTCCAGAATCTTTGTCACAACAATAGACAAAGCATAAATATGACTTTTTCTTGGATAACAATCAATCGTAAATAAATCTCAGAACCTTGTAAATGTAACAACAAAGCTTTCCACAATTGCAAGCCCTGCAGACACAAGATTAATGACAAGAATCTACAAAATTAATCCCTAGGCAATCTACACCATTCCAAGATCTGCAACCATAGGGTTAGAGGCAGCAAAGACAAATAACACCAAATTTGATTCACAAATGAAATGGTGAAAACACAATGCTAAAGAATAAGAAGCAGATCAATAGCAATGAAAATGAACAGAGTTTAGAGTGGAAGGCACCCGGCAATCATCTGCCTCTTCTCCTTTCCTCCTCCTTGTCTCTGTGGGATTGAGCACAAATTGTAAGTGGAGGAGATGGGAGGCACCAAGCAAAACAGCTTCTACACCTTCCCTTTCTCTCCAAGCTTCTCCACACAAGTTCTCTCTCTCTCTCTCCAAGAAGATGACAATAAGAATGCTGTCCCACACCCTTCCCTGGTCATACGTAGGGGCTCAATGGGCTGGAGGTGCACCCCATCAAAAAATGGGACACCTCCTTATGACTTTTCAAAAAACTGCCTGTAAAAATAGGGCACTGGCCCAAATTCGTTTTTAACACCTAACTTGGCCTCAACTTGCAATTTCAAAGTCAAGTTGGGCTCTATTTACGGTTTCAGTTTTTATGGGCTCACGGCCAAGTTTTTAATTAGTAAATTTGTATTACAAAAATACTTGGCCCTCCTAGTCTCGACAAACCAAAAAACTAGGGGCATAGGCCGCATAAATGGAATTTTCATACACGTAAATTAGCAAACGAACAGTATTTTAATAGCAGCGCAACCAACCATTATGGGCCATTTACACGTCGCTTTTAAACAGTTCCGCGTCAACGTAATAGTGCGCGGCGACGATTTTTCATTTAAAAAAAACTTGAAAAAGGGGTCTTTTTCCTCGCAAACAATTAGGATAAGGCATAGGGTTGTAGGGGATAAGACCTGGAAATTGTGGGGAGGAGAGATTTGGGAAATAGGAGGGTGGAGGGGATTGGAGTTTCAGAGAAGATTGTGGATTTAGAGGAGGAGATTGTGGATTGAGAGGAGGTGAAGTTGGAGGTGTTGGAAGTTTCGGGGGAGAGGAAACACGTGAAGGAGAAGAATGAGTAGAAATGGATGGAATCTGGGTGAGTAACTGTAGAGCAAAATCATCTACGTTGACTGAGGAGTCAAGTAGAGGGGATGTATGTACAGGAGTTTTTTTTGGAATAGTGGAGTCAAATCTTGTGTTAAGCGTGAAGGAAGGGGTGGAAGTGGTAACGAACGGGGTAGTTAGTGGTTGAGATAGGGAAATGGTAGGAATAGGAAATGTTGCCTACACTGCTGAAGTTCCCTGAGTGACTTGGACCCCTCCGGAGCCAAATGCCTCTGCATCCCCAGAGCTGCCTACTGCTGCTACCGCTTGTCGTCTTGCTGCAACATGTTGGAGGAGGGCTTCCTGTTGTGCTAGTACCTCTTTTGGGACCTGAGAAGGTTTAAGGCTCCCATCGGATTCAGCGTATTCGGCTCCTATGTCGCTGGATAAAATATCTGGAGCGATGTCGGCATCAGTACTGACTGCCTTCCCTTTCTGTTTCTTGGTGGGTGGTGTTGGTGTGGTAACTGCTACTTGTGGGCTGGCTCGCTTTCTGGTGCTAGGGAACAATGTCTCTATTGGAAGTAAATTTGATTTGCGAATGTTTGGCTAGACCTGCTGACAATGTGGTGTAGAATAGAGAGGATCGTCCATTTTCTAAGTTTCTACCAAGCTTCAAAGGGAGTGCGGAAATAGAAAACAATGATGAAAGCACTAAGGCTTACCTAACTAGTGCTGAAATAGAAATGAAACTAACTAAGATGACAAAATACAAAACCTTACTAAGGCTTACCCAACTAGCAAGGTGATTAACTAAATCCTAGATTAACACCCAAAGGGAATTAGAATGAGAGATTGGGACTAACTAATAATCAATCAACAAATAACATGCCACAATACAACCAATGAGAAGGAGGCAAGAGGGGGCCTGAGCACCTTCCCTCAAACTTTGCACCTTTCCAAAGAGAACACAAATGAAATAGAGAGATAATCTCAAAAATAGAGAACAAATACATATGATTTGAAATTGTTTGGCTAGATCTACTCACAATGTGGTGTAGTATAGAGAGGATCGTCCACTTTCTAAGTTTCTACCAAGCTTCAAACAAAGTGCGGAAATAGAAAACAATGATGAAAGCACTAAGGCTTACCCAACTAGTGCTTGAAATAGAAATGAAACTAACTAAGATGACAAAATACAAAACCTTACTAAGGCTTACCCAATTAGCAAGGTGATTAACTAAATCCTAGATTAACATCCAAAGGGAATTAAAATGGGAGATTGCGGCGAACTAATAATCAATCAACAAAATACATGCCACAATACAACCAATGAGAAGGAGGCAAGAGGAGGCCCGAGCACCTTCCCTCAAACTATGCACCTTCCCAAAGGGAACACAAATGAAATAGAGAGATAATCTCAAAAATAGAGAACTTGATAGCTTAATCTCAAAAGTGTTATTTACAAGGCAAATATCTCTCCTTTTATGTCAAGGAGGGTCTTCCATAAGTATCCACTAACTTATGGGACTAATCTATTTCTAGCCTTTCTAGAACTTGTAACTTAGGATTTAGAACTTCAAAGTTCTTTAACTTAGGAAAACTTAAGACAAAATATTTCTAATCTTAAGTTTCCTAAATCTAAGTTCTAAAAGTTATTTTATTATTTCTTAAGCTTCTACTCATGGGCTTGCAAACACATGCCATGGCGAAATTTTATTAACAGACACTTGTATATGGGCTTACAAAACACATGCCACGGAGTTTTATTTCTCTCTTTTTTTATTTTTTCTATGTTAGCACAGATGCTAACATTATCCCCCTCCTTATTGGATTGGTGGTCCCACACCAATCCAAGCCTTTTCTTCTTGGATCTTCTGTGCTTCTTGGAGGCGAGACTGTTGCTGTCGGGAGTGGTAGATTGTAGTGCCGATGCCCTCCATCATTTGTCACCGTAGTTTGTTTAGGAAGGGCAATGGTTTGTAATAATGGAACATACCTTGTAGAAAGTTGTGGGTTTTTCATAGCTCCACCATATCAACGTGCAAGGCTAAAGTGAGTGCAGCGCGATAATAAAGCCTGGCTATGTTGATGTGGTCTTCTTGCATTTGCAGTGGACTATTGATATCAAGGGATATTGGGGGTAGCCCTCGATCCCAAAAACCCTTGAGTTTTGAAGAAATGCTACCAGGCCGCAATTGTCTGCAAAATATCTGACGTCGCGATCAGGGTTGTCATGGTGCTTCTGGTAAAATACACGGCAATTGGTGGACCTGTTTTCAGCTAAGTTGCCAGTATCAACGCCTGTGAGCTTGGGCCAAAATATCCTATTCTTGACCTTAGTGGCAGGAAACGGTTCTCGCCTCGCTACTGGATAGTAATAAGGATTTGTGCGCATATAGGAGGGAGCTTCGATATACCGTGCCATCGAGGTCTTACTTTGTAGGAAGAGCTGATGGCGCCAGAGAGGTTGTGGACCCAAGAGTTTGACTACTTCTTTATGTGTTTGACACTGGTCCAAATCTGGCAATATGTAGCCACCTCGCTCTTTTGTCGTTGGATATTTCTTGGCAAACTCTCGAGAGACGCGCAACTCTTTGCTTGGTTCTATGGTGTGATTCTGTGCCGAATGGTTGGTGCTTTAGAAGCAATCTCATGCTGAATTTGGGGATCAGGTTCAGAAGAGAGAGGAGGAGAAGAATTAGCTTCAGCAATTCTTTGTGACTCTGGAGAAAATTGGCGTTGAATAAATGGGGGATTAGTGGTGTCGAGAGGGTTAGAAGCAGTGGAAGGAAAAAGATAATGTTGGGAGCTGGTACCACCAGAGCCTGATGGATTGGTTGATGCTTGAGCTCCTAGCCCTAGGGTTTGGCCTTGAAAGGAGAAGCCTTGAGTAGCAAGAGGAGGCTGCTGGATTCCTGTTCCATCTAATCCATCAAAGTGGTGTCCTGAATCATAGAACTGGGCGTGCTCTATATGAACAGACGGCTTGACTGGGCAGTTGCCGTTAACCGTTCTTCCAGGGTGGCAATGTGCTGGTTTAGGGCTTCGACAGAAGCAAGGTATGATTGTTGCAATTTTGTGTGCTGTTCCATCGTGGCTTTCAGTTTTTGGGCCAGCGTTTGATAAGCCACCACTGAAATGGGAGTTCCCTCAAGAATAGCTAGTGGTGCAAAGTCGTTGAAGTCCATCAATTTCAACTATTCCTTCATAGCGAAATGCGCGGCTTGTGCATCTGCTACGGCCTCATCCCTTTCTTCTTTGATGTTATCGATGATATTCTGCATGTTGGATACCTTCAATTGGAGCTGGTGTTAGAGGTGGAGGAGCATCTGGTACTGTTGTTGATTATAAGTGGTGAGATTTTGGATCTGCAGCTGCTGCTGCTTGTTTTTCACTTCCAGCCTTGCCTTTTTCTTTCTGAAGGTCTACCATAGCACCATCGTCGAATTGCTGCATGGTATATTGTCCCCCTAGGGTGCCGAATAGATAATATTGGAGCTCATTTACCAACCATACCGCTCTTTGGGCTGCAAGGGGTAACTGCTCCCAAGGGCCAATGTCAGGGAGGGTGCGTGTATAGTTAGGATATGACATTGGGTTAAAGGGTAGAAAATCATGAACAGAGGTAGATGGAGATGAATGAAAGGCAGGTCGAGGTGATTGAGAGATGATAGGTGAAAGAGGTGGGGATATACTATGTGGCGGAGATTTTTGGAGTGGGTTAGTGGTGACGGTGGTTGCTGGAATTCTTGTTAGTAATTGTAAGGCAAAATTGGCATGAACTCGAGAGCAAAAATCTAAAATGAATTCGTGGAGAGAAGAGTGGAGGCCTATATATAGACTTTTTTGGTTAGGAATTCGCAACTCCACTCACAAATCGTCCTCAGTGTCCACGATTTTCTAATGATGGTCACGAATTTTGAGGCAGTGTTCTGAGGGCCGGCGAATTCTTGTAAGTGATGTTTGTATCTCAAAATAGAAAAAATGATTGACAGTACAAAAATGTGGCCGGTCAAAATTCACGGAGGTGACAAGGAAATCTTAGAAATTTTTCTAAGCTTTAGTGAATTGTCTGTGAACTCTGGAAGCTAGTATCTGATGCAAAAAACTAACCTTTTCTATTTCTGAAAAGTTTGTCTCTGAGATAGAATTCATGGAGGCTAAAAATGAACCGTGCACTATAAAAAAGGGGTCAGGCAAATTCTATCTGAGATGGTGTGAGACAAATCTTCTGAAAATAATGACTTTTGTGGTTTTCTCAGAGAAAGACTATTTGTATGTCTGATCTGATAGTATCTTGATGGTGTGAACAAGAAAGCACAGCAAAAACATTTGTCGAAATGGCAGGTAGGCAGTAAAGAAAAGTAAAGAAGAACAGTAGGAAAGAAAACAACTAATACATATCAAGATAAAAACAGGGCATTAGAGGAGTTTTGATTTTCAAAAAGACCCTTTAAGAATTCGTGCAAGATGTTTTTTTTATTATTAAAATATTATAACACTAATATTTTTGACTTGCCATAACTTTTTAATGGTAGCTCAAAAGTATGAACATATCATTAGAAAGCCCTTCTTGAGAGCTTTCCAATGCACCAAACTTCGCTAAATTTGGACTTACTACTAAAAAGTTATGCCATTTTTAGTATGAAATCAAAATGTGGACTCAAAAAGTTACGTTACGTAGACTTCAAATTTGAATGTTTTGATTGGTCCATGTGTAAGAAACATTTGAGAAAAAATATAAAAAGAATCTTTACAAAGGGTCTTTTTTGGATTGAGAACTCTTCTAATGTTCATTGTACTTTCTCAGTTTGCTCCCACTGACCACAATGTCGAGGATATTGCCTTGAAGGGTTTGAGGTTGCACATATCCAAGGGCAAAGATTTTTTTAATGACGTAAGGACCTTGGCCAGAAAATTTCAGTTTGTCTTTAAAGGCTTTGGCCTGGTATAGCAAGACCTTATCTCCAACCTGGAAGTCTCTAAGTTTCAATGATCGATCATGCCATGCTTTTTGTCGATGTTTGTGGACTTGTTGAGCATGGATACTGATCCGTCGTGTTTCGCATAGTTGTTCCAGATGGAACAATCTGTTTGCTAGAGTCTGTTGATTATTGAGCTCAAGATCATAGGTCACTCGAAGGGAGGGTATATGGAATTCTACATGCATAATGGCTTTTTGGCCATATGCTAGCTGGAAAGCGGTTAAGCCTATAGCTCTCTTTGGGGTGGTGCGATAAGCCTAGAAAGCAACTTGAAGTTTGAGTTCCCAATCAGATCGGCTGGATTCGACGGTTTTGGTGAGAATTTCACATAGGATTTTATTGGTGAATTCCGCCTGGCCATTGCATCGTGGATAGTATGGAGAACTTTTGCGATGTACCACAAAGTTTTTTGAAAGGAGATCTGCTATGACAGAGTTAAGAAAATGTGTACCTCTATCATTGATAAGTTCTAGAGGACAATTGAAACGAACTATAACCTGCTCATAGAGAATTTTTGCGGTAGAATGAGTGTCAACATTGTGAACAACTCTTGCTTCAGTCCATTTGGTACAATAGTCCGTAGCTACTATGATATAATGAGATTGCGTGTGTCGAGCAGCGGGAGTAATGGGTCCGACATAATCAATGCCCCATTTTTGAAAAGCTTGAACAGTGGTTATAGGGTGTAAAGCATGTAGTTGGTCTTTTGAAAGCGTTTTGTGCGTTGGCAGATATCACAGGCCTTGGTATAATTGTGTGTATCCTTGAAGAGTGTTGGCCACCAAAAATCGGCCAAAAAGATTTTCTTTGCAGTCATTTCAGAAGAGAAATGGCCTGCACCAATACCTTCATGAGTGAGAGAAATTACAGAGGGTATTTCACCTTCCGTAAGACAACGTCGGATGATTCCATCTAACCTTTGCTTGTAGAGTTGGCCTACAATTAACATATAAGGACCAACGCACGTTGTTCAGGTTTAGACAAGGAAGGATCCATATGTCTTGAAGTTAAATATTCTGTGATTTCCTTAGCCCATACAGGTGTAGAGTCAACTTGAAAAAGGATGGCATCTGGTAAATCATCGTTGACGCCTTGATCAGGGGTGGGAAGGTTAGGGATTCAAGACAGATGATCTGCTAGAAAATATTGAACTCCCTTACGAACCACAATTTTAAACTCAAATTCTCGCACTAATAGGATCCATCTAGTAATACGCCTATGGTGCAAGTCTTGTTGATGGTAATTCATATGAATAGGCATTATTGGAAATATCAAGTACTACTAGATCTATAGAAAATTTTAGACCTCCTAGTTTGATCAGCACTTGTGGAAGGAAACCGGTAGGTCGAACCACACTTTGATCAGCCATCCTAAGCTGACAAGTGGGTTTGGCAAGCTTGTCTCTCAGATTCCATTCTAGCATAAGGGATGTGGAAATGATATTGACACCGGAGCCACCATCAAGAACTGCTACAGCTTCACGTGATTAGTGATGGGTAGCTGAGTTGTTGATGTTGCCTCGTTCACTGAGTGGATTGGTTAGTTGTAAGGGCATTTCATGCAACTCCGTAGGGCTAGTGGTGTCATTGGATTAGATCTGGTGTTTCCATTTGCCAGCATGCTTCTAGAGAACATGGAAAGGAATAGTGACATTGGCTTGTAGTAAATCTCCCCAGACTTCAATATCTTCAAGGGTTTTTCTTTCAAAAGGCTTGTGAGGTACTTTATGGGAGGTGGAAGATTGTTGGTCGGCATTGTGGATTTGCTGGCGATACTGATGATGTAGTCAAATTTCTTCAGATGGGTGTGGATAAACTATCGGGGTTGAATCTTCACTTGGAGGGACAACCTACTGTTGAGTTTTGCTGGGTGCAAGTGTAGGGGCTTGGCATTGGATTTGTGCCCGAGAGAGGACCCAAGCAAGATGAGTTTCAACTAGTAAAGTTTCTACTTACACTGAATAGATAGGAGCAATAGGTAGTCCTTCACGTAATGTTCAATACCACAGTTTTCACAAGCTGGAAGAAAACGGAGTTTATCTGGGCAGCGAATATTAGGATGCTTACCTGCATAGATAAAACATTCTCGTATTGCAGGGAGTTGATGGCAGCAAAGATAGTTTGGTTTGGATTGTAAGCTTGGACATTGGGATCCACTGTTTGAGGATTAGAATCATAGGTATAAATTGCCGAATCAATGGTATTCGGATCAAGATAATGGATAGCTTGTTGTGGGACAGGTTGATTAACGACAAACTGTTGACGTGGTGGTTGGTACTGATTTGGTGCAGTTGGTCGTGGTTGGTAGACCCCTGGTCGTGGCATAGGTTGTTGTGGAGGGTAGGGGTGGTATGCTCGATAGATGGTGGGTCTGGTTGCTACTGGAAAATGGTTTCACAGTTGAGGGCATTCATTAGCAGTATGATGCTGTGAGCAGATTGGACACCGGACATTTTCTCTTGATGGAAAGGATTTCTCAGCAATCTGTTTCATGGCGGTTTGGAAATTAACAATGAGCTTATCCATATGAGATTGTTGGGCTTTTTGCCAAATTTCCATTTAATGCAGAAGTTCAAAAGATTGGGCAATATTGTCAGACTTCAGGTGATTAGGACGGTTCGAATTCTTAGATTTCTTTTCACAATGGTCAAAGTCATTGTCGGAACTTCATCTTTTTCACGGATAGCATCAATCATCACATCTTTAAGTTGATCATAAAGGTCAACTGATTTGAGTTCACGGTAGATGTTTTTAGGCAATCCAACCAAGAACAGTTTTATGGCCATTAGTTCGGTGATATTTTCATCAACACATTTTACTTTGAGACATTTAAAATGCTTGATGTGGTTTCAAACAGACTCTTCACGACACATCTTGATATGGATAATTTGGATGAATGGGCTCTGAATCAGTTTGGATGGTTTGAAGCGCTTGATGAGAGCATCCTTGAGGGTGGTCCAAGAAGCAAGCTCAGGAGCTTCGAGATTAAGATACCACTCCTTGACTATTCCATAGAGTACCATGGAAAATAGGCGAAGCTTTTCAATTTCTGAGGTATCTCCATAAAAACGGCATGCATTATCAAAGTCTTGGAGAAATTGGACTGGAGGAGCCGGATTAGAAGATTCAGCACAATCACGAGACATGATGCAGAGTGTAGAGGAGAGTAACAATACAAATGATCAGGTCAGTACTGTACTTGGCAAAAAAAAAAAGTTTGCTTGTAGAATGGAGAGTGTAGGACAAAATAACTGGTCTTTCTGGCTGTAATAAATTTCACGGACAAGCTGAGAAATCGTGGAGAGGCGAATAAATTGAACTGTAAGACTCACAAATTTTGACAGGGAGTGTTGTCTGTCAGAATATTGATTTTTTTATATTTTTGGAAAAAAAATTGTATTGTTAGAATTCGCAAGTGGGACAGAGAATTCGTACTCACTGAGGACGATTTCATAGGTTGGACGACAATTTCTGATACAGAGGTTTTACTAACAGATAGGGAATATGGAAGAAATATGACTTTCTGACAGAAAATAGACAAAATCTCTGAGATAGAATTTGTGGAGTTGTTGGAGGACTGATCTTGATTAGATCTAGCCTCAGTGAAGCCGGCAAATTCTAGGATAAAGATTTGGGTGAGAAATAAGGGATTTTGACAGTATATCAAGCTGTTTTCTCAAAATCTAACAATGGTCAAAATTCATGGAGGTGATAAAATGAAAGATCAGGGTCTGTTAGGGCTACAGACAGACTTAGCATAGAGAGGATCGTCCACTTTCTAAGTTTCTACCAAGCTTCAAACGGAGTGCGAAAATAGAAAACAATGATGAACGCACTAAGGCTTACCCAACTAGTGCTCGAAATCGAAATGAAACTAACTAAGATGACAAAATACAAAATCTTACTAAGGCTTACCCAACTAGCAAGGTGATTAACTAAATCCTAGATTAATACCCAAAGGGAATTAAAAAGGGAGATTGCACTTAACTAGTAATCAATCAACAAAATACATGCCACAGTACAACCAATGAGAAGGAGGCAAGAAGAGGCCCTAGCACCTTCCCTCAAGCTATGCACCTTCCCAAAGGGAACACAAATGAAATAGAGAGATAATCTCAAAAATAGAGAACTTGATAGCTTAATCTCAAAAGTGTTATTTACAAGGCAAATATCTCTCCTTTTATGGCAAGGAGGGTCTTTGATAAGTATCCACTAACTTATGGGACTAATCTATTTCTAGTCTTTCTAAAACTTCTAACTTAGGATTTAGAAATTCAAAGTCTCTTAGCTTAGAAAAACTTAAGACAAAATATTTCTAATCTTACGTTTCCTAAGTCTAAGTTCTAAATCTAAGTTTAAGCCTTTTTATTATTTTTTAAGCTCCTACTCATGGGCTTACAAACAGATGCCATGGCGGAAGTTTACAGACACTCGTACGTGGGCTTACAAAACACATGCCACTGAGTTTTATTTTACTTTTTTCTTTTTTTTTCTTTGTTAGCACAGATGCTAACAGTCTCTAGATCCTTGAGAACGATGGTTGTCATGCACCCCATGTGTCGCTGGACTATCATCTGCAGAAGATAAGCACATTTAGTGGTAGCCTTACGTTGTTTGAGGGCCAAGCAGAGTTTTTCAACGATCTTTTCTGCCCACTTAAAGGTGTGAGTGGGTCATTCCGCATCATGGTCAACACAAAGAGGTCGCTTGGTGGACTGCGATCCATGCGGACTATGTGTACCTCAGTCAGGATTAGAAGAATTTTTTTAGTGGCTCGTAGCTTGGGATCTTGAATGAGTTTCGTGGCGATGCCATCGTGGGTGTGAGCGATGATTTTGCCGTCGTCGAGCAAGAAATTCTTGAAGTAGTTCTGGTCATAGCTAGTGCCCTTTCCCTGGATTGACTCGCCAGAATCTAGAAATCCAATCAGTTGGATCCTGGTGGGTGTGATATCAATAGTGACGTAACTGCCATCCTTGGAAGGAATGTGAAACGAGTGGAATTCATCTGAGTAGGAGGAATAGGCAGCACAGATCAGGCTCTCATGTTGTTGTTCAGGAAGATGCAGTAGATTAAAACCAAGACGGATGAAAATGTCATTGGCTAATCGCATTGTCTCAGAATGATCCTTGACTTCTAGTAAAAATAAGTCGTCCGTGTAAGGCTTGGGGACCTTACGACGATGCAGAGAGAGTGTGGATTTCGGGAAGCCATGATAGCAATGATTCTAGATGGTTTAGGAAGTTTTGAAAATTTTGAAAAATTTCAACATGAACTTGGGAGCAGGAATCTAGAATGAATTCGTGGAGAGGATGGGTGAGGCCTATATATGGACTTTTTTGACTAGAATTTGCAAATTTATCCAAAAATCGTCCTCAGTGCCACGATTTCCTAATAATGTTTGCGAATTACAAGACACTGTTTTGAGGGTCGGCGAATTCCTATAAGTGATATTTTTTGTACAAAAATGGCAAAGATGGCTGACAGTACAAAAATTTGTCTAATCAGAATTTGCAAAGATGACAGTGAAATCGTGGAGATGATTTTGAGGCTCAACAAATTACCTACGAATTCTGTCAGGGATGTTTGATGCAAAAAATTGATTTTTTCTATTTTTGAAAAGTTCGTTTATGAGATAGAATTCATGGAGCTCAAAAATGAATTGTGCATACTGAAAAAGTGGTTGGCCGAATTCTATCTGAGGTGGATGTGAGACAAGTGTTCTGAAAAGAATGATTTTGGTGGTTTTTACAGAAGAAAAAAAAACTGATTATATGACTGATCTGATGATATCTTGCTGTTCTGAAACAAGACAATGGAGCAAAAAATTGTGGAAATGGCAAGCAAGCAGTAAACAAAATTAAGAAAGAAAAATCTAGGAAATAAAGCAACTTAATACATATCAAGATAAAAACAGGGTTCATTGTACTTTCTTAGTTTGCTTCCATTGACCACAGTGTCTAAAAGATCGCCTTGTAGGATTTGGAGTTGGACATATCCGGAGGCAAATATCTTTTGAATGACATAAGGTCCTTGGCCAGAAAATTTGAGTTTCACTTTGAATGCTTTGGCTTGGTATAACAAGACCTTATCCGACCTAGAACTCTTTGAGTTTTAAGGATCGAACATGCCATGCCTTTTGTCGACGTTTGTGGACTTGTTGAGCATGGATGCTGATCCGACGTGTTTTACACAGTTGTTCCAGATGTAATAATCTATTTGCTAGGATCTGTCGATTATCCAGCTCAAGATTGTAGGCTACTCGAAGGTATGGGATATGGAATTCTACAGGCATAACAACTTCTTGGCCATATACTAGCTGGAAAGAGGTTAAGCATGTGGCTCGCTTCGGGGTAGTGTGGTAGGCCCATAAAGCAGAATGAAGTTTTAGTTCCCAATCGGATCGGCTGGAATCGACAGTTTTGGTGAGAACACCACATGAGATTTTGTTGGTGGATTCCACATGGCCATTGTAACGTGGATAATACGGGGAACTTTTGCAATGTACCACAAAAAATTTGGAAATGAGATCTACTATGACAGAGTTAAGAAAATGTGTACCCCTATCACTGATAAGTTCTAGAGTGTCGAAAAGAGGTGTTGTGAAGATAGGTCGAACTCGAAAAGAATCTGATATTGAAAGGTTGGAAAGAACTGAAGAGTTTGAGATCAATTTGATATCGCAAAAGATATCAATTTGATATCGCGAAAGCTATCAAGTATTAGAGATTTCGCTTTGATACCATATCGGCATCAAATAAAGAAGTTGTGAAATTGCGTTGATACCATGTCAGAAAGAGGTATTGTGAAGATAGGTCGAATTCAAAAAGAAACGAATTCGAAAAGAAATGAATAAAAATTATTCGAGTGTCTATAAAGAAAACTTTTTGTGCATGGTGGAATAAACTCTCTTCCTCTTTCACAATGCATGACTACGCCTATCAATTTCAAACAATAGTTATAGAAATCACGTTTGATCTTATAGTAACTAACTTTGAAATCATTAGTACTACAGTGATTACGCAGCCAAACAATAAAGCATTGAATTATCAAACAAATAATTAGTCGCGAAGAGTTATAGAAACACATACATTCTGAGACAAAGCTGAACACAATAAAGGATAGTAAAGACAGGTCAACATTTTTTAGCAGACCATCTATCTCGAATTCCTAACCTACCCACCCCAAATCAAGGCATCGACGATGATTTACCCAATGCCATCTTATTTCAGGTTGACTCTACACCCGTTTGGGCCAAGGAAATCACAGGATATTTAACTTCAGGGCAGATGAATCCAAAATTGGCATCTAGAAACACCAATGTTGAAAGGATCTGGTCAAGGTCTGAGATTATAAAGGTTACTTTATCTTCCAGGCTCTTAGGATAACAGTAAGTAATCTGATCAGACAGCAACTAGCAAATAGATTTATCAACCATAATTGAATTGGCTAATGATTCCTCTTTATCGAACATAGAGAATTGGTTCTTATCACACTGAGAAGCAAACTGAACAGAACATCAGTCAAATTCGTTATCTGAACACATAACTCATTCATAATTGAAAGAAGTTCTGCTTATGGTTATGCTTACTTCGGCTAATTCCATGCACACATTAGTTAGAATTGTCGCTCTCTGGTGATGCCTAAAAATCCAAGTTAGAGTAACTAAAATTTAGTAAGAAATGAAAAGTATGTGTGACACAGACAGACAAGTATCACAAACAATTACATATCGTTCAGTGTATTCGCTCAATTGATAAGAAGTAATGTTGTAAGAGATGACAGAGGAAAAGAATGCTCAAGCTTATAGAAACTAGCTCTCTTCTCTCTATTGATACTCAAATCTGTGCGTCTGTACAATGGCACAAGTGTCGACCTTATAGGAACGATCATTGGCCTGAATGATGTTTACCAACCGTTAAGATATCGGTTGAGAACCACTAAGGTGTCTCCATAGAACGTCGCACAAAACGTCACGAGTTCTATTTTAAAAGTGAATTTACAAGATGCAAATAGGCCTTTACATGAATTTAGGCACTATAGCACATTTACATGTATAAAAATTAAAAAAATTTACAATATAAAACAATAACTTTGAATAATGTGGGGTCATGAGGCTCACATATTCCCTTCCTCCACTGTGCAGCGGTTCGCAAACAAATTCCTCACATTCGCCTTTGTCGCTTCCTGTTGGTTGGCTTTCGATGGAAATGGTTTTTGCTCGGACTTCATTTTCTTCATTAACTTGTTTGAGGGTCATCTCTTTTGTAGCAAGGAAATAGTTATTCTTCTGATTGTAATCTTCCTGGAAAGATAGATTTGGATGGTGCAAGAGGGTTGTTGATCAATGCATTATTTACAAGATGAGAATACCAACTATCCTCAGACAAGATTTCAGACATCTCAGCAGAAGAGACAGTTAGTGAGAGGGCTGCATAAGTATACTCTAAAAATTTCTCTTTAATGTATAATTGTTGAATGGATAGAAGTGCATAGAACATGAGAGAACCAATATTTACATAATTGTGAATATGGTATGGTTTGGTTATTGGATTAGTGGAGCGAAGTATATTATTTGCTTTAACTTTCTCCAAATAACGAGAATAGTTAGCTTCCCAATCCGTGTAGATTTCCCACAGATCAGGGAATAATATTCGACTGGAGAATCTAGGAGGGATTGGATTAGGGCTAGGAACAGCTTCTTTGACATCAAAAATGTTGATTGAGTCTAGCTTATTTTGATACTTATCCAGAATAGGAAAAATATTGTTTTCAATGTTTTTTGACACTCTAGGATATATATATAGAAAGATCTTGTAACAACGTGGATATAATTGGTTTGCACATTGAACTTATTTTGAACAATGGCAAGGGCAAGGATACCTTTTTGGTGCCTTATTAGCTTGGCTCAAAAAGTGTTTAGATTAGAGAAAGTCCAAGGACTTTTCCATTGTTCTTTAGTATAGCCAAAAAGTTATAAGAAGGTAATCCATTCTCCATTGGAGTTCTGGACTATAAAAAAAAAGTCGGTAGAAAAGAGGTTAGTTCCTACTGTAATGTCTGAAATTTTGTCCTTAGTAGTGAATACACTACCTTGTTCTTTCGCTTCTCAGTCCCCTCTAGTGTAATATTGCTTCGCGGTGGCCTGACTACAAGTGGTAGTGCTGTAAGTTGTGGCACAACTGATACAGCTTCGGCTACTGCTAGCTTTGTCTTCTCGGCTTCAGTCTGAACATATTGATGTTTCAGCACCTGCCTAAAGACTTGATCTGTCTGGATGGCTTTATCTGTTGTAGATGCAACTGGCACATCAATCTGAATTGCTTGATCTTGCTGCTAGACTGGGTCTTCGTCAAAAACCTGGATTTGGCTTGAATTGAATTTTACCTCTTCCAGTTCTTCCTTCAATTTTTCGTAAGCAGCCATTTGTGGTTGGAGGTATTTTAGCTTGAAGGTCTAGGTAATTCTTTCTTGAATACCTTTCCATGCTACGGGATCAATCATGTATCTGCCATGAGATACGCTGGCTCCGAGTGTTACTTCGATGCTTATTTGCCATAAAACTGCCTCCTCAGTCTATCTCTTATAAATTTTATTGCCTTGACTTAACACGTCTACAGAACTCTGCAATTGAGAAACAGAGTCCTGCAACTGTTTCTGGCTTGCTTTGGCACTCTCCTTATTCACAATTGCTTTGATGAGTTTGAGATTCAGCTCCTTGTTTGCACTTTTCAAAGTAGTCCAAGCGTGTCTTTCTTCCAATAGGGAAGTTTGCAGGGTTTGGATCTGCTACTTGAGTAATGCATTTTCATTTTTAAAATTGTTGGATTGCTTCTACATTGTCTCAAGTGCTTCCAGGGTAGCGTCGAACTTGCCTTGGATTTCTTCCAAGGCTGTATTCTTTTCTGACAGCTCCACTTGAGCTACTTTAAGTTCTTCGCTTTTGTGTGTTAGCTCAACCTTAGTCACCACCAGCTCTGTATCTTTTTGAATCAAGTTTGCTCGTATAGAATCATACTTACTTCCGAGCTTCCTTGAGACATTTTCTAGACTGACAAAGTGTTGAATGGTTGCCTGCGTGTCTGACAACAATGTACCAAAGGTCTTCGAATATAACTCTTCATCCAGGATTGGTGCCTCGGTATCATCATCACTTTCCTGCTGAATATCTTCCTTTGCTGGCTCTTGCTGGATATCTTCTTGGATTTGCCCTTGCTCAGTAATAATCTCTGTTTCTTCCTCTTCCTTAGCTTCTCGGCTCTTTTCTGCACTAGAAAGCGGCTTATACTGGGATAATGGGGAGGACATCCTCACCAAGCTTTCTTGCTGTTGGCTTGACGATGATGATGCAATCTCGGTGGTGGTCACCTTTGATGTTCTCATTTGTGAATCACCCTCAATTGAAGGGGCTAATTCTGGCAGCACCGATGCAATTCTGATATCTTCTTGCACAGTCAAAACACCGACATGCATATACAGAATACCAAACTACAATCCGAGCCTGGAAGCTTGATTACCCTTTACTAATTTACAAAATTGCTTAAAAGCAATATGTTCGAAGGTGATGGCTTCTCCATTTAAGGCTCTCAACATGTATTCCATATTTGTATTAGAAATGGTGTACTCTTGCTCTGGTAAAAATATGGAAGCAAGAGCGAACTGCACGAAGCTCTTGAGATTGTCTCTGATATATGAAAGCTTATATTCTCTTTTCTCCAGATAAGCTTCCTCCTGAAAAGCTCCGCTCCCGATGATGACGTCGGGCTTAGTAACAGGGATACTGCCATCCATAGGCAAACCTAAGGCTCGACCATAAAAGTCCTCTGTGATAACAATCTCTTGATTTCAGACAATGGTAGAAATATGTCCATCCTCTGTTTCACTCAGATTTCGAATTAGCTCATGGCACACATCTGTAAGAATTACTGATGGATCAAATTGAAGAAGTCTTTCAATCCGTGCTTGTATCGCTAATGGTTGTAAAACTGGTAAGACTGGTTTTGGATGCGTTTTGAATACAATCGCCATGATAGTAATGACAAACTAGCGATGCCAGAAGAGAGCTTAATCATAAAAATTTATGAAATCAAAAAGCAAGAAATATGGAAAAGAGGTAGCAAAAAAAAAAACGGAAGTGTTTGAGGTTTTTGGTATATTGATGATATATCGGCGGATTAGACAAATATTTAATGAAAGCGTGTCCTTTCTTTTGAAGATACAGACTCAACAATGAAGTATCTAGTCCTTAAAAACAAAAATAAATAAATAAATGAAAATAAATAAAATACACAAATGCTTCACTCAGTTCACAAAAGTTCAGCTCGGTATTTATGAGTATTGAACTGCAAAAATAAATAATATACACAATCTATGAAACAATGTATATGATGTTGGTAGCAAAGACTGTCGCTTTTTTTATAAAACAAATGAGCAAAAAAAATGTATGAGCAAAAAATGCATGAGCAAAAAATGCGCAAGTGAAAAATGCATGAGTTCATTGTGTCACACTTTTTGCTTTTCAAAATGGTAAATCGAACAACATAACAAATTCCAAAATAGTGTCGCATTTTTCGCAAATTATCATGGAAATTATAAGCGCGAAGGTGTCGGGTTTTTGCATATTTCCAATATGCTGTCGACATGAAAACGTGATGGAAATGAAGAAACGTAACAAAATGATATGCAACATACTAATCATTTTTTGCAAATTTCTCGAAGTTAAAGGATGGAATGAAAGTATTGGGTTTTTCGCAAACTATAAATACCAAGTTGGATGATATGTATACAATGTCGTCTTTTTTTTTTTTTACAAGATATGGGCAAAAAATGCGCGTTCAAGTGTCGCAATGTTCGCTTTCCCAAAATGGTGAATTTACTAACATAGCATATTCTAGAATGGTTGTCGCAAATTTCACATGTTTCGCAAATTTCTGAACTTGCCATATTCATCGAAAATTAGTCATAGCAGCGCTTCACTCTTGAGCCATTTACTCGAGTATCAATTAAATGTCCTTCAAGATCGGCTAACGGAAGTGATTAATTGTTAAAAACTTCTATGACTTTGTAAGGTCTCATCCATCTGGTATGTAATTTCCCAGGAAACATGTGTCTGTTATGATACAGAAGCACATAGTCCCCTCGTTTTATTTTTATTTTTTTAATAGATTGATGGAAAATTTCTTTTCTTTTATTCTGAACTCGTTCAGTCTCGATTAATGAAAGACGACAATCCTCCTTCAATTGTGTCAAAGTTATCATCCGCTCTCAGAGACTATCGTGTTCATCCATTCACTCTTCATTACTAATGCGAAATGTCGGAACTTCGAATTCTATTGCTAATATGGGATGCATTCCATACACAAGATAGCATGGAGTCTGCCTAGTTGTGATCTTTTCGGTAGTTCTATATGCCTATAAGACAGATGGTAACTTCTGATCCCAATCTAAAGAATGCGTTTCCGTTACTTTATTCATAATTTTGCACAAAATTCTGTTTGCCTGCTCCGTAAGCCCATTCGCTTTAGGATTATATGCAGTGGTCTGGCGATGTGTAATGGAGAAATATGACAACATAGCCTCGATGGTCTGATTAAGAAAATGGGTTCCCCTATCACTAACAAGTTCTAAGGGACATCCATAATGTGTGATAATATTTTGGAATAAGAACTTTGCTACAGTCTTAGCATCATTTTTAATTGTGGCTTCAGCCTCTACCATCTTGGTAGCATAGTCCGTAGCAACAAGAATGTAACGTCGACGAGTTTTACGAGTGATCGGTTTGATAGGCCCTACAAAATCTATCCCCCACTTCTCAAAAGGTGCTAAGGGAATAATCGGAGTAAGTGGCCAATGTGTCGGAAGCTGGGTTTCCTCATCCTCTGACATGCATCACATTTTTAAATGAATAATTTAACATCTCTATAGACGATAGGCCACCAATATTTAGCGTTAAGGATATTTCTTGTAGTATTTTTAAGAGCATAGTGGCCCCCCAAATCTTCCTCATGTAATGCACTTATTACAGTGGTCGTCTCGGTGGGTTCTAAACATCGATAAAGAGTATCGTCGACTCCTAATTTATACAATATTTTATTTATAATCATATAAGGTCCTGCTTTTGAAAAGAAAACAGTTTTTTACTGTTTATTAAAATCATCAGGATAAATTTGGTCCTATAAAAAGTTAATAATGTCCATATAAATTGATGTTTTTGATTGAATACGCATTATATGTTTGTCTGGAAATTCATCAGAAATGGGATCAAATTGATTTTTTGTTTGGAGGCGGGATATATAATCATCATTTTGATGATCTTGCATCTTCTTAATACTACTTAATTAAACTCATCTAATAACAATACCTGTCTAGCTACCCTACCTGAAAGATCAGGTTTATTCACTAAATGTTTTAATGCATAGTAATCTACATGAAAAACGAAAGGGTATCCTAAAAGATAATGTCTAAATTTCTTTACTAAATAAATCATTCCTAGTGCTTCATGCTCTGTAGCAGAATAGTTCTTTTATGATGCTGCAAGTTGTATTCTTTCATGACTTTTCCTCGTCAGTGTCTCCATCTGATCTCTAAAGGTAATCTCCTTCTTCTTCGAGTGGGTTATGACATCGGCTTGGTAGAGAGCCATGGTCGTCCTAATAATACTTTATACGACGACTCTCTTGTAGTCCTTAATATAATAAAATCCATTAGGAACTTATGGTCTCCTATGTAGACTGTAACTTGGGACAGGTCTCCTATCAGTGATTTACTAGTTGCATCAGCTAACCTCGAATGTCTTAATGTAGGTGCTATTCTATGGTGAATGCCTAAGTCGTATGCTAATTCATCAGTCATTATATTTACAGTAGATCCGAAATCTGTGAAAAAAGTGGATCTCGAATGGATCCAAACTCCCAAAATACTTGGCTAAGATCTTTGCACAACAAGCTACAAAAGCTAGAAATGGCAAAGCATCCTAATGCTACCTTTGATACACATGAACTTGACAAAGCATTCAAGAGACAAAAGAAACTAATAAAAGGTACTGATGGCAGCAAAAAACAACAGCATACCATCCCTACAACAATAGCCTGCCACTTTTGGAAACCTCTTAAGATCATACACAAAAGCTTGAAGACAATACACAAAACAATGCTCTCAATGGAGGAAGAAACTGTGACAATGATCTATTGATCTCTCTCAACAATACAATTAGTTTCTCCAACCTATTCTCCATGAATTTCAGCCTAATATAGGTGAGAGAGATGACTCTCTCTTCTCTCTCTAGAACTTAGGACCCAAATTTAGGGCACCAATAGACTAAAATAGCCAATTTTGGCCTATATGTCCAAATAACATGATTTTGGTGTCATTTCGAAGGTCCTGAAGTTTGAGACTTCTTCAACATGAAATATATATTGATATAGATAATATTTTCCATATAGGACGCCTCACTATTTCTTACATCAATTTTACATAGAATGGTGAACAGGATACATGTAAAAGAACATAGAATCATAATGAAAGGATTGCTCCATGTATCCACCTTTGAATTCTCTGTAAAACAGCAGCAAACAGGTTGTAAGTGAAAGTAACCAACAAGTGTTTGCATGCCTCCTCCACATTCCACTATGCCCATAGTGAATGCATCATGTATCATGAACCTCCATCACCACCTTGCCTTTGTAGATCTCCAATCCATGAAAGCCCTTGAGTGAATGAATGCCAAAATGATGTGTTCTTTGCTCCATTTGAATGAGCAAAAGCTGTACTTGAAATACTTGAAGTATCTCCACAAGATTTGCATACAACCTTTGATCCTACATTGTCAACAATTTGCCAATTTGCCAACACTAGGATGCTAGATCTTGAATTTTGCTCAAAAGTAAAGATATTGACCGCATCAATATCTTTCAAGATTTGAATGAATGCATGTACTTGATCATAAGAACCAGCAATGATAACTATTCCATCTCCAAGATCCAAAAGATGCAAAACTATGGAACTAGTTTCATTGAATTTTGACAATTCCAACACATTGACATAACAATGTTCATACATGAGATTAAACAAATAAGGTAGAGCAAAAGGACACTTCCTTGCTGCTCCAAGAACCTTACTTAAACCTTCAAGAACCTATAAAAACAAATCCTAAATGCTTTGCCCATGTGGCTCCCCTTTGATGCTTTTGACTAGCTTCCAATTGCTACTTGCCTCTTGGTGTTGATGAAGCAATTCAAGATCAACATCTTGATCTTCCAATAAAACATCAAGGACTTTGCATTTATAAACATCTTCAGATCTGAACCTCTGAAGATACTCCCTCTCAAACACATGATTAACATCCCACAAGATCTCATCATTGCTTGATTTCAACCTTTCACTATAGTTAGTGAAAACAATGTCACCATCATAAACCAAAAGATAGATTTCTACAATTCTATCCAACGTGAAGTAGAGTAGATGAAATTGAGTATCAAAAATAATCAAACCAGCCCATTTGAGCTCAAACCAGACCTCAATGAGCTCACCAATGAGATCTTCCTTGCCTTGGAGAAATTGTCACTTGAGTTGCTCCATGTAGTCTTCTTCATGCAACCTTTTGCCATCTTGATCATGCATGAACACTCCACCACAATCATAGCAACCTTTGAGTTGATGAAGAGATCTAAGATCCATGCCTTGAATCTTCCCAAGAGTCACTCTTCCTTTGCCCTTTCCTTCACAAGACTCTCTCTTAATGATCACACCACAAAAGTTAGCAATCTCCCTCTTGATAGTTGCATCATAAGAAATGGAAGAATCTCGAACATTAGAAACCATGAAAAGAATAGATAGTTCCTTCAACATAAGAATGATTGAAGTACTTTTTCTTGTCAAACCTGGACTTCTAATCAATGATATAGGTAATGATAATGAACACTCACTTTCATTCACAAAAGCATCATTCAAAGTACGTCCTACTTTGAACACTTCACATTCATCTCTCCCTTTTGACTTGAGATCCTCCTCACCAAGTCTCACGATAGAACCTTTTGATCTACTTTCTTTATGAATACATGTGACACCACTTGTTTCACAAATGACTTTTTTGGACTCATCACATAAAAATACAAAAGAAACTTTTTCTTCAATCATGCTCAAAGCACCATCTCTTTCCAAATGAGAAAATAAGTCATTAGCAACAACCATTTCCAAAGAAGAGTTTTCATCACCTCCATTGATGAAGTTAGCTCTCTTCTTACCTTTTTTATTTTTGCACTTTCCATGTAGTTCCATTGAAGAGCCACCAAGACTTGGAAATCTATGAGTAGAAGAGTTCAAACACGATACTAATATAGCACCACATGACTCCATTTGACTAGTAGGTAGCACTATTCCATCTTCAAGATCCAATGGATCCAAAACATTGATCATAGATTCACCAAAAGTTGCCAAGTTAGCACAACAATAACTATCTCCAAGAAACTCATTAGATCTCAACCTAGATCTAGCATAAGGAAGTTCTTTAGACTTTGCATAAGATCTACCAATCTTATTGATGCTAGGGATTGACTTTTGAAAGTTGAGAGAACCGCCAACATCCATTTCATTCCTCTTGTTAGACATAACAAATGCATCAAGCTTGTAAAGTCTACCTTGTCTATTGCCCCTAGCAATCAGGACATCTCCCTTAGTAATGAAGCAAACATCCCCAACAAACTTTGTCTTGTATCCTTTTTTTAACATTTGACCAACACTTAGCAAATTCCTTGAGAGTGAAGGAATGTAAAGAACACCATCAAGCCTTACATTCCTATTAGTAGAAAGGCAAATAGGAATTGAGCCAATGCCTTTGATCATACACTCACCACGATTTGGCATGTGAACGACTTTTTTGGTTCCAACATAAGAGATAAAAGAAGTAAAGAACTCCTTGTGACTAGTCATGTGTGAACTAGATCCACTATCTATCCACCATGAATCCTTGTCACTTCCACTTGACATTAGACTTGAAGAACACATCACGAGAAAATCACAAGAATCTAGATCCTCATTAGAAGTACAAAAGTTGTTTTGCTTGCTACCTTCATTACTTTGTTTCTTATGACATTCATTTGCAAAATGACCTTTTATCCCACAATAAAAGCACTTGAGCTTTGACTTGTCTTTCTTTCTAAAAGAAGTAGAAGAGGAGGAGGAAGAGTGATCATCATGATCTGAGTTACCACCTTTGGACCATTTCTCTTTGCCTTTACCTTTGCCTTTGACTTTGCCTTTTGTGAAGAAAGCCTCTTCACCTCCACCTTGCAAGGATGCACCATCAAGCTTTGATTGCAACCTATGTTCTTCAACCAATAAGATTTCTTGCAAGTCAACCACACTTGGCAAGACTCTTTGAATGGCATAACTTTGCACAAGGTTAGCATGTTCATCTATCAAATCATTCAACATAATCTGGACTATTTCACCATCTTTTATGCTTTCATCAATGCATGCTAGATCATCACTTAAGGACTTAACCCTCAAGACAAATGCATGAGCACTTTCACCCTCTCTTTGTCTACTAGAAAATATTTGCCTCCTTAGGGTTAATACCCTAGATGTGGACTTTGATTCAAAGAGCTTCTTCAAGGCATTCCATGCCTCACTTGCACTTTGACTATTACCAACTTCCTTGAGAAGTTCATTGGTAACATTCATTTTAATAATATGAAGAGCCCTTTCGGCCTTCTTATCAAACCTTTGTTGCTCTTGAACTGTGGGTGGTCTCTCTTTAGTTCCTGCAACTATGTCCATGAGTTCATTCAACTCAAGTAAGGATTCCATCCTCACTTTTCAGGTAGAGTAGTTTGATGAACTCAACCTTTCATTAGTTTCTAACATGATCCCACCATTGGAAGCCATGAATATAATGATTCTTCAACTTTAGGCTCTGTCCTAATGCACCTAGCACTCACTTTCCTCTCAACAAATGATGGATAAGGAGATCTCAGAAGATCTAGGACCCTAAAACACTTCTATCTTGAACCTGGCTAGTTTCCAAGCATAGAAAGGAAGATTGAAACACATGCAACACTTTTCATACACTAAGAATGGATTACAAACTCAAACCAACTTGAACACACTCTTGCTTAAGCTCTCAAACTTTCCAGCAAGTGACCAAATCAAGTTATGGTATGAAGAGTTACTTGCATTCTTAGAAAATACAAAAGACTAGGCTGCCAAGAATATCTAGAATTGAACAAACTTGATCAACATATTATCAACACACTAAGATATTGATTCAGCCTGTAAAACCACATGTAAAGCACACATCTAAAAGTTTATAAACTCCAGCAAGTGATAAATACAAGCTTTAGAGATGAATGAAAGAGCACACTTAGTGAATCACAAGACTAGCTTCACTAGCTTGTCAAATCTTGGTGTTTAGATGTAGATCTAAGATCACTTCACATGAGAATGTTCCTCAACCTGTTAAGAACCTGAAAATACATTTGCATAATGGTTAAAACCTTCCAACAAATGCTTCAATCAAATTACATAAGGAGAGTTACTTACATGCTCAACAAAGTACACCAAAATTTATGCAAAAGATTGTTGACAATCTGTTCACCCAAAAGGGGATCTTTCATCCAAGTGGGAGCTTTGCTCAGCCTTTTGGAGAAATACAAAATCACTCAAAGAATATTTGTCATCCACTTAAGGAGAAGGTTCATCCACTTAAGGAGAGTGTTCATCCACAAAGGAGAGTGTTCATCCACAAAAGTGGAGATTGTCAACAATACATTGAACAGAACATTGAATAAACCTGATCTTTCGGGTAGGGTAGCTAGATGGGTATTATTATTAGATGAGTTTAACTATGAAGTAGAATTAAGAAGAGACAAGGATCATCAAAATACTGATTATATATCCCGCCTCCAAACAAAAAATCAGTTTGAATCCATTTTTGATGAATTTTCGGATGAACATATAATGTCTATCCAATCGGAAATATCAATTTATATGGACATTATTAACTTTTGACAGGACCAGATTTATCCTGAACATTTTAATAAATAGCAAAAAATTGTTTTTCTTTCAAAAGTAGGGCCTTATACGATTGAAAATAGAACATTGTATAAGTTAGGAGCTGACGATAGTCTCCGCCGATATTTAGAACCAACCGAGACGACCGTTGTAATAAGTGCATTACATGAGGAAGTTTTGGGAGGTCACTATTGTTATGGCCATATTCGGTTAAGGACCTGGAATAGTCCTAATATGGTAGACCGACCCTCTAGTATTCGAGTTTATTGGTCACGCGTAGATATAATTATTGGAAGCAAATATTACTACATCAGGGGCAATTGTGCATTGCTTAGTCTAAAGATCAAGGCATTCACGGATCCATATTAAGGGTGGGTGTTGGATTTATCTCCTCTACTCTCCTAAATCTCATTTTAATCTGTCTCCCTACATGTTGCATTTTTACACACTTTGTCACACAGTCTACATATTTACATGTAAAATAAGGTAGACGAATAAAACGCGACTGTCTGAAGTCAGTCCACCACGAACAATACTTTATCTCCTACTCACTCATGCCTCCACTCCTTCCGACATTTACCTTGAAAAGAAAAAACAAAGCTGACAAGGCGAATGTCGCAGAGTCATCAAAGGATGCAGACCAAAGCGATGAGGCCTTCACGATATTCAATGAAGCCTCAATAAGCTACACTGAACAAGACTGCAATGTAGTCATTGAGTCATGAGCAACCTCACACATCACTTGCAACAAAAGAATCTTGATCGACTATAGAGAACTCGAAAACAACAGAGCAGTGATTCTAGGCGATGGGAGCTGACACAATGTCAAGGGAGTTGGAACTCTACAACTACAAACACTGTCGGAGCAAGCAAAGCTGCCAAGAGCACTCTACGTACCCTCATTGAAAAAAGACTTACTATGGAAATGTATGCCGGATGATCGAGAAAACAACAAACAAGTTGCTGACAGTTGGATGTAGAGAAGGCAATCTCTACCAAGCCAAGACAATCAGCAATTCTGATAGCATACTAAATGCATCAGAAAACGAAGATCAACTCTGGCACAGAAGAATGTATCATCTGAACATGATGAGCTTCTACGACATGAGCAAGAAGGACATAGTCACAGATCTGAAAATATCCAGACCCGATATTGAGTTTCGTGAAGTTTGTCAGAAAGGGAAACAACATCGAAATCCATTCGTACATGAGGAAGGACAAACATCAAATCAAACTGTCGAGCCCCATACCCCAGAGCATCAGGAAGCCGAATATCAACCCGACGAAAAAAAAACATTCGAGCATCGACGAATCGAACCCAGAAGGTTGACAAGACAAAGAAGACCTCCATAATGATACACTGACAACCGTCAATGGAGTGAAGAAACAAAGTTTGAATACTGCAACTTCATTGAAGAACCAACAACATATCAAGAAGCTATCCAGAGTCTAGAAGGTGAATTCTGGAAGCATGCAATGTCAGAGGAAATCGAATCAATGAGGCAAATGAGGCATGGAGACTAGAGCCACTCCTCGAAAATAAAAAGATCGTCGACTGCAAATGGGTCTACAAAAGAAAAATCAAATTAGATGACATTGTCGGACGATACAAAGCAAGGTTCGTCATGAAAGGCTACACACAAAGGTACGACGGCGTCGATTACTTCGATACTTATTCACCAATGGTAAAAAGGACAAGCATTCGTCGACTGCTCCTTGCATACAAAACTCAATAAAATCTGAAAATTCACCAGATTGATGTAAAGACAGTCTTTCTCCATGGAGATCTAGAGGAAGAAATCTTCATGAAGTAGCCTAAAAGATTTGAAGACCCCGACAATAAACAATATGTTTGTCGGTTGCAATGATGCATTTATGGTCTAATGCAGGCATCACGATCTTGGTATAAGAAGATCGATAGTCTTCTGAAGTCTCTAGATTACATTCCTACATAACCAAACTGTAATGTCTATATAAAAAAAGTAGGAAGAAATTTTGTGATTCTAACTATATTTGTAGATGACTCCCTAATGATAGGAAATTCTTTGATGTTAATCAAGAAAACAAAGAGTCAAATTTCTAAAAGTTATGAAATCACGAATCTAGAGAAGCAACAAAATGCCTTGGGCTGGAAATCAGAAGAAATTGAATGAGAAGAAAAATGCATCTGAGTCAGTCAGAGTACGCCAAGAAAGTGCTAAAGCAGTACCGAATGATGGACTACAAAGTAAAAGCCACACCAATGATAGTTGGAGCTAGACTAACGAAAAATGATTGCCCGAATACAGATGAGGAGAGATAGAAAATGGAAGGTATACCCTACCAAAACCTGATCGGTAGTCTGATGTACCTCACAATATGTACCAGACCCGATTTGGCCTTCTCTGTCTATGCTTTAAGACAATTCTCTTCGAATCCTGGCATGGCACATTGGCAAATGGCGAAATGAATTCTGCAATATTTGAAGGGTACCCAAAATATGGGATTAACCTACAAAGCATACAAAGAAGACAAAGGATTCGAGTTGCAACACTACAGTGATGCAAGTTGGACGAGCTGCAAAGATGACAACAAGTCCGTAACAGGAGGATGTTCGATTGCGTGTGGAGCAGCAATCAGCTGGACATGCAAGAAACAAACCTTGTTGGCTCAATCCTCATGCAAAGCTGAATATGTCGTAGTTTCAAAGATGACAAGGTCCAAGGGCCTCCCCAAAAATAAAAAGACACCTCTTGTAACCCATTTGACATGCTGATAGAGAGGAGAAAACTCTACCAATTTGGAGATCCAAGCATCCTCATGTGCTAATGCTTTCATGCTTTGATTATTTCCCCATTTTGCATTGTTCTTGCTTTATGTTTTTTAATGGCTTCTTCAATGTATGTAATGTTGAGCACATGAGCTAACCTCCCTCACCTCTCTCTCTCCTACCTCCGGTCACCTCTATCTATGAACATGATTTCCTATTGAGTGGGTAGTTGAAAAGGTTTCTCCTAAGAAGATTCCCTCCAAAAGTTTCAAAAATCACCATATAAAAAATAAAAGCAAATTTTTTGCGTAAAATTATTTTTTTAAGGGTGTGATTTTTTACTGTTTTTAAAAACTTGAGAATGCATATACCATGTTTTCAAAAATAAATTAGTAAAAAACTATATAATTATGTCCATTGCAATTTTGATATAGTTTTAAAAAACCACACAATCAAAAAAATGAACATAAAATGCATATAGCTATTGTACTTTTCAGTGAGAGTTTGTTATATGTACTTGTATAACACATTAAAACCATTAATATTTTGATTGTCATCTAAATATTTCAAGAATGCACTCTGCTAAGAAAAAGATATCTTCAATACTTTATAATGATGTTTTAGTTGTGGGCTGGAACTTGTGTATTAGGCAACTTTCCTATGTTGCTGCTGTCATATGACAATTTAAGTCTTTTCTCAACATTTGCAGAGACATTTTTTGGGTTGGTCTTCTTTTTACCCCTGGAAGTGTATAAAATACATCACTTTACTAAAAATAATGAAAAAATTTGCATTTTTAATTCAATTTCAGGTCACCTGAGAATTCGTAAAATAAGCTTTTCATATTGTATTCTTCGTTATTCAAGATATTTTTTAACATAATTATGCAAGAATAGCAAGAATAATTTTACATATTAAACCAAAAGTTCAAAAATTGAGGCTAATTTAAATGTTTCCAAGAAATTTAGAACATTTTTTGTTTTGGTAAAAAACTTTTGCACAAAAACTCGATACAATGCATCGAGTTTGTGTGCAAATCTGATGCAATGTATCATAACGACACACAAACTTGATACACTGCATCGAGTTTCATACTAAACTCAACGCAATGCAACGAAATGGCATACAAATCCGATGCAGTGCATCGAGTTTGTGTGCAATTTCGATGCAGTGCATCGTGAGAAAGGGGATGTCTCTTCCATCACTTCAGGATCATCAACACCTCTAACTATTGATAGTGATGGGATTGATAGTAACTAGCATTTGGAACTGTATGAGTCCAAAGAGTTTTGAATATCGTGTGTGTCACGAAATAGAAGTAATTACTTTATTTGTTTGTCACTTTTATATCGTGAGAGTATGAGCATTTTAAAAATGTGTTTTTTTTTTAACATTTGGTTTTCTTTGAATGGGGAATTGTTCTTGCAAGTGGTCTTGAGAACCCCCAAAAATGGTATAATTGTTATTCTTGTCATGAACAAAAAAATGTCTCTTTTTTAATGTATTTTGAAAAAAACTTTACACTTGCGTAATGTTTTTTTGTTGACCCCCATAAAAAGAGGTCATTTTTCGGAATATCTTAGGGAATATTCCAAATGTTTCCCCTTAGCTGGAAAACTTACCCATGCAATAGGAAATTGTGTTTATCATGTTAATGTTAGTTTGGAGCTAGAGTTAGAGTGGGGTGTAGAAGCAACTATTCTAAGTTAGATTACCTATCCTTGTGTTCTAACCCTTTTGACATGCAGAGTTCTGAACACCATCGACTTGCTACACTCTACACTCTCTCTCTTTCAAGAGCTTATCTCACAAATGAATTTGCTCTAATCGATCTCCAAAAAGAGTCGGGAATATCCAATATTAAGTTCGCAGGTTTTTTTAAAATCCAAAACTCTTGCGTGGCAGTGCCATGCGTGGCACTACCACGGCAAACAATTTTTTTTTTTTGAAAATTTGCCACACGTGTGTAAATTTTTTTTGGAAATGCAAATTTCTAGGCAGTGTGGTAGTCCGACGCGTGGCACTACCACGCTTATTTAAATTTCAAATTTTCTGTAAGGTTCTCGTCCCCCCCAGATCTCGTCAGAGGAAGGGCCAGTGACAGAAAATTTGTCGGCGTGGTAGTGCCATGTGTGGCAGTGCCACGCGACCATTGCCACGCTCATTGCCACGCGATTGCCACATACATTGCCACGTGAGGGTCGACGAGTCAAATCTGGTCACTGTCTTATGTGTGTGGCAATGGGCGTGGCAAAGTGATTCTATAGAACCATACTTTTTAGAAATTTTTTGAATATGAGACAATTGGTTTAAAATTCATATAGTGGTAAACTATATTCTGAAGGATTGGTGATTGTTATATAAAATTCTACTTCTATACAGATGTGGATTTGACTTGGAATCCATTAAAGTTTTCATTTGATTCAGATTCATTAAAGGAATGATTAAATTCCTAGAATTTAGATTTTCTGAACCCAAATGGTTATTTCTATTGGATAGTCGAGTATTGAGAGTAATATTTCTATCACACATGGTAAAATACGTTATGAGTACTTTGGAAAAAAATCTGGTTTGTAATAGTGTTTGATGGTCATTACTGACTTTTTTATGATATTTAAATATTTTATAAATCATCTTCCGAGGAAATTTTTAATTGAAATTATGGACTTTCTTTTAAAAGGAGGAGATGAAGTGATAGGAAGAAGACTTTCAAGTGATCAGCCAGTTGCATAGATTATTTTTATAGGAATCAAGTATTGTGAAAAGGTTGCACTATCCAAGTGAAATAGGACTCTCTAGGAATTGTTGCGAATATTTTGGAACTAGAGGAGCTTTGGGAAATGAATTGTGAGTTATTCACATCTATGGATAGTAGAGGTAAAGATTAAATTTAGGTTCCATTGATCGGGTTAACTAAGTATCATTTTGTCATAGACTGAATTGGGCTGAAATAAAACTCTAATCTTAACCTGGTGAACAAAGATGTCTGTAGAAGTCGACATCTTAGCTAGGAGTACTAAGATTTGTTGTAGGTTGACCAAGTTGAAGAAATTTTGTTATTGAAAGTTTGATAGTTGGAAAGCTTGAGGATGTGGAATTATTCACGTCAAAGATTTCCCAAATATGTTATTTACTCATGAGAATAGAGTTCTTTTGTAGCTGAGTTGCAAGATTCTCAATGAATTATGTTAGTAGCATATGCGGATTTTGGGAAAAATCTACTGGACTATAGCATATGTTATGTATTGGATCATAATGGAATATTTTGGTATGGACGTCTTAGTCTTATGGATCTACTATGTGTTTCCTAAGTGCTGATATACTTAAACTAGTCAGTGAACATAGACATATGAACAAGTAATGTTTGGAACAATTATTTGCAAAACGGTTCTTTCTGTAGAAAGAATGAATTATTGACTCCGAAAAGATTTAGAAGAGGGTCTAAATGTGGTGTTGTTTTGTGATGGACAAATTTAACATCTAGACATTTGAGACTTCTGAATCATTAGCAATTAAGTTGAGTAGTTAGTTTACTCCTGAATAAAGTTAATTGGTTAAGCGAATGTGAAGAGAATTCACCAAAAACTATTTATTTTAATCCATATTGCTTATAAGACACATGATTTGTGAATCATTGTGATTCATTAGTAAAAGTTATGTGCATAGAATAATAGGAAATTCTTGGCATAGGATATTTCTCAAATGGAAAATAGACTCTAAGTTATTAATTGTATCCTAGTGAGCTCATATTGGATGATAGAATCTAATGAATATCAAGAATAACCACTGAATTCAATTGGAATTCAGCAAAACTTTGTAATCTCTAGATTTTGTTCTAGAGGATTGTATAAAGGTTCTGTAGTTGAAGACATATGCTAAAATGGTGATGTGTCTTTTCTCTTTAATTACATGATTGATCTCATACTTTGGATAACTCATATCATGTTAAGAATCAGATTGGAAGAATATTCTTGAAATCCAGTAATTTTTCTTAAGGAAAAAGATTTTGGAATGATTCTTATATTTCCTAAGTTGTATGTTGGACATATACTCAAGTGTCTTTTAATGATTAAGACTCCTGCTAATTATGATTAACGAATCATAAATTTCTAAATATTTATTTTGGTTCCTAGTGAAAGTGATTTATCTACAACATAATAAGTACTCCTTCAAATTCAAAATCAAGGTGATAGAACTCATGAGTGCTTGTAAGAAGTTATTGGTGCCATTATCTTTTACAATAGAAAGCCATTATTGTCAAGTGCTCTCTCTCTCTATCAAAATAGTTTTTTATCCAATACTTATCAAGTTCATTAACTCTTATAAATGTATACGTCAAGTCTTGTCAAAGCAAGCCATAGGTGGATGCAAAGTCTTGACTAGTGCTTGTAAGAAGTTATTGGTGCCATTATCTTTTACAATAGAAAGCCATTATTGTCAAGTGCTCTCTCTCTCTCTATCAAAATAGTTTTTTATCCAATACTTATCAAGTTCATTAACTCTTATAAATGTATACGCAAAGTCTTGAATGACCAGCAAAGCCATTGTGAAAGACTATTGATGTATTGAGCTTTAATGAACAAGTTTCATGATACGGACTCCTTTGGTTCTTGTTTCATCAATGTGTGTGTTATTGGAGGTTGGCACTCGTTGGCGCTTATTTGCATGGGTCCGGGGTAATGAGCGGGCCTGTGCGCTTTTGGACGCATGGACAAGCCCGCCCATGCAATTTAAGGGCAGACAAGACAGATGGGTGCCCGAGTCCTGACGCCAATGGGCCCCGACGCGCGCCCGGGACACACCAGCGCCAGTGGTCTCGGCTGGTGGTCGGCGCCGGACCATCGGCGCTAGTGCGCCGAGGGTCTCGGGTGCCAGCAGCTCCGACGCCAACGGTCCTGGCCGTTCTGGTGCCACGCCAACACCACTGGCACTGGTGGTCACGAGCGCCATTGGCATGGGACCCAACGCCACTGGTCCCGAGCCAGGCCTCACAGGTCCCCGCTCATGCACATGCAAGGGATGTGCTTAGTTTCACATATATAGCTCATCTGGCAAATATTGGAGTTTATAATGGGATAAACAAATGACTTACCACGTGGCAATCAGCTGATGACTAGCTGCAAAAAATCGGATCCCGGTTCGCAGGTCCCGTGAAAAATTTCGGGCAGCTGCCTCAAAAATCCCTGGCAGCCGCAGAAAATACCTGAAAACACTTGGCTGCCCAAGATTTGCTTGCCCGCATGGGGGGTTTGCACTGAATACAACAAAAGTAAGTCATGTCTCCAAGAGAAGAGAGGAGAGGTTTTTCACACACCTTGAAAGTTTCAAGACGTGATGCTAATTAATATCAAGTACAGAACAAAGAATAATTTTACTGAAGCCGTGGAATTGTCATCGGTTTCGGTAGCATTTAACCAATTGACAGTAATAACATTATAACTTAGTTTTGAGCTACTATGGATCTTATAAAATTTACTGAAACTTGGCATTGAGTGTTCAACTAGAAGCATTCTGATTTCTGCCCCCGGGGTAAGCCATTACTCGCTTGGATCCTGAATCGTGATCATATTTTAATTTCCAGAAATGTGTGAGGGAATTGAGATTCCAGAGTCCAAAAATTGATTGATCATCGCAGTCCAGAGAGATCATCCAGCCTGCGAGGAACTGAAACAGGAGGGGGGGGAGAGAGAGAGAGAGGAGACTAGCAGATCCCCCGTTTCTGGCCATGTACGATGATAACACAACAGCTAATGTGAAGGAGACTGTAGCGGCTATCTTAAGGGCTCTTAAAACCACCAACTCCCCTGAATGCATCCCATCAACTGCCCCCAACTAACACACAACTGCCCAACACCAACGACCATGAATGCCCAATACGTACCTGGCTACCTGCCCACCAAATCCATGAATGCCCACCTGTGCCACCAACTGCCCACGTGTGCCATGAATGCCACCAATGAACTCCAAACTACCAACACATAAATGCCCATCCAATTCCATTGAATATTTTCTTGAAAATATTCCTCATATTTTTGTGAAAATATTCCTTCTGAAGGATGTAATTTTTAGTGTTGACATTTGACGTTCACGGATGCCCATCCAATCCCATTGAATATTCCAACACATAAATGCCCATCCAATCCCATTGAATATTTTTGTGAAAATATTCCTCAATTTTTTTGAAAAATATTCCTTGTGAAGGATGTAATTAGTGTTGACATTTGACGTTCACTTCATGCTTTATTTGCATGACGTCTGACCAATGTTCATGGCCGTCATGTGACATTTGCCTTTCAAATTTATGACATCTTCATATAAAAATTGCCCTTCAAAAGTGTGAAATCCTCATAAAACTTGTCCTTTAAATTGCATTTTTCAAAAGATGAACTTTCACTTAGATTTCATGTTGTGTTCTTCAATATTAAATTTCAAGTAAAAAGTTAATTTAAATGTAACTATTTAGGTTTCCTATATCAAATTCCAAGGAAAAGAGTTACCCAAAAAAAATTTGGTACAAAATAAACTCTTTAAAATTAGTACCATCAAAGCTTGAAGGTGCACTTTTATGAATTTTAACCTTTCAATCAGACAGTTTCATACAAAATTTTACACTTCAGTGTTAACACCAAAAAATTTCAAGCGCTTGCCAAATGCGTTTAAATTGGCCTTTGAAGGGCATGACGGACCTCAAATTTCAAAATTTCAACACTGGATCTAATGAATGGGAGCAATGGGACAATCAAGAATAAGAATTCAATACAATGATGATGCAGACTAAATGTAATACATTCCAATATACATCTCTTATTATCATTAATATTGTTATTTTAAAGCTTTTGTTATTGTCCTTGTATTGATTTATGATTACTTTTATTTCTCTTTCTTCACTGTTATTTTTTTAATTTCTTAGCAATTTGTTGCAATGTTTACCCACCAACAACTGCCCATCACCAACACACAATCCATATCAATCATGGTTAGGGTGAGAAATAACTATGGTTAAATCGAAGCTCTAGGATAAGTATAGAACAAATGAAGATATGATCAAAGTTTCTTACAACAAGATGATGGAGATGCACACAATGCTCCTTCTACATCAGCGAGTGGCACACCTCGCTGCTTTCGTTCATGTGACGAGAGAGAGAGAGAGAGAGAGAGAGAGAGAGAGAGAGAGAGAGAGAGAGAGAGAGAGAGAGAGAGAGAGAGATTCTAATGAAGTAGTCTATTGCTCAAATTAGTAATTTACTAATGAACCAAACTTAATGGACTCAAAAGTAGAAAGGACTCATGAGAGGTCATGAACTCATGATCCATGCTAATCAACCAAATTCTAATGAAGTAGTCTATCTCTCAAATCACTAATATACTAGGGTACACATGAACCAAATTTTAATGGACTCATAAGTAGAAAGGACTCATGAGAGGTCATGACCTCATGATCCATGCCACTCAACCAAATTCTAATGAAGTAGTCTATCTCTCAAATTAGTAATATACTAGGGTACAGGTGAACCAAATTTTAATGGACTCATAAGTAGAAAGGACTCATGAGAAGTCTTGAACATATGATCCATGCCACTCAACCAAATTCTAAAGAAGTAGTCTATTCTCAAATTTGTAATGCACTAGGTACAAATCAGCCAAATTTTAATGGACTTGTAAATACAAAGGACTCATGAGAAGTCATGAGTCCATGACCTACCCCACAAGAACTAAATTCCAAGGAAAGTAGTCTATTCTCAAATGGGGAATGTACTAGGTACACATGCATCAAATTTTAATGGACTCAAAAGTAGAAAGGACTCAATATGAACTCATGATCCACGCCATGTCACATGAACCAAATTTTAAAAGAAGTAGTCTATTGTGCAATGTACTACACCAAAATTTAATGAGGTAGTCTATCTCTTAAATTTGAAACCAACCAAATTCTAATGAAGTAGTATGTTCGTCAAATTCGTAAGGTAACTTTACTAGGCATAGTTTTGAAATTGATTGGCTACAAACTTTTTAGTTTTTATTGTAAAATAAATACCTATTTTTCAAATCCTAATAGGATTGTTACCTATAAGTGACATAAAACCTCCAAAAGCAATTCTCAATGTGAAAGTTGGGGAGGGAGGGCTCGCATCTCAGAGGCACGGTGGCCGTTTGGCCCCGGTGCGCCCTCAGCCACATGTTAAAAAAAAAAAAATTGGATGTCCTAGCGCCACGTGTTTGGGCAGCCAAAGATTATCCCATAAGCACATCTCTGGGGTTCCTGGAGGCAAATTTATAAGCAAACATGCACATTGTCTCACATGTGTGTGCCTGGGTGTGCAGGTGCCCGGCGTGGCTCCCGTTGCCCGACGCCACCCAGACGAGCTGCCCAGCGCCACTCCCCGTTGCCATGCTCAACGTCCACTCAAGCGCTCCCGGTCGCCCGTACCCGCTAAAATCGATTGTGCGAGGAATTTTGGTAGTCCCCGCCTGCCCAGGCTTCGGGGCCACGTGGCGCCCAGCCACTGGGCTGGGGCCAAACGCTAAGTACGTGTGGTCCCGTGCCCTAAAGTCCCAACAGGGGGTAGGGGGTTCCTTTTTTTGCAACTGAGTTGGTTTCATGCAATATCTTAGTTTGGTCAATTTTTTTTTTCTTACCTCCAAGTTACTAAAACTTTCAAAGCTCGTTAGTTTTCCTTTGAATTCTAAAGTGCACTTCCAAATTATCTATCAAAATTCCCCTAAGAAATCGATTTCCTCTACAATTTGAAACTTGATAAAACGTTAAAAATAGTCTACAATCCTTAATAAAAAACACAAATTTAAACTACTTCAAGCTAAGTTTGCCCAAGGAATCCTACTTAGTGTACCATATATATCTACTTCCTAAAAGTCCACATCTATATTATACAAAATAATAGTGCTTCGCGGGCAGCTCACGCTGCCTGCTGACGAGTGACGGGCAGCGTGAGCTGCCTGGAAACGCTCTTTTTTTTTTTAATTTCTTTCCCTCCCTCACGCTGCCTGAGCGAGAATTCTTTGTGTATTATCTATTATTATATACTAAAACAAGCCCACTTTGTTCAAAAACGTCCCTCAGAAATGCCAACTGCGCTTCAGCCTGAGCTATGGCACTCAATCCGAGGGCTGATGATCTGAGGTGGCATAGGCCAAATCACGCTTCCTGCTGATCGGATTTGCTTTATGGTTTCGATGATTGATGGAGATTGGGGAATGAGATTGGGTTAGTGGTCCGCGGTTGCTTCAGAGGTGTAATACTCGCAGAACCAACACAAGCCCTGAGCAATATTTAGTGGCATTTTTGACTTTGATATAGTTCGTTAATGCATGATAGTTTGGAATTCCAGTAACCAATTTCTCACTACAATTAGATTCTAAGATTATTGCACTAACGATCCAAAATCTACAAAAATCATAGTCCCAACAAAAAATCTAGACTAACGTGAAATTTCTTTTGAAAAATTCTGGTCGCTCGCCCAACTGGGCGGGAAAACTTGCTCACGATACAAAGTTTCTATCCTTTGTGTGCTTCATTGGGACAATCGTTGCAATTTGAGAATTGTTGTGCCAAATGCACCAAAGTGACTTTTCGTGCCAATTCTTGGTTCGGAATAGTGGAATGGTCTCCTTCCAATTTTGTGGTCATAAAGGACATCCTTCGATATAGATCATAGGTAAAAAAATTTGGCCTTGTACCTTTAATGAGCATGAGGGTCAATTATCTTTTTTTTTTATTTAAACTTTGTTTCTTTTTTATGTTAGTTATAAATAGTGTGTGTGGACCGATAGTGCGATAAATAAGATCGGTGTTTAGATCTTTTGATATTTATAACATTAGACGCTCTTTCTCTTTTGGTAGAGGCAAGCTGTTCATTGTGGATGCAGGATCCGAAAATTGATAGACGATGATTGTGCAGACGATTGGCAGATTTATTTCTATGTTTCGTTGTACAAGCGTACTCTGTAGACTCCGTGAGTTATGGGGATGGCATTTGATCCTCAGCGCATTGCGGGTGTTTGCGAGGAGCCTCGCATCCGCGAACAAGATTTCGGTATGAGAATCTTTATAATTCTGTTTTGCATTTGCGAACAAGATTTTAGCACTGCGACTTTTGATTTTGTTTTGCATCCGCAAACAAAGATTTCAGTGCTGCGAAGTTGTATTCTGTTTTGCATTTGAGAACAAGATTTTGGTATGAGAATCTCTGTTCTATTCTGCATTTGAGAACAAGATTGCTATACTGAGAACCTTTTATCTATGTTGTACATGCAAACAAAATCTCAGCAATGAGAATCTTTATTTTATTTTGCTTTGCAACAAGACTACGAACTTTTGTTTTATATTTCACTACTGAGAATATTTATTCTATTTTACATTTGCGAACAAGATTTTGTTATGGTAATCTTTCTTCTAATTTGCATATATGATATGAGAACAAGATAATGGTAGCACTGAGAGTCTTTATTCCCTTTTCATATGTGAACTAAGATATTGGTATGCCAATCTTTATCTATATCATATAAAACATTAGTGTTACATTGCTCCAAGAATGGTCTAACTACGCAGCAGGGGGAAGAGTGTACCCAAATTTTTGGTCAAAACAAGCTTGAAGAGAAAACTATGAGTAGCACAACTCTACACTAAATTCAGAGCATATTTTGCATACATTGAACCTTTTGAAGAAGAAATTTAATTTTGCAAGGCAAGCCCTCTACATTGCTCCCCGTTTGATAGCTGTCCAAAATATTATGATTGTTAGATTAAGAGTGTTCAAAACATGCGCAATTGGCCACACTCAGGACATCTCCGTTGACCAGTTGCTGAATGCATCAATTTGATGGTGTGGGAGGTATTCTTGAAGCATGGTTCATTATAGGTGAACCAATCAAAGATCCGATATATAACAATTTTGGGTTTTTGTCCCTCGATTGCATTTGCACAGTTTCATGTATATGCAAACTCTCTCTCTCTCTCTCTCTCTCTCTCTCTCTCTCTCTCTCTCTCAAACCCCTCTTTTTTACAAAACTATATCTCATGGTAGCCCTGCACCTAACCATCGCCACATTGGACTTTGGCCCTCCATTCGACTTCGGTCTGCACATAACAATTATCGAAGATAACAATTTCGGTTTTTTGTCCCTCGATTGCATTTGCTACAGTTTCACGTATATGCTAACTCTCTCTCTCTCTCTCTCTCTCTCTCTCTCTCTCTCTCTCTCTCTCTCTCTCTCTCTCTCTCTCTCTCTCTCACCCCTCTTTTTTAAGGTACTATAATCTCATGGTAGCTCTCTCTCTCTCTCTCTCTCTCTCTCTCTCTCTCTCTCTCTCTCTCTCTCTCTCTCTCTCTCTCTCTCTCACCCCTCTTTTTTAAGGTACTATAATCTCATGGTAGCCCTGCACCTAACCATGGCCACATTGGACTTTGGCCCGCCATTTGACATCGGTCCGCATTCGACTTCGGACCTCCTTCCGTTCCCGTCGCACCCCGCACTCCACTTTCCCCTGTGATTCCCCCCTCCACAATCCATTCAAAACATCCCCTACCAAAGGATCGACGAACTAAAATTGGCCACCACTTTCCCCTGTGATTCCCCCCTCCACAATCCATTCAAAACACCCCCTACCAAAGGATCGACGAACTAAAATTGGCCACATCTATATGTCCTCCTTTGGACACACACACACACACACACACACTCACTCACTCACTCACTCACACTCACACTCACATCATTGGCCGCCCGTCATCGATTGTCACCCATATCGTCGCCTCCCGCCTGCTATCATCGGTCGTCACCCAGATCATCCGCCCCCGCCCGTCAACGACGGGCACACTACGCTAGTAATACATAAAATATTAAGTGATTCAATGAATTATATGGATCACAGTATTCTAAAACGGTTACTCACATTTAAAGCTGAAGCTGATTTCTAGAGTGTTAGTTTCCTGCTTGTTTCAGGATCACCTGATAAACATTGGTGATAAACATAATTGGTTCCTGCTTGTTTCAAGATCGACTGATAAATTTTGAAATTAGTGGATTGGTAGTAGGACTTTGCAAATTCTGTGCAAGCACTGACTGGCCTACAAATTCAACCATTCACCCTCACCCTCTTATGTGAAGTGTGAGCCTTGAGGAGAGAAGCCTTGGATGATGTTAGTTAGCATCAGAGCTATAGACCTCCTTGCGAGCTTTCCCACACACCTCCAGCAGGCATTCAGCTCAATTCCAAATACAGTAGGCTTTTGCATATTTTTTCTGTGCCAGAGAAGCATAGCGAACTGGTTGCTGTAAACTCCTTCAAATTAGGCAGCTACCACCAACAAAGCTGCTCTCCCAGGACCGATACACACATACGGGATGGGGGGATCTGTGAGTTACGTGCGTGGAGCTCCTGGAGCCAGCGGTTTTGGCTCCCGATCCACTGCCGAGGAAGTGACTGCTGGGATTTCGCTGCACTCTCGCACAGCCATCATCACTGGTAATTCATTTTTGATCTTTCTTTATTTTTTCAGATGCCTTGTGTTCCCTTCATTGTTACTGGCAGTACATTTCCTTTTTTTGGCTTTTTTCCATATGCCTTGTTGTTTCCTTCTATTAGCACTGTTAGTGCATGTCATTTCTTTGTTTCTTTCAGATGCTTTGCGTATCAGTACGTTATTATTTTTTAATGCCTTATGTTTTCCCTTCGTACCACTGGTCGTGCATTTCTTTCTGCTCCGCGAATTTCTTCTGTTCCGTTTTTCATCAAACATAAAGGAATTGGCGTGCTGTTTACTGTTCATTCTTGAAATGTAATTGTGCAAAGATTGGCATTCCTCAGGAGTTTATTTGTTGCCACAGATTCCTTTTGTGCATTCTTTCTTCAAAAAATTTCAAACACAAGACTGTAAAACAAATGCAAACCAGATTACAACTTCTAAAAGTCACATGTTCACAGATTATGAATCTCGAAACTTTTATAAGCAAATTGCGGCCCATAAATAGTCCAAAAACAGCTTTGAGGAGGATATTACAGCCTATCAAAAGCAAAAAAGTGTGGGCTGTTTAAGAAGTTTAAACTTTAAACCATAAAGGAAAGTGTTTAAGCAATCATTTACGGCTGTTTTACCATTTTGAAAATTCACAAAAAATTCATTCTATGGTTAATTGTGCCATTTGGCATCACATGCTTGCAGGGGCTAATGGAGGATTAGGATTTGAGACAACAAGGGTTCTTGCCAGCCGAGGTGCTCATGTAATAATGGCTTGTAGAAATACGAAGGCAGCTGAGGATGCAAAACGCTTAATCTTGAAGGAAAACCCCGAGGCACAGCTAGACATTTTTCATCTGGATCTGGGCTCCCTAGCCTCTGTGAAGAAATTTGCAAACCAATTCCTGTCTCTTCGGCTTCCTCTCAATATTCTCATGTAGGTAACTCCATAATTTTCAAAGAACTGACTCAAAATAAGCATGCAATTTGTCTTCCAGTTTTTTTGAGCTTGGTTAGTCCTTTGGATCTCCTGCAATGCTGCCTAGTTTGAACTTTTCTACTAGAGTATTAATTTCTTTTTTGGATCTTGGCATTGCTGGCCTGAGACCTTGTGATCTATGGCTGGCTTCACATCAATACCTCTGAATGATAAGCAGCAATTTTGGTTCGGCTTCAATTGTAAAACATGTTTTATAATCAGTTACCAGTGATGTGTATAAGAACTGACTTAATCGGTCCACTGCCTCAGTAGTTCAGTCCAATTCCCTGATAAGGTTATAAGTTGGTTAGAGGTATTGCTAATTCATTGGAACCTGAGATTACTAGTTTTAGACACATGTTAATATAATGTATGCCAGGCAGACATGCACTGAAGAGACACAGTTCATCTGTTGCGGTGTCTTATAGTCTATATTTTTGCTCTTATCATTTTTATGAGCTATTTCTTTCATGTTCTTTTGTTAGTGTTTCAATGATATGCTGATTTGTGAGTATTTTAACAATTTTAGTTCATGTATTTCATTGAAAAATAGCTGCTTTAGCATTTTCTATAGGCACACATAGGCGAATTTACGTCTTGATTCAGTCAGAACAGTTAGTAGCTATAATTTGATCCATTGTCAAACTATTGATAAAGTGGGGTGCTCGCCACTAAGGAAAGAGGGAGATATATACACTCTCTTAGAGCAAAACATCAATTACATGAGTTAATGATCAATTGGTTGGGCCATTACCACTCATAATCCGGTCCATGAGGTGCCAGGAAATAGAGAGAAAGATATGCTCTCCTAGAGCAAAACATCAATTACTTGAGATAATGACCAATTGGTTGGGCCATTACCACAAATAATCCGGCACTGAGCAGCTCCTGGCCGAGGCCACTCGCTGCCCGGGTGGTGTCCGTCTTGTCTTTGCCCCACTTCTTGAGAATTTTCTTTTCTTTCTGCTTAGCCTTGGGCAAATTTTGCTCCTTGCAAGAGGCAAAATGGGCGTCATCAAAGATTTTTGCAAAGCGAATTGCATCCTCGATAGTCTGTCGGCCGCGACATGCTTGGCTTGCATGTCCAGAATTTGGTTTTGTAGCAGGATCCATGGCGCTCTAAGGAACGAGGCAAAGGAAAAACAACAAGGGCTTCGCAACAAAATGGCTTAGAGAGCTTGAGAGATCTACTCAAGGAGACTAGGCCACAACTAAGCTCCTCAATGATGGAAATGGAGCCTTTACCCCCATCCCACTCCTTTTCCTTCCTGAAAAGCCTTGCTGGGTGGGATTATTTGTGGTAATGGCCCTCCCAATGGCCATTACCTACTATGCAATTGTCGTTCACTTAATTTTAACCCGTTTTTGGACCCTATATTATTTTGCATAATTTTTTTTAATTTCTTGTTTTAGCAATTCCGTTGCGCTCAAGCGAGAGAGAGATCAGAGAAATTCTGCTGCACGAGAAACAGAGATTTTGCTGCGTTCGTGCGTGAGAGAGAAAGAGATATCAGAGAAATTTTGTTGCGCGACAAAAAGAGATTCTGTTGCGTGCATGTGTGTGTGTGAGAGACAGAGAGAGATAGATTCTGATGCTAGAGAGAGAGAGAGAGAGAGAGAGAGAGAGAGAGAGAGAGAGAGAGAGAGAGAGAGAGAGAGAGAGAGAGAGAGAGAGAGAGAGAGTCAGTGGGAGAGAGAGATTTTGATGCGAGGGAGAGAAAGATCGCGCATGTGAGAGAGAGAGAGAGAGAGAGAGAGAGAGAGAGAGAGAGAGAGAGAGAGAGAGAGAGAGAGAGAGAGATTATGATGCGAGAGAGAAAGAGGGAGGGGCTGGTTGAGAGAGAGACACTCTGCTAGAGAAAAAAATCAGGTGAAGATCAATTGCGTATGGTAATGATCAATTGTTGAGGCCATTACCACTCATAATCCGGTCCCCGAGCATCTCGTGGCCTCCGCCACTCGCTGCCTGGGTCCCGAATTATTTGTGATAATGGCCCTCCCAATGGCCATTACCTACTACGAAATATTCTGGAGGCATCTCCTCCCACAGAATTTTCAAGCACACAATTCCTAATGCCACAATCTGGAATGCCTGCTGTGACAGCTGGACTACTATCAAGTTCTGTCGGAATGATTACTCTGACAGCTGGATTAGTGATCCATTCTGTTTGAATGTCCACCCATCTCCACCCTTCGCACTGAGCATTACGCAGGGGAAGGTCGTAGCCCTCGGGCCTTTCGTGCAATTCGGGCCTTGCCCTCGGGCAATGGCCCTCCCAGCACGAAAGGCCTCGGGCATGGCCATCCCCCCCACGTAATGCCATCCGAGAATTAGGAATATGGTTTTCCGGAACTCAGATTTTTTTTTTCCTTGAATATTTTTTTGCTTTTGATATTCGGGGGGTCCTTTACTCTTTTCAAGGACTACTGCCCATTCTGTTCCTCATGAAAGCTACTTTCCCTATATTGTCTATTGCCACTTGAATATTTTTTGCTTCTCTGTGTTTCCAAAGGTTGTATTTTGGTAAGGTCTTCAGATACCCAAATGTTTTTTCCCTTGAAATAAGATCGATCCTTTCGAAAATTGAAATCCTCTCATGGGCTTCCTTGAATTATATGATCAATGTCTTTGTTTATCTTCTTCCTCTCTCGACCTTGAAAAGTCTTTGATCATCGAGGCTCCTGAATGTGCATTGTTTTTGTGAAAAGGTCGCTCTTATGATCAGACTAAGGGGCCCTTTGTTTTTGTCTCATAATCTTCTTTTAGAACTGATGTAGCTTTTATCACCTTCTTATGCACAATCGTGTTAAGAGATGTCATTAGGCACAATGGAAAAGTATTTGCACATCTATTAAAACTTCATCAATAATCTCTCCTTTAAATGTTGCACATTTTTTCTAGCTTTCACTTTTCTATGTTATCCGTCCTCTCTTTCATAGAACATTGTTTCGTACCTTTTGGTATGGAACCTATCATTTTGTACGTTTGGAAGGCAATAACATAGTTTGAGGTTAGGTTTATCTTATTATCTCATATCAATTTAAAGCTGGATATTTTGAGGCAAATTTCTAATTAACCTCAATCGAATGCCGCAAGAAATTGAGGCAACTAGAAATCAATTCAACAACATACATTGAATCTGGCTCATTGAAATAGACCCATTTACGTTGGGGGAAAGGACCTCCCTTGAGGCCGTTCCGCCCTGGGAGGGCCCAATGCCCGAGGGCGGGAGCCCGAGGGCTTATGCCCGAGCAAGGCGGAACGACCGAGAGGAAGAGGGTCTTCCCCTGCGTAATGCCAATGTGCGAAGGTGGACACCGTGTTTTTTTTTTTTGGGCCGTATGATATGGACATACGGCCGCACGCGTGGACTACAAATTTTTTTTTTTTCGCATTTATTATGCAGATTGTTTTACATTTGTGGTGGAAGGTGCATGTGGATAGCCAATGACGGGCTGCCACATAGCACATGCACATTACGCCATTATATATATATATATATATATATATATATATATATATATGCATGTGCTATGTGGCAGCCCGTCATTGGATGTCCACATGCACATTCCATCGGAACTCTCATGTGCTACGTGTCAACATTTGATTAGCTGATTATGAGAAGAATGGTCACCTAAAATTCTGGTTCTAAAATTCACATGAACATTGTGTGAGGGGAGGTGCCTCCAAAATACAAAGGAAACCTAAGCACTTGACATTACGAGGTTAAGAACAACTTGTCTATGTTTTGAAATCTAGGATTTCTACCCTCCATTGAAATAAACGCATTTAGGAGGTTAAGAACAACTCATCTAGGTTTCAGACTATAATTAAATCGATAGGATATTTTGAAGGTAAAATCCTGGTGCGGGGTTGCATTTTTTGAATGGATTTGTTTCCATTGCTTTTTTTGCCAAGTTGATCCCAAGTAGTATGCTAGTTTTGCCCAAATCCATCCCCAATTAGGCTACGCAATCCAACAATGTCTTTTAGCTGATTGTTTTAAGCTATTATCCCAGTTGAGCATTTCCCAACTACGATTCCAAACAATCTTTTGTAGCTTCAATTCAACTGTTGGGGCAATTTTAGGGCTATTGCAGTATTTATGAAAAAAAGAAACAAAATAAAAAATACGTATCTAATGTTTTAGAAACTAAAAACATGTGCAGAGCTTGTATGGAATGCCGTTTTGTATGTGCTTCTGGGGGTGCACCTTCCGGAGTCCAGAAGGTGCTTGTAAAAATAATTTGTCAAAAAAAAAATTGCCCCATAGATTACGTTCTGTGAAGCGGTCAGTTTTCTTTGTAAAAATTTGAAAATTGATTTTACGTATGCTATAGAACTTAGATGCTCTCTTTCATATCCCTCAATGTAAACTCCTTCATCTTTTGAATATGCGACACATGTATTTTATGTAATTTTAAGCCCAAATTTGTTAATTTAGGACCATGAATTAGTGCTTGCCAAAAGATCGACAAATACAAACAAGCCAATTGTTGAAATTCACTTTTTATCACTTTATTTTAGATTTTTAAGTTTTTTAATGATTCAAAATTAGTTATTTTTAGTTATAAATTTCAAATTTTAAGGTTCAATTTCATTTCAATCTTATGGGTATTTAAAAAGATAGGTTTGAAAATATTTTACGCTCACTTGCATGAATTGCTCTTTCAAAATAGAAAATCTCCTCTTTACATGATAAATTTAATCACAGAAAGGAAAATATGCCCAAGCCCTTTAAGCTTCTATTTTGAGACCTAAGAATAAATATGGAACGATTCCATTTTATACGGAACCTTTCCATACCATGTTCCGTACGGTTCCGTGGAGAATATCCACAGAACATGTATCGAACATGTATTTTATTTATAAAAAAAAAATTCAATTTTTACTAAATTAAATCTAAAAAAAAACCTATGAAATGTACAATATATATAGAAAAATATAAATAAAAGGTACATAAAAACCCTTTTTTGAGCTTTTTATCTGTGGATTTAGGATTTTTTGGCCTTTTTTAGGGGTTTTTTAAATGTTTTTGGGCATTATTAGTGATTTTTTAAAAACAGTTCTTAAAAAAAGAGGGTATTTTCCATGGTATGGAACTGTTCCTTACCATAGGATGGTTCCGTACCGTGGGGACCCACAGAATGCATTCCTGGGATCCATGGTTGAGACATTGCTTGCTCTATTTTTGGCTGTCTAATATGTGTCCTTTGCTACACAACCAAATTCAAATAGTACATTTATCTTTGTAATGTCGAGTGTATCGTCCTTATAGTTTCTTTGGTTTTGGCCATCTGCATCCCTTCTTATACTGATTATTATTATAATGCTTGCAAGTAACAAGAGCTTACTCTACTACAACATTGAGCTTGTTTTGAGGCTCTTAAATCATTTAGACATGAATTTATTATATCAGGAAGTTAGTGTGGCAAGAAGGAGATAATAGCGCAAAGTTAAAAACATGCAAAGCCCTAATCAAGGGGGTGTTCAAGCCTTGATCTGGTTGGCAAAAGTAGGGCTATTCAGAGAAAGTGGGGCCCGTAATGCTCCACCTTTCCTTTGACTAGGTGGGTCCTGTTCATGAGGTAGGAGGGGCTAATTAGCGTCCATGGTAACGTTTGGTCCATCTAGCACTATTTATTGGTGCCTCACAATATATTATTGATGCCTTGGTCCATCTAGCATCAATATATTACTGATGCCTTGGTCATCTAACACTATTGTTGGTGCCTCGCAGCTTGCCATTTTTGTTCATTATGTTGGCCCTTTTATTCATGTATAGGTAGCTTTTACTAGCTAGTTATTTGGAGTGGGGGTCTTTTAGGAGGAGGGTGCACTATTTTCCCTCCATAAGTTTTGCCTCCCTTGATTGATTGAATCCTGCTTTTAGGTTCCTAAAGGGACTATAAAAATGCATTAGTAATGCCCATTTCTTGGTGTATTAATTTCATATTGCTTGAGCTCTTTGTGGAAAAACTCATTGCTATTGTTGGTAGGGCTTTAGCCATCAATGTTATGTGATGCCTTTGGTCATTGTTTATAGAGAAACCATCATTTGCTTCATGTATTGTCTCTTTTATGCTTCATTGATATCAATGTATGTGATAAAGTTCATAAGAAGGTATCAAAGCACTTCTGTGCCTTCTTTAGTTGTTGATTTTTTCTCTCTCTAGAAATTATTTGTTTCATGGCCGTTTTCTCTATAGCCATCAGCATTTTCCATCATATCTCTTTTTGTTTGCGATGCCACATAGACACAAGTTGCAACAAAGGAGCATCTTGATTCTCTTGTTGGGTCTATAGTTCAAGATAAGGTATGTTCGGAGGGTATTGTTGCTAATTAGGTATGTTTCAATGGGCCACTACCTTCAACTGTTCTTGATGAGATTTAGCTACAGGGTCTTGATGCATACTATAATGGCGAGATGTTGCTTTAGATGAGGATTCTATGCACGGTCATTTATCAATCATGGTGTCTCCTATTCAACATGTTCTCGTGGATACATATCTAGAGTAGTCACATAAAGTCGTATTCTTGTGGGACCATTTGATTTTCCAGATTAACATTTGGTGCATGTATTTTCATTTTTCAAGCAAGTAGTAGAACCTACAAATTCAAAGCGTCTGGAGAAACTTATTTTCATTGAGAACATGATGTTCTGTTTTGACTGTTGATGATGTGTTTGATGCAAACCAGTCCTATGATCCACATGCATGCATAGTACCAATATATTCACTTTTACTTTTTTTGGCAATCACAAAGGTTCTAGGGTTACTATGCATGCTCAACTTTCAAAGATATTGGAGTCCATGATGCTATAGCTTAACAGATCCCCCTAGAATTTTCCTTGTACATATGATTTGGGATCTTATGGCTCCTTTTGCCTCCATGCATCTCCTTTTAATAGGATGTTTCCTATGCAGAGTTGACATGGGTACATCAAGCACATGGTGAACATGGTTAGCAGGGATGGTTTTCATGGATTTGATCTTCTAAGTTCCTAGATGTCCTTTTGTGGCATTCTTGGTCTTGATGACTAGCATATGCATTTGTTCATATTCTTGCTAATGGTGCTCATCAATCGTGGTCACTATGGATTACTGGGATTGGTACAACTATATGTCCATAATTACGTATGGTTACTTGCCATGCTTGGTTTGTTATGACTTGCTTGGCATCATTGTGATGATATATATTGTTATTGGTGATGCTATTGGACCATGAATTTTTGAATTCTAGTTACAGTAGTTATTTATCACACAATACCAGATATTCTATGCGGTGATATATTTTAGTGGTTTCTAGGCGATGATAGTTTCAGTCGAGTCTATTCTCTGACACACCTTTTGGGATCCTATGGTTCTGTTCATATTGAGAGTTCTACAATTAAAAAAACTATAGCTAACTCTAGTTGACCACCATTCCATACTTCCAACTTATATGGAGACCTAGTTTCCTTTGGCATTCTTGGGCAATCTATATTCCTTGATAGCATTTCATATTTCTCTTTATGTTGATGCTTTATGGTTTGACATGGATTTCTTTTTTAGCATTTGGCCTTATGTGGCTTGTATTTGACATTGAGTAGATTTAACATCTTTGATGTACTTACTAGATGCTACTTTATACATGCCCACATTAAGAGCAATGTTTTTTCAATCAGGGGGTGTTATAGATGTGTCATCCATCTAGCAATATTACTGGTGCCTCACAATGTATTGATCCTTTGCGACCATAGGTGTTGTGTATAATAGAAATATGTATTTAAGCATGATAGAAAACAATTGAAATATTTGTCAATGTCTCTGATGAAGCTTGTTATGCATGTGAGTTTTAACAATGAAGCTTTGGAGTGTTCTCATATCCTTAGGCTATAGGAAATTGTCACTCATGGTGTTGAAATTGTTCCTAAAAGTCCTCTCATAACATATGTAGACTTTCACACGCCATGGAATCATGCATCTCAGTTTCAACCTCCCCTTCATTGCAAAAGATACAAACACGTTATTTTCATTTCAACGATGGTCACATCCATCTTCTTGTTTCTGATTTTAGGTCACACGAGCTAGCTCGTATCCTTGAAATAGAATCTTTCCCTGCAAAGAAACATCTAGTGTCATTTGTAATTGTGTTGTGCCTTATATGATGAGATATAGCTATTGCTTGTAAAATTGCATTTTTCTCTTGAAAGGACCTTCTCACACGTTTTGGATGAACTTTTTTTCAAAAACAAAATTAAATCTTCATTGCATTTGCTAAATTTTCCAATATGATAGCCATCTTGTAGTGTCATGTCGAGTGCTAAGTGATTAAGGAGTTGAAAACTTTGAATTGATACTTATCAAAATCCTTCACCTTGTATTCATGTGTTAACGAATAGCTCTCAAAGTAGCTATTGTCTTCAAAGATAAAAGATTAAATCTAGTCAAGAGAATTAAAAAAGGTGACATTTGCCATTTATGTAATCAAGAATCTTTTGTGGACCCATTCAATTTCCAACCAATGAGAATGTGGAATGCTTCTTCCCCAAACCTCACATGCATCGAGGACACGTGTGAATAGTGTTTGAAAAAGTCATCTCTTGTTATGCCATCTATAAAGATCTAGTCTTCCACAAGCTAGTTAGTGAGTAGATTTGTGAGGTGCAAAATAATAAGCAGCTACGTAATTATTTTCCATCATGACTTTTAGCCATAAGAATTGGTTTTTTGGATCTTGATTATGAAAAGTAATTGTTTTTGCCAATAAATCTCGAGCATCTCATACTATTCCTCCAAATCCTTTATTTTGTTCCCTCTTTAAGTTCGATGTTGGATACAAGTGGGTTTTCCAATTGTAGGTAGCTTGAAATTTCATGTTCCCATGTCTCCAATAATAATATGATATCAAATTCTTTAGCCACCACTAAGATTTATACATTCACTCCATGGGAAACCAGTACAACTCCTAGAATCCAGTTGTATCCTTGACCATTTCTTGGCCCCATACACCACTTGTCCCTATTTAAACATTGATGCCCAAAAGAATGAAATGGCAAGAGAGTTGGATTTGGGGCACCCTTGAACAAAAGCAACAGTCTTGGTAACATAGAATGTGACTTGGTGAAAGAATTTAACTCACTCACCAAAGGATCGCTACTACTTCACACTACAAATTATGAACCAAGTTTGACTTCTCATGAGGAGGACACCGCAATCAAGCCTGGCACATGGTCTGCATGTCCATGCCATTTCTTGCCATACCCATGTCATAGCTACACATGATCGTGCATCAAAGTAAAAATCTATGAAAGGGAGAGGAAAAGAGTGTGGAAAGAGCTTGCTTTGATATCATTAGACTTGACAAATATTACGTAAGTTTTAGTCATCGCTTGCTTTCCCAAGCTATACGAGTCTTTCATCTTCATCGTCCACTATCCTCAACTTTTCTTTCAACAAGTTGGTGATAAAACTTCAATTGATAAGCCCATGTCATTGTTTCCTCGTTGTGGCTATGAACTTAAGATTGTAGTAGGTCAGGTTCAATTTCTGAATGCGCTTACACCTTCGCAAGAGTTGATATTCCCTTTTGAATTTTTCATTCTTTCTTGTAGGTGGAAGTGGTCTGAGTCTTAAAGCTGAATATTTTTCCTTAGTGCTTAATTCTGTTGTGAATCTGATGTCGACTTCGACAACTTCGGTTCTCCGAGTAGCTCTGATACCACTGATGTAGATCTTGGAATTCAAAGAAGTCAGAGACTTCGAGCACTTTGAACGTGATTCACTGAATTGAGCTCAGATGGAGCCGATTTGTCCAGGCAAGCTATTGCTTCATTCTGCGATCAGACATCCTCCGAACTACAGATAGCTACTGGTAATCTAATACTAATTTATGAATAGTAGATATGTGTCAAATGACATCGGAAGTATATCTACTTATGAATTGAGCAAGCATGAATACTCCATAGGCAATGTCCGGCCTTGTATTGTCTGCCAAGTACATCAAAGAATCAATAAGTCTTCTGTAGGGCTTATGCTACATTTCTTGTCGTTCTGCATCATCTTTGGGACAGTCTTCACTTGTTAGTACTGTGTTAGGTACCATAGGAGTATTCACTCCCTTGCAATCTGTCATGTCAAAATCATTCATAATCTTTTGAATGTATCTTGATTGGTGTAGATGTAATTTCCCACCTTCAAGATCTCTGTCGATTTGCAAACCCAGGTAGCACTTTGCTTCTCCTTGGTCCGATATTTCAAAGTGCTTTGAAATATCATGCTTTATCTGTGCAATCACGTTGTCGTTTCTTAACAAGATCAGTGTGTTGTCCACATAGACATCAATGATGATGATTTCTCCATCTATGACCTTTACATAAACATTGTAATCGGCCATCAAGGGCTAAAAGCCTAAGGATCTGAGAGCATGATCCTTTTTCTTGTACCACTGTCCCGCAAACTGTTTGAGTCCATAAATGCTTCTTTGCATTTTTCAGGCATAGTCAAGAAATGACTCACGGGTAAAACTTGGTGGCTGGTCCATATAGACTTCTTCCTTCAGATCACCATGCAGAAAGGCTGTCTTCTCATCCACAGTATGGATTTTCAAATTGTAGGCTACTGCATAAGCAAACAATATGCGTATCGATGTATGCTTTACAGCAAGAGGGAATGTTTCAGTATAGTCGATGCCATACTTCTATGAGAAACCTTTAGCAAAAAGTTTGGTTTTGTATCTTGATACATTGCCATCTGGTCTATATTTGTATTTGTAGATCCATTTACACTTGACAGTCTTGGTACTGGTTCAAGAGTCCAGACCTTGTTTGCTTGCATGAAGTTCATTTCTTCCTCCATTGCCTTTATCCATTTGTCCTTGTCGGGACTGTCGATGGCTTTTTCATAAGTTTGTGCTTCACCACCGAATCCACAAAACTCTTCGGCTGTCGAAGCTGAGCTGTCAGGCACAAATATGACTGGTGCTCTTCTTTCTCTTGTCAATCTCCTTGGAGATTGAGCTAGCACTTCGATGGCTTTACCTTTGTCGAGTGTCTTGCCTTTGTTGATTGTAGAGTTGTTGTGTGTAGCAGTGTCCTGGATACAGGCTGCATGTCGAGTTGTTCGTCGTCTAAATTGTCACTCAGCCCATTTGAAATTTGAACATCTTCATCTGGATGCTTAGGGTCCACTCCCTCTGTCGATGTCGACAGGTTATAGTATTGCTTGCCAAAAACTTCGTAGCTAACTCGATCTTGGTTAGCCATTGTTTTTGCTTCATAAAATCTAACATCTCTGACAGTCGTTACCTGATTGGTCTATGGTATATAGATCCTATAGTATGATGAATGAATATCATGTCCTACAAGGTATCTCTGTTCGACTTTTTCATCCAGCTTCTTTCGAAGCTTGTCAGGTTTGTATGCATATGCAAAGGCACGTACATGAGCTAGATTAGGCTTGTTACTCCACCACACTTCATGTGGAGTAGTGTGAGGAATGTCTAATTTTCCTATCATGCTCTGCAGGTAGGCAGTTGTTGCTACTGTTTCATCCCATCATGGTCTTGATGCCTTTGAGTAGGTCATCATGCATCTTGCTGCCTCCATGATAGTTCGGTTCTTTCTCTCAGCTACACCATTATGTTGTGGTGTATAGGTTGTTGTCTTCCTGTGAAGGATTCCTCGACTTGTATAGAAGTTGGCAAAATGGTTGGAGATGTACTCTCCTCCTCTGTCAGTTCTAACTTTGCTTGACCTTCTTTTTTGTCCACTTCTCAACCCAGTTCACATACTCTGTGAATTTATCAAGAGCTTCAGATTTGTTGTGGATGAAGTAAACAACAACAAACTTACTGAAATCATCGATGAAGGTGATGTAGTATCTTGATCCTCCCACAAAGAGTACGTCAAAGGATCCACAGATGTCAAAGTGTACCGATTCCAAGAGCTCTATTGCTCTGAAGGAATCCCTGGTGAAGGGCGTAATTGACATCTTGCCTTTGATGCAAGCATCACAAGATGTCAAACTGATTGCATCTTTGATGCTAACTCTTGTGATTTCTCCATGCTGGCTTGCTTTGTACAAAGCCATTGGGTTCATATGACACAGTCTCCTATGCCGTAGAACATCCATCGACTCATGGACTTGATGAGCCTGCTCTGTCAGTAGCCATACCTTCAGATGATACATATTGCCTTGACGTCTTCCTTGAGTGTTAGTGTATTGGTGCTGGCATCAACTACATTGCATGCTTCATTGGTGAATACCATCCGCATGTCTGCATCTGCTATCCTTGCAACTGATAGTAGATCCTTCTGCAATGTAGGCACATATAGGACATCATCCAATCTTCGATCTCTGCTATTGGTGTTGAGCCATAGCACTCCAGTTCCACTCACTTCATGTCTTGATCCATCTCCAAGAATTATGTATCTGGAGGAATCAGATCGTCGAAATTTAGCAATGATCTGTTTGGTTGTAACAAAATCTGATGTTGCATCTGAATCAAGAATGACTTCTTGAAAGTCGGTTGAGGATGTAGCACATACATTAGTGCACAAATAAGCAATTGAGTTTTTGCACAAATAACGACTTCTTGAAATTCGGTTGAGGATGTAGCACATATATCAGTGCACAAATAAGCAGTTGAGTTTCTGCTTGTTCGTTCTTCAGCCACCTTGGAGGATTCTGGTTCCTCTACATGTGATGTGTTGTTGGAGCTCTCTTTTCTTCTCTGTGTTTTCTTGTTCCTTGGATTCTGATAGCAATCCATGGCTGCATGTCACTTCTTGTGACAATGTATGCACTCGATTTTTGGATTCAGCCAACACATTGCTCCTTCCTTTTGATCTGCCTTCTTGATCTCCCTATTTCTCCTGACTTCAGTCCTGCCTTCTTGTCGAAGGATAAGCCTTTTTTCTTCGACTTGTCTTTGTTGTTGTAGAGAGCTTGGTCAGATTCGATTTTGTCATCATAGTGCTCTCTAGCTTTGACTTCTTCCTTGATGTCGATGACTGCTTTGTCAAAGGTCATGGCAGGATCTAGTCTGGAAAGATCTCGGTAGGGAACGTAGCAGGTAGCTGAGCTCTTTCTCTTGTGAGGCTGCATGCTCTATTCCAGCATTGTGTTTCTAGATGCATAGTTTGATTTCGTGACTTGGTCTGAAATCTGCTTGTGAGTGAATCCCACATCTCTCTAGCATTGGAGATTCATGCAAGGTCGAGGGTAATGTTGTCTTCGATGGAAGAGGAGATGACAACTACTACTTTGTCGTCCTTCTCCTTCCACTCTCGAAGTTCCTTGCCTGTGTTGGCTGACATCTCTTCGGTGCTGTCAACCCATGCATAGTGCTTCTCCTATGAGTATGAGTGAAGTCTTTACCTTCTAGGCCAAGAAATTCGACTCGTCTGCTTCAAGTACTATGCAAATCTTCGATTGGATGCTACTAATGGAAGCCATAGTCCCAGTGACGAGGCTCTGATACCACTATTGTGAATCTGGGCTCTGATAGGACTAATGTGGATAGGACTGATGTGGATCCTAGAATTTGAAGAAGTCAGAGACTTCGAGCACTTCGAATATGATTCATTGATATGAGTCCAGATGGAGCCGATTTGTCTGGAGAAGCTACTGCTTCATTTCGCGATCAGACATCCTCCGAACTACAAATAGCTACTAATTGAGCAGAAGAACTGTTACTTGTCTATATTACCAAAATCAAGCATACAACAATGATCTTTTTGAGCGTTGTCTATTTCCCAGATCAGCGTGTTGGCGCAAGAGAGGTATTCTCTCTCACGAATAGAAACTAGCTACTGCTAATTCTATGTAAGTGTGAGTGTGGTGATGTGTGTCTGCTACTGCATGACTAACACTCATCCACTACTTCCACACACACTCTATATATGTTTACTATGTCTATATCCGATCTCCAACACATATAGCATGCTTGGCTTGATTACAAGAACTAATTAGCTTATTACGTCTTGCTACTTTGCTTAACTACGATTGTTGGACTTCATTTGAGTGTGTTTCAATCTTTTTAGGAAGTGGCAAAAGTCATTAGATTGAAGATGAGTCATGACATTCAAACTATCACGCTCGTCGATTTTTGATGACGTACTTGACGTTTGACGTGGCTGGTCTCGACTTGCTTGACTTTTTGCTTTGGGACTTAGCTGGGGTTGAGTCCTCATCAGTCAATTTGGTGACTTCGGACACTTCGGGGACTTCGGCCTTTGGGGACTGGTTTGCCTTTGTTGCCTTTGTTGTCTTTGGGGACTTCGGCCACTTTAGTTGAGTCTTGACTTTGGCGTTGTCGATGACTTCGGTTGAGATTGGTTGCTGCCTGTGTAGAAATCTCGTGTATTTCTGCAAGTAAAGGCTCACAAGCTAAAAGCGCTTTGTTTCTTCAAAATTTTGGCTTATCTTGTAATCTTGAAGCTATTAGTGTCTGGAGTTCTATTATTGAGTGAAATCAATGTGTTGTCCATTGTTAATGTAGTCACAACTTGCTTAGATAGTTCGCTAGTGAAGTTTTAACCAAGTAAATGGTTCACCTACCCACTTGGATTATTTTTGTTGTAAAAACGAGAATAAAAGAAGGCAAAGCAGATGTGAGAATATGAGAGTTTTGGATGTGTGTGTGTGTGTGTGTGTGTGTGTGTGTATGAGAGAGAGAGAGAGAGAGAGAGAGAGAGAGAGAGAGAGAGAGAGAGAGAGAGAGAGAGAGAGAGAGAGAGAGAGAGAGAGAGAGAGAGAGAGAGAGAGAGAGTTTTATGTTTTTTGTACTCTTTGAAGAAACAATGCAGGAATAGCATCTGGCACCTTCAAGCTTTCAGAGGATAACATTGAATTAACATTTGCAACAAATCACATTGGTGAGTTTTGGCATTCATTAGGTCTTTAAGCTTGCTCAATTTGACTATGTTACAAAAATTGTTGTCTACTACTAAATTTGGAACTTTTTGAATTTTCTTGCATATTTTTAAGGTACCTCGGTATTAAAAGTACACAAAAGTTTCCATCCTAAATTGGGATGAATTAAGGGTTTTTCAAAGCAATTGTTTGCAAGATTTTTGGCCTTCATGCAATTGCATTGGCACATTCACAAATTAAAATGGTTGAAGCTTTCAAAGATTTGCTAGTTACCATGGGTACAATAACTAAGTGAAACATTATTTATGTCGAATTAATGCCTACATCTTTAAAACATTCGTGTTTGTCTTGAGCCCTGTATACTTGCTAGAGATGTGCCAATACTTTTTATAAAAGTCTACCGAATTCAACATATCCTTGTCATGAGAATCTAAATTTTCTGTGTGCATTTTCAACCCACCTATGTAATTATGTGATCATTTTGAAGATAGCATCTGGGACAACAAACATATGAGAAAAAAATTTGATGGGATACAAAAGACTTGGCACAAATTATCCATGAGAACATGGTGATTTGTTGATGCGAAATAGTAGCCCATTCAGCCACTAGAATTCTTGTGCACCTAACCTCTACTGCATACATAGCCATTGGGCATAGCAAGACCACAAATAGCTTAGACTTACTTTGGTCATCCTTAGTATGCTTTTGGTAATGATAGTGCTCAAGACTCTAAACATTGTTGCATGACCATTTCTCATCCTTGCTAGCAGTGCATGTTTCATACCGAAGATAGGAATAGTGAAGAGTATCTCCAAAACATGTATAGGAGGACACCACCTCCAATGGCTGACCACCTAGAGTCAATACTTGTCGTTGCATATAACCTAAGTCTTCGTGGTGTTAACCGCCAAACACCACCCAGTTCTGAATACGTGGAGTCCTCTCAGTCTATCCAAGTGTCTCTACAATCCTATGCTAATCAAGGAGATCAATACCATGTCATCAACATATAGCAGAATAGGGATGAGTGTATCACATAGTTTGCATCCCTGGCTACCATCTTGATTAATGACACTATCAAGCTCATCAATATATAATCCAAAAAGTGTAGAGTAAAGTGAGCAGCCATGCTTTACCCTGATGGTACACTTGATCAATTGCAAAAGGCCCCCATCCAATCCTAAAGCGATCCCAAACCTACTCATAGATTGTTATAAATGCCAATAATATATTTGTGCAATATCCAAGGTCTCTCAATCTCTGGATAAGTATCATGGAACATAATCAAATGCCCTCTAGAAATCAACAAAGCAACAACACACTCTCTCATGGCTAGATCTAGCCCTCCTCGATAATGGCCTTGAGAGTGAATACATGGTCTATGGCGGAACATTGAGCTCTAAATCCCACCTTCCCTAATGCATGTAGCCATCTATTCTTAACCTCATCTTGTGATGCCGCCTGCAGGATGGTGCTTTGGAGCTTGGCAATGATATGGCCTATTATGATAGTGTGGTAATGATCAAGTTTCATGGAGTCATTGCTCTTGTGGATGGGATGGATAACATTGGTGCACCATGACGACAAGAAGCTAGAAATGACTTGGTTGAGAGGGTTGGTAAGAATAGGTGAAATGATATTTGTAGCGGATATCAAGAGTTCAGCTTCAATATCTTGTGCATGATGGGTTCTCAACTTTGAGCGGCAAGGAGTGATCATAATGGGAGAGACTATGGAATGGTATAGAGTGTGGTAGCATATTGAATCCATATATGTAGGTCTCTCCAAGGTGGATGTGGAGCTTGTGGGATGAATATTTATAAAAAGCCTCAAAAAAGAGCTGAAGAGAAGGTCAATAAGTTTCCTTCCTTCATTTTCTTCATAGGTCTTTTCTTTCAATGACATGTATGGCTATACAGACATCTAGTATCAAGTAAGAGATGAGGTGTGAAGATATGTGCATTTTGACTTGCTCATGGAGGGATTCACACGCACGGATACTTATTGTCATCTATGCAATTCTTTTGGACATGAGATAGCTTTTTGTTTGTTTAATCCTTGGGTTATTCAACAAACATATGCTAAGTTCCAATATCAAGAAAATTATAATGGAAGAGACCTAATGGTAAGGCCTATGGCCTTGGATTTCCGGAACGATTAGCCCTGACAATTCCTCCAGTACAACATGTTCCTTCTATGAATATGATGGAACCAAAACCCTCGGTTGGCAATGACCAATGGAATTATAATACATAATAAGATTTTGGTTCTTCAGATCAATATGCTATCTATGCTGCTGCACAACAACAATGGTCTAGACAATGGACTAGGGCACGACTTGGCTGTTATGGATGTGGAGAAAATCATAGGATTGTTGTATGTCCTTTTGTTGGGAATTGCGATTATGGACATTGTTACAAAGACCGTCTCGCTAGACCAAAACCACCGCCGATAACTGCTCTTTTGGATATGACTACAAATAAGCAAAGACCATCAGTCCAATCTATTGAACCAAGTATACAAGTGATGGTTGTCAAACAAGCTTAGAAGCAGAAAGGAGTTGTTGTTGATCCAACACCTGTAGAATCTGTGACAGCTACTGTTCTACCTATCACATCAGGGGTGTATCCAAATCTCAACTCTGAGAAGAAGAAATACCATGACATGAGACAGTAAATCAAAGACTTACAAGAAGAGGAGACATTGGAATTCTCCAGAGTTGTAGTAGAGATTCATTCTTCACCTGTGCCACCATAAGATTTACATGATCCTTTGCAAAGAACACATCAACTAACGAATGTAAATTCTCAGTTGCATCATCGCAAAGAACCCTTCAAGATGACCGAACTTGAACCACCACAAATAGAACCGATCGTGAATATTCTATCTAGCAAGATGAATATTACATTGGGAGAATTTCTCAAGTTGGTGGCTCAAGCTAAAGAAGTGGAAGCTGATATATTGACCAAGATAGAACCAAAAGTCTAGTAGAAACCACTATTTTGTGTCAGATTTAAAGATTCAAACGAATTACTCAATGTAGGGCAGTCTGGGAGAGTGAGCAGAGAAATATCACCTTGCCAATACAACATAAACAATTTAGTCAAGAGGTAGCTGTGATAGATGGAGGCTCAAGAGTCAATCTAATCTCAACAAAGCTATGTGCTAAATGGGGCCTTCAATTAAGTCAGCTGGTCAGACTCTAGTTCGTCCTAAAGGCATAATGAAGTTAGCTGGTCAGTTTTAAAGGCATAATGAACGATATACTAGTGAAAATTATGAGAATCCAGTTTGTCATTACTTTTGTAGTAATGGACTAACCGGAAGCACCATCCGTTTATCGTATTCTATTGGGACGTCCATGGTTATGAGTTGTACAAGTAATTCATAACTGGAGAACATAAAAATTTACATTTGAGAATCATGAACGAGCAGTTAAAAGTGATCCATTGATATCATTATGACTCTCAAATAGATAATGTTAACTGAAATCAAGCTCTTGCAACTATGGATTGTACAACAAGATACATGTGTCAACGAGATAACAATTCAGAGTTGAGCGACATTCCTATGGTTGGTCGTACTTTGGATATGCCTCACCTTCCTGGTCAACATGATGAATGTCGCATGGATATCTACTGATCCGATTCCAGATCCTATTGAAGATGAACTTATTCATGTCAGTCATGCATTATCTTATGACGAAAATACTGAACTAACTGATGAGCAAATTCTAAATCATATGGATCTTACAAGGCTTGGAGTTCATGATATTCTTAATGAACCAACAATACAATTGTGAAGGAATGGATGAATACAAGACCAATGACAAAAATCAAGCCAAACAACATTATAACATTGTTCTAAAATGGAAAAATCCATCACGAGATGCAGTTTCGACAATTGATCCAAAAGTTGTACTGTTGGATTTATCTCCTCTACTCTCCTAAATCCCATGTTAATCTAGTTCCATGTTGGAGGGTTTGCGGATTCCAAGGCAACCCTAACCCTAGTTAATTAGTGAGAGAGATTTGGCACCTCGCGTGTGTAAGTCCATCCCGATGATCACATAGTTATTTGATAATTATAAAGTCAATAGAAGGACTTTAGGCTTTTTTGCGGGACTTTTAATGTCGTAGGCCTAAATGTCAAGTTAGTGAATAAAATTGGGACTCCCACCAAAGTTAGTTCAAATTCAAATTTAAATTGGTTCTCTCCAATTTGAAATGGGTCCCACTCTTTTTTTAAATTTGAATAGTTAGGGAGGTAGAAATGGGCAAATAGGATTTTGAGGCCAAGGTCCTCCTCTCTACTATAAATAGTGCCAAACTCGAATTTGGAAAACATGTTCATATCCTCATTTTAATACAAGCAGATTGGTTCTCTTATGGAATGGATTTGTGAATGTCCTTGCTCTGTATCACTTTTCCTCCATCTCTCATGCTTTTGTTGTATTTGCAAATTGTTGGATATGATTGTTATTCGAATTGCATGTTTTTATGCTTTTTGTGACAGAGAAAGGGAGAGAGAAAAAGAGTAAGCTATCTTCATTGTGGATGGATGTTAGAGTTAGATATGGATCTTCCATTCATGCTGATATGTTATCGCTCTCATGGAAACGCGCGACAACTAACTTCATCTCCTTGATGCTAGAATGCTTAGATCTTGGGTTGAGGATAGCAAGGAAAGAAACCCACTACAATTTTGGCGCCATTGTCGGGGAGCTATGCCAATTTTTCAGTTTGCAGCATGTTTGTTGGATGGTTAGCTTGCATTAGGCATCTTGTCTGTGGCATGAATAGTGTTAAATTTGCATTTAGGGTTAGTTTTGAAGTGATTTTGCCTGATTTGAGTGAATTTTCTTGTTTGAATTCTAATCTGATTATTGAACAAGGACAGCTACTTAGATCACCAGCTTGAAGCCGCTAAAGTAGTAGCTAAAGTCCATTCTTCACCTGTGCAGCCACTGAATAATCCATGAACGGATACGAATACTCAGTTTTCTCATCATAAAGAGCCCTTCAAGATGACTGAACTGGAAGCACCGCAAACAGAGTTATTCATGAATATTTTATCTAGTAAGATAAATATTACATTGGGAGAATTTCTGAAGTTGGTGCCAAATGCAAAAGAAGTATTAGTGCAAAAATCAACTCAAATCGAACTAGAAGCCAATCAGAAATCACTTTTTTTGCTGGATTTGAAGAATCTAATGAAGTATTCCATGTCAAAGCAGCCTGGGAAAGTGATCAAAAAAATATCACTATGCCAAATCTGCTTTTCTAAATGGTGAGTTAGAAGAAGAAGTGTTCATGGATCAACCTGAAGGCTTTGTAGCAAAGGGACAGGAAAATAAAGTATGTCGCTTGAAAAAAGCGCTTTATGGTCTTAAACAGCCACCACGTGCGTGGTATAGCAGGATTGATGCCTACTTTCGTTCAAAGGGGATGGTGAGAACACATTCTGATCCAAATCTATATGTCTTATGCTTTGATGGTATGGTTGCTTTGATTGCTCTTTATGTTGATGACTTGATTATTATGGAAAATAATCAAGAGATGATAGACATGATCAAGAAAGATCTCATGGAACAATTCGAGATGACAGATCTCAGCCTGATGCATTATTGCCTTGAAGTAGAGGTGTGGCAAAAAGGACACGAAGTGGGTTTAACACAGGTGAAGTATGTCAAAGAGTTGCTGCACAAGTTTAGGTTGTAGGATTGCAAGCCAGTGAATACTCCTATTGAACCAGGTAAAAAGCTTTCTAAGCTTGATGAGTCACAATCATTTGATGTTACGCTGTATAGGCAGTTAGTAGGGAGCTTGATTTACCTTTCCATGACTAGACCAGATATATGCTATGTTGTTGGTATTGTAAGTTAGTTTATGGCAACACTTACGGAAACGCATTGGAAGGTAGCTAAGCGCATTTTGTGTTATGTAAAAGGCACTTCAGATTATGGCTTAATTCAGAGAAAGCCTGACGGTTTACCTGAGTTGTGTGGCTATGTGGATGCGAATTGGAGAGGTGACTATGATGATCATAGATCCATCACATGGTATGTATTCCAGCTTTGTGGCAGTTGCTTTTCCTGGTCTAGTAAGAAGCAAAGTACAATTGCTCTTTCCACCACAGAAGCAGAGTATAAGACAATGTGTAGTGCAGCACAAGAAGCTATATGGTTGAGACAAATCTTGGAAGAAGTTGGCATGAGGCAGAAAAATCCCACAATTTTAATAGCGATAGTCAAAGTGGCATTCAGCTAGCAAAGAATCCAGTGTTCCATGCGAGAACCAAACACATTGAGATTCAGTATCACTTTATACGTGAGAGGCTGCTGAGTCGTGAAATTCATGTTGTTCATTGTAGTACAGAAGAACAACTAGCTGATATTTTCAATAAGCCACTTGTTGGAGAAAAGTTTGATAAGTTTAGATCAAAGCTTTCTGTACTTAAAGTTTGTTGACTTTAAAGCTATGTATATGACTGTATAAAAAGTAGACTCTACTTTAAGGGAGAGAGTTAGAATTAAAGTAGAATCATTGTGTTACTGTACTGTGGGTCCTATCAGTTGATAAGGATCAGTTGGCCTCGCCACGAGGCAAGTCGACAGGACACACATCCCACCAACGGCAACCTGGGTCATGCATGGGTTGCCTGAGTGAACAACTATATGTACAGTGTAATTTCATTTTGAAAAATACAGTTGCTACGTGAGCTTGGTGTGGAGAGTGTTTTCTATCTGTGTTACTGTGTAGCATGATCAGTGTTCCTAGTCAAAGCAAATTCTAAGTAAAAGTTGATAAAAGCTTCACTGCCTTTTGGATATTTGGTTGTCCAGCTGTTTTAGAGTTGTTGATACGTTTAGCGACGTCGGTTTGCCAATGTAGAAAATTGTGAAAAAGCCGAAGGTGCCTTAGTTTAAGGCAGTGAAAAGACGAAGGTGCCCAAAAATGGTTTTAAGGCATTCTGGGTTTAGTGTCGCATTTTTCGCAAAGAGGCAAAAAAGACGAAGGTGGTCCAAAAATGGTTTTTAAGTCATTCCGACTAGTGTGTCGCTTTTTTTGTGAAGGCACGGAAAAAGGGCGAGGAAGGTAAAAAGCAAAGGTGTCTTAAATTGTTTTAAGGCATAAATGGGGAAAAACTTTAAAGCGGAAAAATGTGAAGGTCCGAAATCATGTTGTCGGTCTTCTGTTTTCAAGATGCTTATTACTTCACGATTTTTTAAGGTTGAGCATATGAAATCTAACACCCCCCCTTGATGAGGATCTTGATCTGCTGCCATGTAGTTTGTTCTACAGAAAATTAATTCTACTTCCTTATTGTGCACTTTCTCTCTAAGATAATGATACCTGATTTCTATATGTTTGCTTCAAGAGTGAAATCTCGGATTGAGAGAAAGTGCTATTGTGCTTTGATTGTCATAATAGGTTGTTGTAGGAAGCGTTTGTGCAAGGTTCAGGTCTGCGAGAAGGGCCTTGGTTGTATAAAAATACAAATCCAGAAGTTGATTTTCTGGTGTCGACATCTCTTGCCCAATCCGCATCTATGTAGGCTTCAAGGATGTTGGCAGTTTGGCTGCCTCCATAGCAGATCTTGAGAGTTTTCATTGCTTGGATGTACTTTATGACCTTTGTTAGCGCTTTTCAATGAATTACGTCTGGATTTGACAAGAATGGACTGAGTGTACTGATCGAATATGCAAGGTCTGGTCACGTGCAAATCATTGCGTACATCAGTGAGCCGATGATGGACTGAAACGGGTAGTGCTTCATTTCCTCCTTTTTTGTCTCAATTTGAGGAGACTATTCCATTGATAGCTTTAGTTCAGGGTCGAGTGGAAAGAGACTGGGTTTGCAGTTGGCCATTCCATACTTTTCCAACACGTTGTTGAGATATCGGTGCTGATTAATAAAGATAAGTCTGTTGGGTGGATCTCGTTGAATTTGGATTCCAAGACAATAGTGGGCTGGACCCATGTCAGTCATCTTGTATTCTTGGGCCATCATGCATTTTGTATCCTTCATTAGATTCAGATTATTACTGAATAAGAGTGTATCATCTACGTAGAGAGTGATGATGATGAAGTATTCTGATACAGACTTGAAGTAAACATTCGAGTCTGCTGACTTTGGAATAAAACCATTTTCTATCAAAAATGCGTTGATTTTTAGGAACCAGGCTCTGGGTGACTGTTTCAGCATGTAGAGCGCCTTGTGAATTCTACATACAAGGTGATGTTGCTTGTCGTTGAGTTCATATCCCTCTGGCTGTGTCATATAGATTTCCTCTTTGATGGTTCCATTGAGGAATGTAGAACACCTCAACAGACAACTCTCAGTTCTACCAACAAAGTGCATAGTACTCAAATTGACAAAGGTTAAGAAACTTGAAACTCGAATAGTTACGAAATACAAACTCAAACAATTCGCGAAATTGAGTGAAATCAGACAACCTTATATCCATCAATAGCCAAATCAAAAAATTGGAAGATGTCTTCGATCAGCATCATTCAGTCTAAGATCAGTACGACCTTGGATGCAGAAGGTTCGAACTATTTAGTCTTGAAGTTAATAACTTCACTCGTACTGAAGGGTGAAGGTCTTTGGCAATGGGTAGAACCATCAGAAGATAAGCCAATTGCTCCTGGCAAGGAACTTCGTGAATGGATGGAGAAAAATGACAAAGCTATAGCAATTATTGCGTCTTCAGTGTATCACAACATAATCCTAGATCTTTCATCGACTTCAAATGCGAAAGAATTGTGGGAAGAACTATGAACCAAGAATGAGACTCGATCTCATAATCAAGTCATGTTCTTGGAAGACCAATTGACTTACCTACAATGGGACGGCTGACCACATTCGTATGAAACATAAAAGATTTGTTTATTTCTTTGTAGAATTCCGGCACCGAAAATGCGATCTCAAAGGAAACGCAGCTTAGCTATTTTTTTCGTGCCCTACCCAGGTCATTCCACACAACTCGAACTTTATTGGCAAAAGATTTGACAATGACACTTCAAAAAGCGATAGATGGAGTCAAAGAGGAAGTAGAAGCATGTGAACACTATGATCATAATTGTGATTCTGAAAAAACTCTTTTCACTCAGAAGAATAAATCTTCAAAGAAGTTTAAGTCTAAGAGGGAGTCATCTAAGAAGTATGGAAATCATTCAGATGAATCCAAGACAAATGATCGACAATATGGAAAGCAGCAGAAAGATTTTGGTGAAAAGAAGATCTGCAACAGATGCAAAATATCAGGTCATTCAGAAGACAAGTGTTGGCTAAATCCAAAGATTGAATGTATTCATTGTCATAAATGGGGTCATGCAGTAGTAGACTATTATAAAAATCCCAAGAACAAGAAGGAGCAGAATCAAAGCGAACCTTCAGATTCTAATATTGTCGAAGACAAAGCAGAATATTCCAGAGCAGTGGAAGATAGGATGACAAAAAACTTAGTAGCATATGTTTCTGAAGATTTATGTTGTTCATCAAATTCGCAAATTCGAAAAGTAGTTCTTGATTCAGGAGCCACCTCACATTTTGTTTTCTCGAAACAAATATTGTCTGAGTATAAGAAGACGATTTACTCAAGATTTAATATACTTGGAGACAGTTCTAAGCATACAGTTGACGGAACTGGTGTACAATGGCTAGACACGAATCAGGGTGAAAAGAAACTGGAGAAAGTTCTCTATGTTCCTACTCTTGATAAAGATCTTCTATCCGTAGTTAAGATAGTTGACACAAGAATGTCAGTAACCTTCACAAGGAACTCTTGTATATTGTTCAATGAAGATTCTAATAACCTGGTTGCCAAAGACAATAGAAATGGTAATTTGTATCACTTGGGCATCCGAACAAGCTAATCAAACTCAGGAATCAACAGATATTCTGTGGCACAAGAGGCTATGTCACATGAACATCGATGATTCCAACCCACTGGGCCCAGATGAGATCTTTGAAATTTCCAAAAGCCCAGGTCCCTTTGAACTTCAATCCTCTGGAAGAGGATTCGAACAGTTCCATAATACCGCTATCGGATTTGATGATACTTTTCAGCTTACACCGCAAGATCAAGTTGAAGCCACATCAGACACCCTCAGGGTAGGACATGTTGTTTCTTCACCAAAGTAGTTCGATGCCACAGTGCCAGAGGGTTTTGAAACAACATATGTCTTTGAAGAAGAAGAACCGGCCACACACCATAGGCCAGTCAGCACAATTCCTACTGGAGCTGCTCCTGCTGCTGCTGTTCCAACAATCGTGGATTCTAGTGACACAATGGGTCTAGTTTCAAACCTTGCGCATGTGATTCAGACCATGATTGATGAAAAGAAAGACATGACCAAGCACATGGCAGATTTGGGGACAAAGAACACACTGATTAGCCAAAAGGTTATTAAGTTAAATCGCGAGTTGAAGATTGCTAGACAACATGAGGCAAAATTTGAAACTGAGCTAAAGAAAGCCAACCAGTCTGCCCAACGACTAGAAGATTACATGGCTAGCCTTCAAAATGCACTTTTAACGGCACAAGGCAAAGTGGACAAGGCGGTCCAAGATTCAAAATGCACTTTTAATAGCACAAGACAAAGTGGACAAAGTGGTCCAGGATTCAAAACAGCAAGTCTTGTTGCTGGCAGGTCAGTTGGACTTCGCGGAATTGGAACGCAAACGACTTCAAGGTGAATTGGACGCAACCACCCTTGAACACGATTCCTATTTGCAGACCCAAGTGCCTGATCGCCCAGTCACACCGGACGAGATCAGATACTTGTTCCAAAAAGTTGAAACCTATCGTATTGCATTGGCGGGATTTCAAGAGAAATTTGACAAACTCAAAAGGACGGCAACCATTGAGCTGGGAAAGGCAAAGGTGATTATCAAGGATTATAAGAAAGTAGCTGCTCAAGTGTTGGAAGTCGGGCCACAAATCCCAGTTCCAGTCATGCCGCAATTCTCCCCTCAGCACCAAGAAGAGACAAGACTAGATACAGGGTTAGATGTAGGCATAGACCAGGGTGGAGCACCTAATATACCACAGACAACGGACACCCAGTCTGCTGAAGCCGGTCCATCTTCATCAGGGGCCAGAGTGTTATTTCAAAAACTAGTCACCATCGAGGACCAAACTCAGGATTTTTTACACCAACATCCGCATATGTCCTCGAGGGGTGGTTGCATGATCAAATTCAAAACCTCTGAAATAGAGGTCAGAAAGGAACTGGATAGGCTACCTGCATTGGGAGAGCAGCTGACATGGCACACAACCATTTTTGAGAAAGCTCCAGATTCTATTACAAGCTATGTTGCCAGCCCTCGCCAATTGCAAGTCGATCCCTATTATTTGCCGATGCCGCATCGCAATAAATGGAAAGATTTGGGTGTACCAGTGGATCAAGTCACAGTCCACACCCCAAATTGGCCCATCATTCATCAAGTTTATATTTGGCAAATATCCGTGGATTTTCTCAGAGCCCTTTAATTTTAAAGTGCTGACTACCGCAACTCGCCAGACCCAACTGTGCGGCAATCGGCTATCTTTGCAAATGATTTGTCTAAGTTGGCATCCACTACTACCAGATGGGATGATTGCCTACCACCCTTGGCATTCAATCCAAATCTTCCAATGACGTTCGATAAAGTCCAAGACCAACTGCCGATCGCAAGACTATATTATCGTGCAGCCATGTTGAGAGGTTCTTGGGAATAAAGATTTGTGGCTTGGACAACTTCAAATTGGATTGCCAGAGCCAATAAGTGCTTTTTTTCACACAAACACGACTTCAATATGGAGCGCCTAGAATTCATGGAGAAGGTGCAGTACCATCTCATCAACAAGGTACCGACGCCAGAGCCAATATGTGCTTTTTTCCGCACAAACATGACTTCAATATGGAGCGCCTAGAATTCATGGAGAAGGTGCAGTACCATCTCATCAACAAGGTACCGACGCCGAGCAGAATTAGAGCCCAAAATGAATAATCTCGCGAGGTGTCATGGGACCACCACCAGCTTTGGTGGGGGATACTAGTGGAGGGTTTGCGGATCCGAAGGCAACCCTAACCCTAGTTAATGAGTGAGAGGGATTTGACACCCTGTGTGTGTAAGTCCAACTCGATGATCACATAGTTATTTGATAATTAGAAAGTCAATAAAAGGACTTTAGGCCTTTTTGCGGGACTTTTAATGTCGTAGGTCTAAATGTCAAGTTAGTAAATAAAGTTGGGACTCCCACCAAAATTAGTTTAAATTCAAATTCAAATTGGTTCCCTCCAATTTGAAATGGGTTTCCACTCTTTTTTTAAATTTGAATAGTTAGGGAGGTAAAAATGGGCCAATAGGATTTTGAGGCCAAGGTCCTCCTCTCTACTATAAATAGTGCCAAACTCAAGTTTGGAAAACATGTCCATATCCTCATTTCAATACAAGCAGATTGGTTCTCTTATGGAATGGATTTGTGAATGTCCTTGCTGTCTATCACTTTTCCTCCATCTCTCATGCTTTTGTTGTATTTGCTAATTGTTGGACCTGATTATTATTGGAATTGCATGTTCTTATACTTTTTGTGAGAGAGAAAGAGAGAGAGAGAAAGAGTAAGCTATCTTCATTGTGGAATGTAGTGTTAATGGATCGTAGTGTTAATGCTTAGAGTTAATGGATGCTAGAGTTAGATATGGATTTTCCATTCATATTGAATTATGAGATGTGATGTGTTATCGCTCTCATGGGAACGAACCTACGCGTGACAACTAACTTCATCTCCTTGATGCTAGAATACTTAGATCTTGGGTTGAGAATAGGCAAGGAAAGAAACCACTACATTCCATTCATCGTTGCAACATCACATGCATTGTCGCACAACTCTATTACTGAAGACAAGAAAGAGAGTGGCCCCGACTTATCGACTTGGCCGACTTATCGGGGAAGCCCGATTTGGACATATCGGGAAGTCCGACTTGTCGACTCGTCCAAGACATCGACTTACCTGACATCTCCGGCATATTGACTTATTGGCCGCGTCAACGACTTGCTCGACGTCCAAATAGTCGAAGCCCCCTCACACTCACTTCTTGTACTGTGCAACTACTCAAGAATGACAACAGCCGCCACGATTTCCTCCAGACGACACAAGGCTCCACGCCATCTCTTTGTACACTCATTTGCACAGATGTAAATTGTATATAGATAACTATTTTAATCTAATCAATTAATGTTGATAACGAGATAGACACTGTAGATTCTTTCATGCATCGATTCAAGTTGAAATGCAATTTACCTCAGAGCAGTTTCAATCTTTCAGAAATTTATTTATCAAATATTGTTTTGCTTGGACATATAAGGATTTGAAAGGAATTCCTACTTTAGTATTCGAGCATATCATCCCCTTGATACCTGATGCAATACCAAAAGTGACGAGATTTCATCGTTGTGATTGTAGAACACCTCGACAGACAAGTCTTAGTTCTACTAACAAAGTGTACAGTTTAATCGACAAAGGTTGAGAAATCAAATTCGAAAGAATTGACATTTATTCATTCAAATCAACCAATGATGATTCAATCTTCATTCATTCGACATTTATTTATTCGACCTTTATTCTTATTCAAAAGATAAATGAATCGAAAGATAAACTGTCAAATATGAAAACAAAACATCATTGTATATCAACCGTTTTAATGGTTAGATAGCCTGTTTATAGGAGGAAGAATGCCAAGTGACCTATTTTATGACAATATAAATACATGTACACTTATTCATTGTCATTAGAGAAAATTTGAGCACAAAACGGGCCTTTCAAAAAGATACTTTTTATTTTTTTCTCAAAAGTTTCTTCTACATGGTCCAATCAAAACACTCAAATTTGAAATCTACGTAACGTAGCTCCTTCAAATTGATTTTCTTTTCTTTTCAAAAGAACTGTAATTTTGTGTTGCGGGCAGCCCGTAAATAAGCCATTTTATTTGTAGTATAGTATGCAACTCAGCAAAATAATAGTGCAAATCTTGAACGACAACTCGGATTTAGACGGTTACGGTGCCATTAGAAGCCATCGACAAGAGCTTTTCAACGACACCCAACATGACCCAGTTCCGAGCTACGATGAAGAAGTTATGGCCAGTCAAAGTTTTGGTCGGTCAACACTTGGCAACCCGGTCAAACTAGTCAACTGCGCTTGAAAGAGATATCGGGTTGACCAAGTGTTGACTGACCAAAATTTGACTAGCCATAACTTCTTCACCGTAGTTCAGAACTGGGTCACATTGGGTGTCATTGAAAAGTTCTCGTCAAGGGCTTTCTAATGGCACCATAATTGTCTCAATCCGAGTTGTCATTCAAAAGTTATGTGTTTTTACAACCACAAACTATATTATGCACATAATAGCTAACCATCGAAGACTGTGTGGGCAGGACTGTGGGCAGAAAAAGATTTTATTTTAGTATTTTACATTGCCAAAAAATTGTCATCCTACGTGGCAATCTTTATAGGGCCCTTTCCAAAGCCAAATTTTCTCTAATGAAGTAGGTAGACAAATAGAAAAATCAAAATCAGATTAGAAGAGAAAAAGATCGATTGGTCAAGGTTATCAATAGATTAATTTTTACTTCATAGGTGTTGCATACGTATTTATGATTATTTGAAATTATCTATCACACTCATACACATGTTTGCATGCTTTATTCAATCATAATATAACTTGTTTATTCGAACTTTCATCACATTCTCTGAAGGAAAATATTCAGTGTTTTTCCTATAGTGGTATTAGAGTCTCCACAACACCCTTCACTTCAGCAGCCTTATTTGAGCAATCATCCAGGTTACTCGACAAAAGTGTGTTCGAGTGTTAAAGCTCAACAACATCATTTTTTTTTGGTGTCAAAGAGCTTATTTATAGAAATTCAGAAGATTTGAAGATGTCTTCAATTAGCAGCATTCAGTCTAAGATCAGTACGATCTTGGATACAGAAGATTCGAATTATCTAGTATGGAAGTTAAAGACTTCACTGATATTAAAGGGTGAAGGTCTTTGGCAATGGGTAGATTCAATAGAAGAGAAGCCAATTACTCCTGGAAAAGAATTTCGTGAATGAAGGGAGAAAAATGACGAAGCTATAGTGATTATTGTGTCTTCAATGAATGATAACATAATGCTAGATCTTTCTTCAACTTCGATTGCAAAAGAATTGTGGAAAGAATTGCAAACCAGGAATGAGATTTGATCATGGAATCAAATCGTGTTCTTGGAGGACCAATTGACTTATCTACAATGGGACGACAAAGATCTGACCACTTTTGTGCATATTCTGGTGATAGGAAGATTTGCAACAGATGCAAGAGATCAAGTCATACAAAAGACAAGTGTTGGTTGAATCCAAAGATGATTGTATTCATTATCATAAACGACTCATGCAGCAGTAGACTGTTATCAAAATCCCAAGAACAAAAAGGAGCAAAATCGAAGTGAACCTTCAGATTCAAATTTTGTTGAAGACAAAGCCGAATGCTCCAGAGCAGCAGAAGAGAGGACAACAAGAAATTTAGCAGCATATGTTTCTGCTGATCTATTTTGTTCATCGAATTCAAAAATTCAAGATGTAGTACTTGATTTAGGAGCCACCTCCCATTTTGTTTCCTCGAAACAGATTTTATCGGACTATAAGAAGACGAATTCTTTGAGATACATTTTACTTGAAGATGGTTCTTAGCATGAAGTTGACGTAACTTGTGTGGTTAGAAGTTAAAATAGCAATGACCGACCTATACAGTGCTTTCTTGTTTCGACGGCACCACGTGTGCCTAGTTCTAGAGTTATCGGGCCATCTTTCTTTTACGAGCCCCTTGAGTGCTTATTAAGGAACTTATCTTTGTACTTACTTATTAGTTGAATATACAGTTTGATGAGAGTAATTCTGTTGTCTTGTCTTGTTGCACTTGACGTTGTGTTGTGGTGATTGATCCGGTCGGGTGTTTAAACTGTGTTTTCTTAACTTGGTATCAGAGCCCCTTGGTGGCTTGAATCACCGGACAAGATCAGAGAACTACGAATTCACGACGGTTTGTTGGCTAGGAAGCACAAAACTGAGTCTGTGGAGATTCGTGGGATAGCTCAAAACTGTAAGAAGATTCAGAGGCAAGGGATTGTCAACTAAATCAGAGGGCAAGCAAAAAGTGAAGTCGTAAATCCTTCTGAAGGGTTGCTTGACATTTGTGATTGGTTTGAATCCAATCGAATACCGTTTGAAGAGCGGCTTGGAGCAGAATATTGCTTGTTGTAGGGCGACCTCAGAGGGATAGGTAGCTACTCAGATAGACTCTCAAGAAGAGCAGATAAAGTCCAAGAACATCTTCTTCTTTGACAACTAGGGTTTCAAGTAGGAAAAATACAGTTCTCTCTCAACACAAATTCGTTTTTGAAGCTGTGAAGAGCTAGGAATGGGCGCCCTGCTACTGTTGAGGATGTGTGGAGAGGCCGTGGGCGGCCGTGGATCAACCAGCGAGCTGGAGTGATGCAAATATTTTTTTTAAGGCTTGTGTGAGGGCGTGGAGCTGCCATCGCTGCTAGAGAAGAGAGAGAGAGGATCGTTGCGTGCTGTGAGGAGGAGAGACCCATAGCGTTTGGAAGGGGCCCGAGGATACAAGTGTGGGGATCGCTGCACAGAAGCCGTTGTATTCGTTAGATCTCATGGAGTTTACATCCACGGTAGAGATTGCAAGAGGGAGAGTGACTAGGAGCCGCAAGATTGAGGATAACCCTTAGATGGGCCTATTTTGGCCAAACGAAAGGCTATTGCCTCCAAACGAAGGGCACCTTGACTGTACCTGCAAGTACGGTACACCAAAACAGAGTGATTGCCGCGGAGAAAGTGTTCGGAACGCGTCAGAAGTGATTTCACCATTCCACTGGGCAAAAAGTTGGTAGTTGGTGACGAGAAGCATTTCGGAAAGTGACGCCAGTTTGGCTTTCAATTTGGCGAAAGAGCGGCGGGTGGCCTAGTAAGCCAAAAATTGCAGGTCATTGTTTGTAATTTCTGACATCACGATTGGCTTTGGCATACGCTTTATAGCCTACAGGTGGAGTTTCAAGTAGTTTGGAGATGACAAACATCAATGAGGCAATTTTGGGCGATGCAAGCAAACTTGATGGGGCTTCTAACTACAACATCTGGAAATTCAAAATGAAGAGCATTTTGATGGAGAAATTTATGGGAGGTTGTGGCAGGTATTGAAATCTGACCAAATACCAATCCAAGTGATATGAGGGCCTTTGATAAAAAGATAAAGGAACTAAGAGATCAACTTGTGGCAATTGGAGAACCAATTAGGGACGTTGAATTGGTACATACCACAATGAGCGGGGTCTCGAAAGGGCTATAGATGTTTGTGAGCGGCATTGCTTCGAGGGAGAGGTTACCTACTTTTGAAGACTTCCACGGAATCATGTTGCAAGAAAAGCAGCATCGCGAAGTGGTGAAGTCAAGGCAAACCCCATAGGAGGATCAAGCCTTGCTTGCTAAAGGCAAGCAGAAAGGATGGAAACGGATTCCTAAGAAATCCAAAGATGATGATGACGAGGGAGAGTCGACATCAAAAGGAAAAAAGAAGAAGAAAGACAAATGTTACTATTGCCACAAATCGGGTCATTGGGCACGCGAGTGTTACAAGAAGAAAGCGGCCATAAAGACGGGAAAGATAACTCAACAAGGCAACATTGCCGAAGATGATGGAGAAGATGATGAGACAAGTGTCTTCTCATCGACATTGGTATCCCAAGTTGATGATGGTGCCAGATGGTTCATAGATTCAGGCGCCACAAGGCATATGACCGGGAAACGTGATTGGTTTGAAAAATTCTCACCAATCCATGATGGGGATAAGGTCACTCAAGCCAATGGGGAGGAATGCCAAATACAGGGTGTTGGCAATGTACCTGTACAGTTTCCTGATGGTAAAATTAAGAACATCCCTAATGTGCTTTATGTTTCTGGACTCAAAAAGAGTTTGCTTTATTTTGGTGTAATGGCAAATCAACATCTTAAGGTTGAATTTGTCAAGGATGGATGCCTTATGAGAGATATGAACCACGACCATAAAGTGGTGGCAAAGGGTTATAGAGATAGTAACTGTGGCCTTTATAAATTGGATGCTGCAAAACCAAGAGAATATGGTTTGGCTATCTCAACAATATCTCAATCTGAGTTGTGGCACAGAAGACTTGGTCATTTGAACTATGGGAGCTTGAGATTGATGGCGAAACTGAAGATGGTAATAGGATTACCGGCATTGCAGGATGATCATCATATAATATGTGAAGGATGTGTTATGGGAAAGCATCACATGGAGACATTCAAGAAAGGCGGTGCTGCAAGAGCTAAGAAACCGCTGGAACTCATTCACAGTGACTTGTGCGGCCCAATGAAAACCATGTCATTGGGAAAAACATATTATTTTATGACTTTCATAGGTGATTACTCTAGGAGGACATGGATTTATTTCTTGAAGAAGAAATTTGACGCTTTTACTCGCTTCAAGGAGTTCAAGATTTTGGTAGAGAACCAACTGGATGCACGCATCAAAGTGCTAAGATCTGATAGAGGGGACAAATATAAATCTGATGATTTTGAGGACTTTTGCAAAGAACATGGCATTAAAAGACAATTCACACAGTCACACATGTTGCATAGTAACGGTGTAGCTGAAAGGAAAAACATGACTATTATGGAGAGTGCACGCTCCATGATGAAGCAAATGGGCTTGACCGATTCACTTTGGTCGGAAGCGTGTAGTGCGACAACGTTCTTGCAAAACAGGAGCCCTACAGTTGCGGTTCCAAATGTGACTCCCGAAGAAGCATTTACAAGAATAAAGCCAAAAATTGACAAGTTTCGTGTCATTGGATGTAAGGCCTATGTACATGTGCCAAAGGAGGAGCGAAAGAAACTTGATGCCAAAGCAATCAAATGTATCTTTGTCGGTTATGATGAGAGGACAAAGGCATACAAGTGTTTTGATCCTATAATGAACAAAATTCACATTAGCAAAGATGTGATCTTTGATGAAACACATAGGTATGAAGATGAAGACCATGCAAGTTGTGAAAGCATCAAAAGACTTCCCACAATTTTGGAGGAAGAAAATGAAGAAGATGCTCCACAAAATGATGCACGTGAAAATGAGAGTCGAGAGGACAAATATGAAAGGATTCCACCTATTCAAGAACCTAGGGGGAGGTACTTGCCAATAGGAGCAATAAAGGATAAACCAGTTGGAAGTAAGAAACATTACTTAGACACTCCTTGGGATACATACTCTCCACGTAGTGTATCACCTGAATCTAAGATACCAAAATGGTATGAAAAGATCATGAAGGACGCAAAGTTAAATCAACCAGGATCTAGTACACAAAGAGAAGTGAGAAGATCAACGGGGGAAATGAAGTCTCCCAATCGTTATCATGTGAATTATGCCCTAATGAGTGACATTTTGAAGTGTCGAGAGCCATCAACCTTTGATGAAGCAAAAGATCACAAAGAATGGCAAAGGGCAATGGAAGAGGAAATAGAATCTATCCACAAGCATGATACATGGGAGTTGGTTGATCTACCACTTGGAAAGAAATCCATTGACAACAAATGGGTGTTTAGAACAAAATTTCATGCGGATGGCACGATAGCAAAGCATAAGGCACGCCTAGTAGTGAAGGGTTATGAACAAAGCAAAGGAATTGACTATGAAGAGACATTTGCTCCAGTGGCTAAGTGGATTACGTTACGCCTTATCATTGCTTTGGCATCTCATTTTGGGTGGAAGATCCATCAAATGGATGTGAAGTCCGCATTTTTGGATGGTGACTTAGAGGAAGAAGTTTACATGGTCCAACCATAGGGCTTCATGGCAAAAGGGCAAGAACAGAAGGTATGTAAACTACACAAAGTACTCTATGGCCTTAAGCAAGCGCCACGCACATGGTATGGACGCATTGACAATTACTTTCTTTCTCATGGGTTTGTAAGAACAAATTTAGATCCAAATCTTTATGTTCTTATAAATGATGACAACATTGCCTTGATTGTACTTTACGTTGATGATATCATTATCACGGACAATGATGAGAACCTCACTCGTTCTATCAAAGCCAACTTATGCAAGCAGTTTGAGATGACAGATTTAGATCTTATGCACTATTGCTTGGGTGTCGAAGTATGGCAAACTGGCAGTGATATCAGGTTATGTCAAAACAAGTATGTGGGCGAAATATTGGAGAGATTTCACATGACAGAGTGCAAACTTTCCATCACCCCTTGCGAAGCTGGTAAGAAATTATCTCGTATTGATGATAGTGCACATATTGACGCTACTCTATTTCGTCAGCTAGTTGAGAGTTTGATATATCTTACAACTACACGTCCTGATATCTGCTATGTTGTAAGTTTGATTAGCCAATTCATGTCATCACCCACTATGGACCATTGGAAAGCTGCAAAAAGGATTTTGAGATATGTGAAAGGTACACCTAACCTTGGCCTAATCTACAAAAGACAAAGTGTTTTACCTAAATTATAGGGTTATGTTGACGTTGATTGGGTAGGAAGTATAGATGATAGAAAGTCAACAACAAGTTATACCTTCAATTTTGGTAGCGGTTGTTTTTCATGGTCTAGCAAGAAGCAAGATATTATTTTTCTTTCTTCTACAGAAGCCGAATATAAAGCATTGAGTTTTGCTACCCAAGAAGCTATTTGGCTACGTAAGTTGTTATGTGAGATTGGCATGAAGCAGGTAAATCCTACTGTTATTTTTTGTGATAGTCAAAGTGGAATACAATTGGCTAAGAATCCTATCTTTCACGCAAGGACAAAACATATTGAGGTGAAATATCACTTTGTGCGTGAGAAGTTACAATATGAAGATATAAGTATTGTACATTGTTCTACGTTATTACAAGTTGCTGATATATTTACAAAAGCTTTAACTAAAGAAAAGTTTGAGACTTTTAGAGCCAAACTTGGCTTAGATCTGGTTATGTAAAAAGCCTTTACTTGTAATACTATCATGGAGGTATGTTCCATGAATAGAGTAAACTCTAAAACAAAGAAAGACACTGATCATTGAGAGAGAGAGTTAAAATAACAATGATCGACTTATACAGTGCTTTCTTGTTTCGACGGCACCACATGTGCTTAGTTCTAGTTCAACTAACAAAGGATTTTGGATTGTGTTATTCTCATGATGCAGGATTCCAGACAGTGATGCTAGCTGGGCATCTCTCAAGGACAACTGCAAAAGTGTCTCAGGAGGGTGTACCATCGCAGCAGGAGCAGCAATTCTTTGGGTTAGCAAAAAACAGACCATCATAGCTCAGTCATCCTACGATGCAGAATATGTAGCAGCAACGAAGATGGCCAATGAAATCACTTGGCTCAAACAATTCCTTGACGAACTAGGTGAAACGAGGAATGAGCCTCTGATTTTGCAGATGGACAATACATGCGCAATACACCTGACAAAGGATCTCGTGTTTCACTCAAGGACGAAACACATCGCAATCAAGTACCACTTGATAAGGGATCTGATCAAAAAGAAGAAGCTGTAGACTACTTTCATTGGAACGAAAAAGATGGTTGCTGACATCTTCACAAAGGCCTTAGACAAAGGTTTGTTCGAGAAACAGAGGAGCAGTCTAAGAGTCATCAAGCTATCATGCTTTGAGAGGGAGTTCAAGAAACAAAGTGTTTGTATTACCAAAGCTCTGCTAGCTCTCGATTCCCAACCTAACGAGTATCTTGAATACCTCGAACTCGAAGACCTCGAAAACAAATATCTCGAAGACCTCAAAAATGACGATCTCGAAGACCTCGAAAAACAAGAACTTGAACGCCGCGAAACAAAAATGTTCGAAACACTCGAAGGTCGAATACTTTCGACTATTCACGCTCCAAAGGACTAGGAAGATCAAACAAGTATCATGAAGTACAATTTCCTTATATGATATGATGACATCAACAGAAGAACGTCTTGTAATCTGTGATTAGTCTTAGATTGCTTAATCTATCTAATCAGAAATGTTACTCTGAAAATATGTAGTTGCTAGATGCACTAATATTATAGAAGATACAGACAGACAAAAAATACATAATAGAGAAGTCCACCAGTGAGCGAGACATTGTGGGCAGGATCCACAGAGATCCAAGAAGTCCACTAGTAAGCGAGAGACTATTCGTGAGAGAATATCGTTTCTCTCACGCCAATGTGTTGTGTGGGTCTGTCACATAGTGCTTGAACAAAAGAGGATCAATAGATGATGTTGTAGTTGTTATGCACATATCACTCTAAATTCTTATTCAAAAGATAAATGAATCAAAAGATAAACTGTCGAATATGGAAACAAAACATCATTGTATAGAAACCGTTTTAACGGTGAGATAGACCGTTTATAGGAGGAAGAAGGCAAGAGACCTATCCTATGACAATATAAATACATGTACACTTACTCATTGTAAGTAGGTAGACAGACAAAAGACATATAGAAGAATCAGAATCAGATTAGAAAAGAAAAAGATCGATTGGTCAAGGTTATCAATAGATTAATTTTTACTTTATTGGTGTTTCATACCTAATTCTGATTATCCGAAATTAATTTTTCACTCATACACATGTTTAATTCTGCATGTTTTATTCAATCATAATAGAACTTGCTCTATTAGTATATAGGCTAGATTTAGACATGATGGAGAACGCTGATATTCATTTGATTAATTCAAACTTTCATCACGTTCTCTAAAGGAAAATTCCCAGTGTTTTTCCTACAATAATCTGAATGTCACAAATCTTATTAAGAAAGTTACAAAGGTTACTAGAAGCTGATTTCATTTATGAAATTGAGCATACTGAATGGGTTTCACCGATTGTCATCGTTCCTAAGAAAAATTAGCAAGATGAGAATCTGTGTGAACCTAAAGGCCTTGAAGAAAGTGATGAGGAAAGATCACTTTCCATTGCCTTTTAAAGAAAGCATTTTGGATCACCTTGCTGGAGCGAAAGCCTATAGTTTTTTGGATGGATTCAATGTTTATAATCAAGTTAAAATCGCGCATATGGATCGACATAAAACAACGTTTGTAACATAATGGAAAACTTATGCTTATAAAGTTATGCCTTTCAGATTATGTAATGCACCAAGTTCATTTTAGTGGGTTATGTAGTTTGCTTTCAAAGAGTATCTGTAGAAATTTCTTGAAATTTATTTGGATGATCTTGGAGTCCATAGTGCTGATACAAACCATCATTTGGAAAAAGTGTTTGAACGTTGTCGTAAGTACTAGATTTTCTTGAATCTAGAAAAATGTCAGATTTGGGTTACTCACGGAGCTGTTCTTGGACATGCGATATGAAGACATGAATTGCTATAGATCATTGATCATCCAAAGTGCTGATACAAACCATCATTTGGAAAAAGTGTTTGAACGTTGTCGTAAGTACCAGATTTTCTTGAATCTAGAAAAATGTCAGATTTGGGTTACTCATGGAGCCTCCCATTGGAAACCAAGAAGCATTTTGTAAACAAGATGCTTTAAAAATACTCAAGAATAGTAAATGGATTGATATGAAGACATGGAATTGCTACAGATTATTCCAAAATCAAGGTTATTGTGGAGTTACCTCCACTAGAAACAATTTGAGGAGCTAACATTTTCATGGGTCATGCGAATTATTGTCAGATATTTATTTTATTCTTTGCGGAGTTGGCACGACCTATTTATAAGTTGAGTATTGGACAACTGAGGCATTGAAAGTATTTGCAAAATTGAAGAAAGCCTTAGCTTTTGCACCGATCGTACGAGCTGCAACATGTGTGATTTTAGCTTGATTATATCCACTGAATTCATCCAAAAAACTACAAGCTTCTGCTCTAGCAAGACGATCCAATATGCTTTCCATGAAAGGCAATGGAAAGCTGTATTTTCTGATTACTTTATTCAAAGCCTTTAGGTTCACAAAAATACGCATTTTCATTTTTCTTTGGATCGACGACAATTGGTGAGACCCACTTAGCATGCTCAATTTCATAAATGAAATCCACTTCCAATAATCTCTGCAACTCCTTTATAAAATCCATGACATTTAGATTACAACGATAAAATCTTGTCACTTTTGGCACTACATCAAGTCTAAAAGAGATAGTATGCTCGATTACGGAAGCATGAATTCCTTTCAAATCTTTATATGTCCAAGCAAAACAATCTTGATATTTAATTAATAAATTTCTCAAAGCTGTTCTGACGAAAGTTGTGCTCCAACTTAAACAATTTTCTCATCTTCACCTGATTCAGCTAGATTCATTGCCTACGTCCTAGCTGGTCCATAATAAACTTCTTGTGCTTCTGGCACTTGGTCCTCAAATTCACGATGAGTTTTAGGTAACATGATCACAACGTCATCAAGAGTATAACGTTGAAAGTGGACCATCTTGCTAAACTTCATGTTCTTTCTCTTGTTCAAAGGGATTAACCTTTGTTTTATGTTTAGATTTCTTAGCCGAAGTCCTACAAGAAGGCGATGAATTTCGAGAGCTTTGACTCAAGAGTCATCTTTAATCTTCCCTTTTCCTTTATCCAATAAAGGTGATATGTCTCCATGGACACTAATTTTTGGATCGATCGTCGAAACTTCTTCATTTGGTGGATTCTTCCACTTTAGGACCATATTATAAAGCTTTTTAGCTTTCTTTTTTATCATTGGTCTTGTAGTCTTCCCTTCTTCCAGAATAACTGCTTTTGGCGATTGTATTGGCGGTTCAACGAGAATATTGCAAACTCCAAACCTCGTAGGATCCATATGATTTCAAATTTGCTCTTCAGTGAGTTCTGCACTATCATCGTAAGATAAAGCATGACTAACATGAAGAAGTTCTTTTTCAATAGGATCTGGAATCGGATCAGTCAATATCCATGCCACATTCATTAGGTTGTCTAAAAATGTAATGGGTGTATCAAGAGTACGATCAACCATAGGAAAATCGCTTGGTTTTGATTGGTCATCCCTTCAACACAGATAGCATTCTCTACAATCCACAGTTGCAAGTGCTTGATTCCAGTTAACATTATTTGTTTGAGAGTCGTAATGAACTCCCAAAGCTTTGTCTGCTCTATCACAAGAATGAACTGTGATTGATGAACTATCATCTTCTTTTTGAACTGCTAGCTTTATTGTCCATGTCAATGGATCAACTTTGACTGTCCGTTCACGATTTTCAAATGTGATCTTTCATGTTCCCCAGTTATGAATTACTTGCGCAACTCGTAACCATGGTCATCCCAGTTAAATGCAACAAACTCATGGTGCATCCGATAAGTCCATCACTACAAAAGTATGACAAACTGGATATCTGCAATCTTCATTGGTACATCTTCCACTATGTCTTTAGGACGATATGTATTATGATAAACTAGCTTAATAGCAAAATTTACAGGCTTCATTTTTGTAACTCCCCATTTGGCACATAGCTTTGTAGAAATAAGATTCACTCTCAAACCTCTATCTATCACGGCTACCTCTTGATCAAATTGTTTATGTTGAATTGGCAGAGTGTTATTTCTCTGCTCACTCTCCCAGGCGCCCCCTACATTGATTACTTTGTTTGAGTCTTCAAATGCAGTACAATATAGTGGTTCCTGCTGGACTTTTGGTTCAGTCTTGGTCAATCTCTCTACTAATACTTCTTTGGCTTGAGGAACCAACTTCAAGAATTCTCCCAAGATAATATTCATCTTACTTGATAGAATATTAATCTGTTTGCGACGCCTCCAGTTCAGTAATCTTGAATGGTTCTTCACGATGATGCAATTGAGTGTTAATATCCGTGCATTGATTTGATCTTCACAAAGGATTTGTAAATCTGATTTTTGTACCAGTATGGAATGAACCTCTACTACAACTTTGACAGTTTCCATGTTCTCTTCTTTTTGTAAATCTTTGATCCACTGCCTCATGTTATGGTATTTCTTCTTCTCAGAAGTGAGATTTGGATACACCCCTGATGTAGTAAGTATATCAATAACCTGGACAGATTCTGCAGGTTTCGGGTCAGCAACAACTTCTTTCTGTTTATGAGCCCTCGTGACAACCATCGTTGTTGCATATGATTCATTAGGACGAACTACTGGTCTTTGCTTGATCATAATCAGATTCAAAGGGGCAGATACAAGCAGTGGTTTTGGTCTAGCTGGATAGTCTTTGTAGCAATGTCCATATCCACATTCTCGACAAAGAATTTAAATTTTTCTTTATTGGGACATTCTGCAATCATGTACTAATGAGATGAAGAGGCCCCATGAGGTAACCAAGTACATGTGTCCTCCAGTATGTGGATGACATGTGAAAATTCATGAACTCAATCAATAGGAACAACCATTATAGATAGCCAAAACCGTGAGCCTCTCCTATGTGTAGAAGATACTCACCATATCTCATGACCATCACCATATGTTGAAGTCCTATGACTACCTTGCAACTGCATGCTATTCAGCACTTGGAAGTCCTATGAGTGCCCAACCACACACTATCCAACACTTGGAAGTCCTATGAATACCCAACTACACTCTATCCAACGCTTGAACCCAACTGCACACTATCCAACAGTTATAAAGATGATCCACATCTAAGTTATTAGTTGGTGTCTGTCTGTTTGATGTCTTGGAATTAAAATCCTCCGCAAGTAAAACATGACTTCTCTTTGCAAAGCTAATGATGTCCTCTGATATCCGGTCCTCTATTTGGTGACATGTGGGTGCGATCCACAAAGCCCAAGGTCTCTAATGGAAAATAACATATTGCAATGAAAATGTGCATTTCCAAACCAACACACTAACCTAACAGTTTTCTCTAGAAGAACCTAGCTAGCACATCTTGCTCGATTTGAGAGAGAGAGAGAGAGAGAGAGAGAGAGAGAGAGAGAGAGAGAGAGAGAGAGAGAGAGAGAGAGAGAGAGAGAGAGAGAGAGAGAGATGGTCTAGATTGGAACTATCATATGTAGCAATAGAGGACTTCAATGGGCATCAAATTCATCTCCTCCCTCAATGATGGCAGCATAGAGACATTTCTGTTGGCAACAACTATAGCATGGCTCATTTGAAGGGCCCGATTTACTCACAACTACATTTTAGGGCATTTGTCTTCAATTTGTGCACACATGTATCCTTTCACAACACCATCTCTTTAGTTCCAATATTGTTTAGCGCCATGATGTTACATCTTTCCATCTCTCCTTCATGGATTTGTCTTTAGTTTGGTAGTCATATTAGAACATTACTTGTTGTTGCAAGGTTGTCTATGTTGTCTTCAAGTTTTTTTCACAATAATTCTTGTGTTTTCTCATCATAACTATGTCTTCTTAATTCCATATTAAAGTTGATGGCTTGCACTTTGTGGGTTGATCCCATAAGCTTAAGATGATATGTTCCATTTGTTTTGTTTGGCTAGCGTTGTACTTGTGATATTAACATTTATGATTTAAAATAAGACAATGCACTATTTTCATAAAATAAATCATTTATGAACATATCATGAAGATTTGAAGGGATCTCTATAAAAGCTATATCTTAGGAATATACATATGAAAAAGTCAATAACCAAGTGGCTGCAATGGCATTGTTTAGGTTTTATGATCATGGCCCATGCTTGGGTGTCCTCCAGCCCCATAACCACTACATGAAGGGTGTATCTTTGTAACTTTGATTATAGATTTCTTTGTGTAATAACTTGTAAAATGTCAATTTCAAAACATGCTCAATTTCATCTACATATGAATGTACTTATATGTAATCGGTTTGTTTATGTAGGGCACTTTCTCCTCACTACCTTGTTATTGGACAATTTGGTTGCAACAGCAAAGGATTCTGGGATTGAGGGAAGAATAGTGGTTGTTTCATCAATGTTACATATTTTGTCTTCAGGAGAACTTAATATCAAACACCTAAATGACAGCAAAAGGTTTGATTTATATATTTTTTTGGATACATGTATGTCAAAACGTTAACCATGTAGTCCATAGGCCAAGTCCTTCACAACTTCTATTGAAACATTAAAAGTTCGAATTGGAAAGTTGATTATATATGTTGAATATCTGATGAAGTAGGTGATCTAGCTATGTCATGTTATGCTTGTTAAGTTCATACCATGTAAACCCACATGCAACACACATTACGATCCGTGTTATTCAATCTACGATGTAAGCATATACAAAGTGCTAGATGCAGTTTGAGAATGTGAACTCTTGTGTGTCTAATTATTAGATCTCTCCTTGTAGTGAAGTTCGTAAGATCTCCTGTAGTAGAGGATGAGTGTATACCATTATAACTCCACACTCCAAAACATAGGTGGTGTGGACGAGGCCCTAGGACAGTCTCATGCATGGGTGCCCCAACTTCCTATTGACGGCTCTCGCTAGCGGCATCATCAAGGTATTGAACCTACCCATCTTGATAGATCATCAGTCGACCTGTAATTTTGGCATCTTGAAAAGGCTTGACACCTCTCCTCTACCTGTATGTATGTAGGTAAGGTCATGAGAAAACTTTTCTCATCCTAAGCTCAAACGCAAAGTGACTAAACTGTCCACAATAATTACAATCATCGTTTGGTTTGGGTGTAGACTTGAGATCATTATCTTTGTTCACTTCCCCTTGCTTTTGACTTCCTTGATTTTTCTTGCTTCCTTTTTGCCTCACAATCTTTGATGATTCTTTAAGAAATCTTTGTCGATTCCTGAACGGTCCTTTGTAAAAGCCAACCACGAAACTTCTTGAAATAATGTGAATCCCTGCCTATTCTTTTTCAAAGAACAGTGTTGGTAGTTTAAACCTTCATAGAGGACAGGTCTTATCTTGTATTTAAGATAATAGAACTAGCTGCTAGATATCCGCAGGTAGTTTCTATTTAATTCTGCAAGCAGCCAATGTACAAACAGATGCATAGACAACATATCTTGGACCACGACATTTACTACGTATTCCGTAGGTTCAGGCACAGGCAGCAAGTAGAACTGCAACAGATCAGCTACGCAAATTGGCTGTAGATGATAGATAGACTAGTAGATTAGATGCGCAATTTCTTCTTCAATACCGGTTGATTGCCTATTCCCTACCTCAGCAGCGATCCCTTCAGTGATTTTCCAACAGCTAGCGCATTCCCTACCCGAACAGCAATCCCTTAGAATAATTTTCCAACAACTTGTGTAGCGAATAGCAAACTTCCAAGAGTTCTCATTTATAGTAGTAGTCTGACCTCTATATGCTGTAATTCTGGCCAACAATGAGCTACATCAAGAACTATCCTTGTAGCGACTGTCCTTGTAGAGGTATTATAGCCAGCAGTGACTTGAGATTGGACCAACAATTTGCAGCAATGGCTCTCCAATGATGTTTTGGTCAACAGCAATCTCTCTCCAACAATGGTCTGGTTGGTAGCGATCTCTCCCGATAGATGTCTTTGCAGAGATCACCAGATCTGCCACAGCCAGCAGCAGAGTACCTATAGCAACCTTCCTATAACTAATTTTCACACGTAAACTTCATTTTCAATGAACGAAGCTCTTATACCATGATGGAATTATCACAATTCCTATGTTGGAGTGGACTAATCTTATTAGCGCTCACAAAACTCAAAACTGCAGACAAAGAATATTATTGATCACTTAGTCAATTAACAACAATAGCATCATAATTTGCATTTGGGCTGATAGTGGACAGCTGGCACAGTTTCATTGGCTCTGAACACACGTTCAGAGCCATAGTGTAACAACCTGTCAACTGAAGGGCAGTTGAAAGGCCCAAATGGCAAATTATGCCCGTTAGCAGGCGTGGGCGGGCCTGCTACCCTATAGCAGGCAGCCTTCAACGCACCTCGCCGCAGGGCGGCTCGGTGCGTGAAAGCCACCTGCTACACACGGTAACGGGTCTCCTCACGCCCACTACCTAGTCCATATTACTCAACAAACTATGATTGTAGGAACTCGCATTATGCTAGAGATGGGCACTGGACCCGATTAAATAGATTTTGGCATCTAATCCTTTGTCTAATAATGAAAATCAACTCTATATCTACCAAAACAATGAAGTGAAGCCAGATCTAGATTGAGAGAGATTGTCATAACTAGTGAGATTGTCCTCACATATTTGTTGTAAGATCCCAATTTGGTTTTGGTTTGGACACCATTATCAAATCCTTTTTTGAGAAGAAGCAACATTTGTACTTGTTTTTTGGATCCATTACAAGTCAATTTCTCAAGTGATTATGGCATCCATGGGGTCTTTTCTATTGGCAAAAAGTGAGAGATTGAACACCTCCAACTATTCTATTTGGAAGGTGAGGATGGAATCAATTTTGATTCTCCAAGATGTGATGGATATTGTACTTGGACTTGAGGAGGAACCTCAAGTGCTTCAAGAAGTCCAAAGGTACAAGAAAAGGGCAAGAATGACCCTTCACTACATCAAGATGAATGGTTTTTAATGAAGTGTTGGATTATTCTCCTTCCTACTAATTGACTAATCAGTTTTTAATCTTCATCCAACTGTTTATCCAGTTCTGCGGATTTTCTCGTGTTTTACACACTTTGTAGAATTACAAGTGTTTTTATACAGTGTGTAGAAATACATGGAGTTTGACAACAGTGTCATCTTTTTCGCATTTTCCGCCTGTCAAGAATTTCGAGTAAAAATGCAGTGTCGTGTTTTTCGCATTTTCAAAGTGCCCTTAAAATTAAGAAAATGACTTTACTGAAGACCTTCGCATTTTTTGCCCTTCGAGATTTTCTCTCACCTCGGCATTTTCGCTTTTCCCTGATGGCATTTTACGTTCATTTTTGCAAAGTGACAGTTTCTCTCATTTATGTAGACAAACTGTTTATGGCGATTGATGCCGCTTATCAGCAATTAATTTTTGAAAGGAACTACATGAATGCCAGTGGACTCCATCCAACTGACAATCGCATTTGAAGACCTAATTACTTAGTATAAATCAGTTGTTCATACAGCTCATTATTGTGTTGTGAATTGTGAAGGATTTGAGTGTTATTACATGACACGTGCTGCGTCTATCAAGCAGATCGTTCACGACCAGAAAGTATTTTAGTTAGCTCTCTATCAAGCTTTCAAACTTGAACTCTCTTGAGCATTCTAGTTTAGTTTTTAGAGTTTATTTTAGAGTTGCTATTGCGCTACTGCTTATTAGCAGAGTTGCTTATTTCAGACTTATTCTCAGTTACTCAGAGATAGCTTAGAGTGCACGTTTTCAATCCGCTATTACTTGTGCTCATTTACATCTGATTTGTTTTCTTACTGAATCAATCAAATTTCATAAGGAACCTTGATTACAATTGGACGAATTTCATGGATCTTTCACTTTTGATTGGTCACATGACTTCATGATAACACATAAGAAAGTGTCACTAGACCTCTACTATCATGCCATGTGTAAGAAGCCTAACCTACCTCCAACTACATCACACTCCAAAATTGGCCTAATCACCTACTAACATGTGTGCATGGGGTAGAAAAGTCAAAGTACCCCCCAAACTCAAGATTAAGGCCTATTGACTGTTCATACTCTTCATGAATGAACTAAAAAGATTATAAGTACCCTCCACACTTGGGAACATTCTGCACACATGTGAGATTTCACTATGTACATGATATTGCAAAAGATCAAGCTAGATTTTGCCAATTTTTCACACCCTCCTCAAAAACTAGCTTGATGAGATACTAGATCAAACAAAAAACTTGAGATACTTCTTAAGTGGATGCTTTGGTATGAATGGATGTGAAAACCATCCAAGGGATCCTTGATAGCAGCAAATTCACCAAATCCACTATAGGATTTCTTTGGTGGAAATCCATTGCCAACTCCTTTGATGAGCATTCCACCAATTTGCCACCATTTCCTTTTGTTCCCTCCATGCTTGAAGACGATCTTGGGCTTGAAAGCTCCACTTCCTTGAAAATAGATGCAACATAAAGAGGGAAACCCTAGGACTCCATGCCTCGTAATGACCATGAAGAACAAGATTACATTATAGGCAAAAGTGTTGATTTTGCTTGACTAGTCCACAAGCTATGAACTTTTTGCATGATAGATTTAATCTTGTAATCAAAGGCTATCTTGATATTATTAAGGCTACATACTTGCTCAAGGATGTAAGTGTTCTTTGTGAATGATTCACTTAATCTCATAAGAAGTTTACAAATTTTCTCACAAAATGAAAAAACGTGATTTTTCACACTGTGAATAACTATCTCATTCTTGCTCTTACAAGATCCAAGAGCATACATTTGATGACACAACCACTTGATTTGTAAATTATTTAGAACCAGATCTAAGCCATTAATGATATAAGATATGTCCATGCCAGAGGCATCATACAAAATTAGCATTGTCTCACTTGAAATTTGAGATGTAGAAATCTCATCAAAGCAAGATGGTACATCAAATGATATAAGAGAAAAAAAAGTGGATGTGTTGGAGCCACCTGAAAATTGCCCTTCTTTCCCATGAATTGTGAGCCACATAGACTCAGCCTTGCCTCTTGAAAATCTCCTTGACACCATGAGTTGGAATGACTCCTCCTCAAGCCTTGGGCTTTTTCCATCCAAGCTCTTGGATTGTTGGTAGATATGAGGATTCTACCATCATCCTCTTGATTGAGATGAGATCCTCCTTACTCCTTACATGCAAAGGAATATTGACAAAGCATATGGATATAAAAATCCTCAAAGTATCAACTATTGCAATCTTCCTATCAATCACCTTTGATAAGAGATACATCCAATTGAAGTCTTCAATGAAAGAGACACATGTGAAAGCATAATCTTTGCTTCTACTTGATGAAACAAGATCATCTAAATGAACAAGATGAAAAAATTGATGAGAAGTAGAACACCTTTGCAATAACTCTCCAAGTGCTTTTGCCAAAGCCCCATCTTCATGAGCCTTACCATCATGGAACATAGATTGAGACAATCCAATTGTCTTCTCCTCCTTGAGTTGATCCAAGCTCCTCTTGACCACCCTTCCACAAGGATTACGAAAAGATTTCAACTTCTAGTCCCTCTTTCACCATCCCTCTAAATCAAGAAAGCATCTTTTCCAAAGTCAACTTGGAAACCATCATCTAGCATTTTACCAACACTAATGAGATTCATGTTGAGATTAGGCACAAAAAGTACATCATTAAAAGTCATAGTGGATCCAACACCAATTGGTGCACTACCAATTCCTTCTATCTTGCATTTACCATCAATAGGAATGAAGATGAACTTTCCAGATTCATTGTAAGATGCAAGATGAGTGAAAGATTTCCTTGGACTAGTCATATGAGAACTAGATCCACTATCTATCCACCATGCATTTCCATCTTCAAAACTTGAGGAACTTTTTCTTCTTGAAACAATTAGAAGAAATCTAAAGGGCAAGGAAAACCAAGCTACTGATGCTTTATCAAGGTTGTGGAGAATGCAAATGAATGGCCCTTATTACCACAAAAAAAGCACTTTTTGTTGGATTTGCAATTTGTTGATGATTGTGATAAATCCTCATCACTCTCTTCCTTTGATTTGTCCTTCTTGAAATGTTGATGTTTCTCTTTGCCCCTTCCTCTTGGCTTGTCCTTTGAAAATAAAGCTTTCTCCTCTCCACCATTCCTTGATTGGATGAGATTGAACAAGATTGTCAAATTCATCCTTCAATCCATTTAGGATCACTTGCACTAACTCTCTTGGGTTGAGATGGTCTCTTATGCAAGAAAGCTCTCTATGAAGATCTTTCACTCTCAACACATAACTTGAGTCACTCTCATCACTCTTTTGAAAGCTTTGAAAGATTGGCGGGCTTTCTCTGTTGCTAATGTATGAACTGCCATCAATCGGGTTTCACATAATTTGTGCAACGCTTCATGATGTAGTTGTAAAGACTTATCATCATTTAACAGTCTGTTGTCCTATGTGTAAAGATGGGACTAAAAATTCAATCGACATGACAACATCTTGACCATAAACCAGTTGAAAAGGTGTTTGATTTGTACTATTTTTGTAAGTGGTTCTGAATGCCCAAAATGCGGCATACAGTTTATGTTCCCAATCAGACCGACTCGCTTCAACTGTCTTTGTCATAATAGTGCAGAGAATCTTATTGGAATTCAACTTGGCCATTCCCTCTGGGATAGTAAGGAGTACTAAATCTGTGTATAACAAAAAAATCTTCCAATAAACACTTTATTATTTGATTAACAAAGTGTGTACACCCCCGGTCACTGACAATCTCGATCGGACATCCAAATCTGATTATAATATTTTCACAGAGAAACTTGGCCATAGATTTCGCATCAGCAACTTTGACAGCTTTGGCTTCAATCCATTTGGTCATATAATCAGTTGCTACGATAATGTATCAGGCCTGAGATCCTTGCACGGTCGGATGAATAGGGCCAACATAATCCAGTCCCCATTTTTCAAATGGTGCTTGCGATAAAACTAGGTGCAAGGGTCCATAATTCTGTTTGGTAGGCCGTCGTGCTCGCTGGCAAACATCACATGTCTAAATATAATTTTTTGTGTCCTTATAAAGCGTAGGCCACCAACAACTTGATTGCAAAAGTTTACAAACAATAACATCCATAGAGAAGTGTCCTCCGCCCATGCCATCATGTGAAAACATGATTAAATCTGGGATTTCATGCGGTAACACACATCTACGTAGAATATTGTCTGAACTTTTGTCAAAGAGTCATTCGGTTGTCCTAGCATCAGGTACTCAACAATATTCGCTTCCCATTTAGGTATTGCTTCTACATAGAACAATGTAGCATCTAGTAATTCATCATCCACTTCAGTATTAACTAGTGCGGATTCGATTCACGAAACGTGATCAGCTAGATAATTTGCTTGCCCTTTCAAACCACAATTCGAAAGTCGAATTCAGTCAATAATAGTAATCATCTTGCAATATGTCCAGCATTGCATGTCTTGTTTATCAAGTAAAATAACGGCTGGTGATCCGTATAAAATGCAAAGTGCGTTTCCATGAGGTAGTGACAAAATTTTCGAATAGAAAAAATCATGGCTAACGCTTTACGTTCTGTTGTTGAATAATTCTTCTCCGGATCTATAAGTTGTCTGCTTGCAAATCGTATAGGATAATCCTTCTTATAATCACCTGACTGCGTCAAAACTGATCCAATGGCATATTTTGAGACATCCGTGTGAACATGAAATTCAATCGTCCAATCTAGAGAACATATTGGTGCTGAAGTTAATGCTTTTTTTAATTTTTCAAAGGCTTCTAACGCCTCTACTGTCCAAATAGAAACAATAGTCAGTTTGGACATAGGTCGTGCTAAATCCGCAAAGAAGATAATAAAAATTTAATAGTAGTTCACATGACCCATAAATACATAAACTCCACGAATTGTTGTTGGCGGTGGCAATTCCACAATAATCTTGATTTTAGAATAATCTGTGGCAATACTATGTCTCGATATCACATGTCCAAGCACAACTCCGTGGGAAATCCATATCTGGTATTTTTTTGGATTTAGAGAAATTTGATATTTGCGACATCTTTCAAATACTTTCTCCAATCGATCCAGGTGGTCTACATCTGTACTATGGACTCCCAGGTCATCCAAGTATATTTCAAGAAATTTATGTAGATAATCTTTAAAAGAAAATTGCATTACTCTTTGGAATGAACTTGGTGCATTACAGAGTCCAAACGGTATTACTTTGTAAGCATAGATGCCCCATTCTGTTGCAAAAGCTGTTTTGTGGCGATTGGCAGGTGCAATCTTAACATGGTTGTAACCACTAAATCCATCCAGGAAACTATAAGCTTCCGTTCCAGCAAGACGATCCAAAATGCTTTTAGTAAAAGATAACGAAAAGTGATCCTTCCGCGTCACTTTGTTCAAAGCCTTGAGATTCACACAAATTCTCAATTTCTCATTCTTCTTAGGAACAATGACAATCGATGAGATCCATTCGGTATGCTCGATCTCATAAACGAAATCGGCATCAAGCAATCTCTGAAGTTCTTTCTTTATCAGGTCCGCAATATTAGGATTACATCGAGAGAACTTTATAACCTTTGGAACTGCTTCAAATACTAAAGGTATGGTATGTTCAATAACTGACGTCGGAATACCCTTCAGATCTTGATAAGTCCATGCAAAACAATCTTGATACTTAATAAGTAACAAGCGGAGTGCTTGATACTGTTCAGGATTAAGTTGTAATCCAACTTGTATTATCTTTTCCGGTTCTTCTGGTTTGGCAAGATTCATTGGCTGTGTCGTAGCTGGGCCATCGTAAACATCTTCCTAGTTTGGCACGTGTTCTTCGGGTTCACGATGTGCTTTAGGTAACATGATAACCGTATCATCCAATGTATAACGTTTAAAATATTCGGGCATATTATGCTGGACCACATCTGCTTGTTCCTTTTCAAAAGGACTTGTCTTGGATCTTTGCTTAGCTTTCTTAGCAGGAATTGATCTTGGAGGTGATGACTTCCGAGACGACTATATCTTGTTAGAATTCTGACTTCTAGAATCATCCTCGACTTTTCCTTTGCCTTTATCCAGTAAGGGTGGCACATTCACTGAATCAATTTTTTGAGGAGGATTTTTCCATTTTAGGACCGTATTATAATGTTGTTTGGCTTGTTTCTTCGTCATTGACCCTGTGATCCTGTCTTTCTTCAATATAACTGCTTTGGCCGGTTTTATTATTGGTTCATCGGGAACCTTACGCACTCCAAATATGGTCGGATGCATATGATTTAGAATTTGTTCATCCGTAAGTTCTGCAATGTCATCATAAGTCAAGGCATGACTCACAGGAATGAGGTCATTTTCAATCTGATCTGGTATAAGTTCCGTTGATATCCAAGCTACATTCAGTACATTCAATGGAAAAGTGATCGGTGTATCCAAGGTTCGATCCAATAATGAAATCTCAATCAAATCTGACTGATTATCTTGTTGACCCATATATTCAGCTATACAATCAATCGTTGCAAGAGCTTCATTCTAGTTGACAGTATCTGTTTGAGAATCGTAATGAACTCCCAAATTTTTCTCTGGTCGGTCACAAGTATGATCCGTTGTTGATGAATCATCATTCTCTTTTTGAACCACTGGTTTGATAGTCAAAGTTGCAGGATCAACTTTGACTGCACGTTCACGATTTTCAAAAGTAATTTTCCCGGCCTAGTTATGAATTACTTGCGCAACTCGTAATCATGGACGTCCCAATAGGACTCGGTAGATATTTGGTGCTTCTAATAAGTCCATTACTACGAAAGTAATGACGAACTGTACTCTTGCAATTTTGACAGGTATATCTTCAACCATTCCTCGTGGACGAACTGTCGTTTGATCAATAGTTTAATGACAAAAGTTGCAGGCCTGTAAGGCCCCATTTTGTACATAGCTTTATAGAAATTAGATTAACTCCTGAACCGCCATCTATCACAGCTGCTTCCTTAGGAAATTGTCTATGCTGTATCGGCAGAGTGATATTCTTTTGTTCACTTTCCCAAGCGGCTCCAACATGGAGTACTTCAATAGAATCTTCAAATCCAACACAAAAAAGTGGCTCTTGATGGACTTCTGGTTCTGCTTGAGCTATTTTAACTCTCTTCCTCAATGATCAACGTCATTTCTTATTTTAGAGTATACTTTATTCATGGAACATACCTCCATGATAGCATTACAAGTAAAGGCTTTTTACATGACCTGGTCTAAGCCAAGTTTGGCTCTAAAAGTTTCAAACTTTTCTTTACTTAAAGCTTTTGTAAATATATCAGCAACTTGTAACAACGTAGAACAATGTACAATACTTATGTCTTCAGATTGTATTTTTTCACGCACAAAGTGATATTTTACTTCAATATGTTTTGTTTGTGCGTGAAAGATTGGATTTTTAGCCAATTGTATTTCGCTTTGACTGTCAAAGAAAATAACAGTGGGATTTACCTACTTCATGCCAATCTCACATAACAACTTACGTAGCCAAATAGCTTCTTGGGTAGCAGAACTCAATGCTTTATATTCGGCTTCTATGGAAGAAAGAGAAATAGTATCTTGCTTCTTGCTAGACCATGAAAAACAGTCGCTACCAAAATTGAAAGTATAACCTGTTGTTTACTTTCTATCATCTATACTTCCAGCCCAACCAGCGCCAACATAACCTTACAACTTAGGTAAAACACTTTGTCTTTTGTAGATTAGACCAGGGTTCGGTGTAACATACCTCAAAGTCCTTTTTGCAGCTTTCCGATTGTCCATAGTGGGTGATGACATGAATTGGCTAATCAAACTTACAGCATAGCATATATCAGGACGTGTAGTCGTAAGATATATTAAACTTCCAACTAGTTAACGAAATAGTGTAGCATCAACATGTGCACTATCATCAATACGAGATAATTTCTTACCAGCTTCGCAAGGGGTGATGGAAGGTTTGCACTCTATCATGTCAAATCTCTCCAATATCTCGCCTACATACTTTTTTTGACATAACCTGATATCATCATCGTAAAGTACAATCAAGGCAATGTTGTCATCATTTATAAGAACATAAAGATTTGGATCTGAATTTGTTCTTACAAATCCATGTGAAAGAAAGTAACTATTAATGCGTCCATACCATGCGCGTGGCGTTTGCTTAAGGCCATAAAGTCTTTTGTGTAGTTTACATACCTTCTGTTCTTGCCCTTTTGCCATGAAGCCCTACAGTTGGACCATGTAAACTTCTTCCTCTAAGTCACCATTAAAAAATGTAGACTTCACATCCATTTGATGGATCTTCCACCCAAAATGAGATGCTAAGGCAATGATAAGGCGTAGCGTAGTCCACTTAGCCACTGGAGCAAATGTCTCTTCATAGTCAATTCCTTTGCTTTGCTCATAACCCTTCACTACTAGGCATGCCTCTATTGTGCCATCCGCATGAAACTTTGTTCTAAACTCCCATTTGTTGTCAATGGATTTCTTTCCAAGTGGTAGATCAACCAACTCCCATATATCATGTCTTTGGATGGATTCTATCTCTTCTTCCATTGCCCTTTGCCACTCTTTGTGATCTTTTGCTTCATCAAAGGTTGATGGCCCTCGACACTTCAAAATGTCAATCATTAGGGCATAGTTGATGGCTCTCGACACTTCAAAATGTCAATCATTAGGGCATAGTTCACATGATAACGATTGGGATACTTCATTTCCCGTGTTGATCTTCTCACTTCACTTTGTGTGCTAGATCCTGTTTGATTTAGCTTTGCATCCTTCATGATCTTTTCATACCATTTTGGTATCTTAGATTCATGTGATACACTACGTGGAGAGTACGTATCCCAAGGAGTGTCCAAGTAATGTCTCTTACTTCCAACCGGTTTCTCCTTTATTGTTCCTATTGGCAAGTACATCTCCCTAGGATCTTGAATAGGTGGTGTTCTTTCATATTCACCCTCTCGACTTTTGTCTTCACGTGCATCATTTTGTGGAGCATATTCTTCATTTTCTTCCTCCAAAATTGTGGGAAGTCTCTTGATGCTTTCACCGCTTGCATGGTCTTCATCTTCATACCTATGTGTTTCATCAAAGATCACATCTTTACTAATGTGAATCTTGTTCATTACAAGATCAAAACATTTGTAAGCTTTCGTTCTTTCATCATAACCGACGAAGATACACTTGATTGCTTTGGCATCAAGCTTCTTTCGCTCCTCCTTTGGCACATGTACATAGGCCTTGCATCCAATGACATGAAACTTGTCGATTTTTGGCTTTATTCCAGTAAATGCTTCTTCAGGAGTCACATTTGGAACCGCAACTGTAGAGCTCCTGTTTTGCAAGAACATTGTCGCACTGCACGCTTCCGACCAAAGTGAATCGGTCAAGCCCATTTGCTTCATCATGGAGCGTGCACTCTCCATAATAGTCATGTTTTTCCTTTCAGCTACACCATTACTATGCGACGTGTGTGACTGTGTGAATTGTCTTTTAATGTCGTGTTCTTTGCAAAAGTATTCAAAATCATCAAATTTCTATTCACCCCCTCTATCGGATCTTAGCACTTTGATGCGTGCATCTAGTTGGTTCTCTACCAAAGTTTTGAACTCCTTGAAGTGAGCAAAAGCGTCAGATTTCTTCTTCAAGAAATAAATCCATGTCCTCCTAGAGTAATCATCTATGAAAGTCATAAAATTATATGCTTTTCCCAACGACATGGTCTTCATTGGGCCGCACAGGTCGCTGTGAATTAGTTCTAGCAGTTTTTTAGCTCTTGCAGCTCCACCTTTCTTGAATGTCTCTCTGTGATGCTTTCCCATGATGCATCCTTCACATATTGCATGATGATCATCCTGCAATGCCGGTAACCCTATTACCATCTTCAGCTTTGCCATAGTTCAAATGACCAAGTCTTCTGTGCCACAACTCGGATTGAGATACTGTTGAGATAGCCAAACCATATTCACCTGGTTTTGCAGCATCCAATTTATAAAGGCCACAGTTACTATCTCTATAAACCTTCGCCACCACTTTGTGGTTGTGGTTCGTATCCTTCATAAGACATCCATCCTTGACAAATTCAACTTTAAGATGTTGATTTGCCATTACACCAACAGAAAGAAAACTCTTTTTGAGTCTAGGAACATAAAGTACATTAGGGATATTTTTAATTTTGCCATCAGGAAATTACACAGGTACATTGTCCACACCCTGTATCTGGCATTCCTCTCCATTGGCTTGAGTGACCTTATCCCCATCATGGATTGGTGATAATTTTTCAAACCAATCACGTTTGTCGGTCATATGCCTTGTGGCGCCTGAGTCTATGAATCATCTGGCACCATCATCAACTTGGGATGCCAATGCCGATGAGAAAACACTTGTTTCGTCATCTTCTCCATCATCTTCGGCAATGTTTCCTTGTTGAGTCACTTTTCCCGCCTTTATGTCTGCTTTCTTCTTATAACACTCGCGTGCCCAATGACCGTAACTTTTTTTCTTTTGATGACGACTCTCCTTCGTCATCATCATCCTTGGATTTCTTAGGAATCCTTTTCCATCCATTCTGCTTGCCTTTAGCAAGTAAGGCTTGATCCTCCTGTGGGGTTTGTCTTGACTTCACCACTTTACGATGCTGCTCTTCTTGCAACATGATTTCGTGGAAGTCTTCAAAAGTAGACAACCTCTCCCTTGAAGCAATGTCGCTCACAAACATCTGTAGCCCTTCCGAGACACCGCTCATTGTGGTATGTACCAATTCAATATCTCTGATTGGTTCTCCAATCATCACAAGTTGATCTCTCAGGTCCTTTATCCCAGTGAAGAAGGATCCCACTGATTCACTTTCTTCCATCCTTACTGTGTTCAATATCGACTTCAAGAACATGGCTCGAGATGGATTGCAAATTTGAAATTGCATTCTAAGAGCTTTCCAAGCTCCCCTAGTCGTCATGGCATCACTTATGTGAGTGATCACTGAAAGATTGATCAAGGATAATGCTCTCTGCGCCTTTTTATCAAAGGCCCTTATGTCACCTGGAGTGGTATTTGGTCGGACTTCAATACCTGCCACGATTTCCCACAACTCTTTCTCCATCAAAATGCTCTTCATTTTGAATTTCCAGATGTTGTAGTTAGAAGCTCCATCAAGTTTGCTTGCATCGCCCAAAATTGCCTCATTGATGTTTGCCATCTCCAAACTGCTTAAAACTTCACCTATAGGCTACAAAGTGTATGCTAGAGCCAACTGTGATGTCAAAAATCAATAATAATGACCTGCAATTTTTAGCTTACCAGGCCACCTGCCGCTCTTTCGCCAAATTGAAAGCCAAATTGGCATCATTTTCCAAAATGCTTCACGTCACCAACTCCTAGCTTCCTACCCAGTGGAATGGTGAAATCACTTCTGGCGCACTTCAAACACTTTCTCCACAACAATCACTCTGTTTTGGTGTACCGGACTTGCAGGTACAGTCAGGGTGCCCTTCGTTTGGAGGCTATAGCCTTGTCTGTCCAAAATAGGCTAAAGGAGGTGAAAATAAGGGCAATTTGGATTTTTGAACTATTTCTTCAGTGTGAAGAAACTTCACCCTTCAAAGACTTGGGACCCAACAATTTTTTCAGTTTGAAGATTTTTAATGAAGTTGCAATGCACTTTGAACTTCAGATCCCTTCACACTTTTTCACTTCAATCCAACGGATCCTTTAGATCCAACGACCCACCTGTTGTGAAATAACCATCGTCGATCTGTATGAATCGATATCAGACGGCTGTAAACGCTTTTGTGCATTGATCAAAGGCCTTCGAAGCACCGAGCACTTCGGGTCGCTAGCTGACAATTAAGATTGAGCGCGCGAGAGTTCCTGCGACCTCTCCTCCTCCTCTCTCTCAGCGATGGAGTTCTTCTCTCTCCTTCACAGGCTATGGCAGCTCCACATGGATCGAATTGGCTGTCTTCCTTCTCCGCGGCCAGTCGCAGCCTCCCTACCGCTGAATAGCGCTACCAGGGCGCCCATTCACAGCCTCTCACAGCTTTGAAAACGACCTCCTACAAGGAGATATCTTAGATTTTGTCCCTTGAAACTCTAGCAATTTTGAAGAGAAGAATATATTGAGCTTTACTCAGGCTTTCCCTGAGCTTTCCTTTGCAGCTCCTAACTGGCTGAGGTCGCCCTACTATAGGTTATCTTCTGCTCCAAACCGCTCTTCCAGTATTCGATTGGATTCAAACCAATCACAAACGCCAAGCAACTCTCCAGAAGAATTTTTCAGCTTCAAACTTTGCTTGCTTTCTGATTCAACCAATAATTCCCTGTCTGTGAATCCTTTTTACAGTTTTGAGCCATTCCACAAATTTCCACAGACTCGGTTTTGTGCTTCCTAGCCAACAAACCGTCGTGAATTCGCAGCTCTCTGTTCTTGTCCAGTGATTCCAACCACCAAGGGCTCTGATACCAAGTTAAGAAAACACAATTGAAAACACCCGACCAGATCAATCACCACAGCACAACGTCAAGTGCAACAAGAACCCAAAATTGATCTCTTCAAACTGTATATTCAACTACTTCGTAAGTACAAAGATAAGTTCCTTAAAAATACTCAAATGGCTCGTAAAATAAAGATGGCCCGATAACTCTAGAACTAAGCACACGTGGTGTCGTCGAAATAAGAAAGCATTGTATAAGTCGATTATCGCTATTTACTGATATCCCATTTTGGCATACGGTTGCTGAATTATCCAAGGATTGAAGTTGCAAAAAGCAGTCTCATGGTCAGGCGAATTACACAAATGGCATACACTGATTTCCATTCATTTTTTCAATTGAGGACACTCATATACTGTGTGATTTCCTGTACAAATAGAACACCAAACATTTTTCCTGGTAGGAAAAATCTTCGCAAACTTTTCAGGCTCCTTGTTCGCTTTTGCATGGAAATCTTCCAATGCTTTAATCTTCTCATCAAATTGCGACTTCAACTTTTCCATCTGTTTTTGCTGGTTCTTCCCGATTTTCTCGAACTCATTGAGCATCATTTCTGCAGTAGCGTTGACATTTGTTGATGCAATAGTGGTGAATGTTGTAGTATTCTGTCCTACTACATAAGGCAATATACTGATGTGCGGCTCATCATTTGAATCTTCATCCTCCTCCCGAATTGCATCATCCATAGCATTCTGCAACATTGCGTACTCATTATGGCGTTTCAGCTCACGTCTGATCCGTTTAGGTAAAATTGACAAAAACCACATAATCATGGCATTTTCGTTAATCAGCTCAGGTTCGCACTCAGATTTGAGGCGTTTCACCTATTCAATGTAATTTCGAACCATTTCCCGCTTTCCCATTTTAATTTTACTTAAAAGTATCCATAAACTTCCGAGGTTTGAACTGTGTGATAAGGGCTCGTTTAACAACCTCCCAATCTATACGCTCAGTTTCATCTTGATTATAGTACCAATCTTGTGCTGCGCCTGTTAAGGCCATAGGAAAAAGCTTAAGTTTATCTTGAGGGAAAATTTTGCTATAGATTTCACAGGATTCAGCATAGATCTGAAGAAATCTAATTGGATCTGTTAGCCCATTGTATTTGGGTAGATCCAAACGGGGTGCTCTTCTAACAATGATTGAATTGACTTCCTAAGTGACACCTCCAGAGGCAGCCATCTTCACAGATTCAAATCAAGCAGACAATGAGATTGGATCTAGATTTTTCAATCAAAACTATTTCAGATCAGATCTGCTAGATCTATTCCACTTTTCAAAAATCAAATCTTTATATCATGAGAAAGATTTCGAAATTCAATCAATTGATACTTCTAAAAAATGAAAAATTTCTCAGAATCCAAATCAGACTGTATCAGATTTGACCCAAATTTTGACAAAGACTTGATCTGGAAAATCTAAATCTAAAAATAGTACTGGCGAAGGTTCCCTAGACGAAGATTGGCTCGGCGAAGGCCCAATAATGCTATTTTGGAAAAAAAAAAACTCTCTGATCAACTTTTTTGACGATTTCTAGGGAAATAACCTTTGTCGAACTCTCAGATATAAAATTTGACATAGATAAAGCTATGGTAAACCCGACGAAGGTTTTTGATACAAGAAAATACAGTTTATGTAGTTTAACGAGGTAAAAATCAAGATTTTTTATGATCTGGACAGGAAGAATGTTCAGCAAACTCAAAAATAGTATTTGACTATAAATAGAATGTTATGGAAACTCGGTGAAAGTTTTGGCAAAGGATCAAGAGTAATACTGGTATTTTTTGCAAAAAAGTTACTTTTTTGACAAAAATATGACAATATGACAACTGATCCTCTGAAAAAACTTCTATTTTTGGTATTATTCTTCATCGACCTGACAGTAAATAGATCCAAATCACACCTATGCACAGTGAATTGGGCGAAGGTTCTTTTTCTGTAATTTTAGAGTTTTGATGATTTTTTGGTGTTTTTTGATGAGCAAATCCAAATAAAGCATGAGAGATGGAGGAAAAGTAATAAAGAGCAAGGACATTCATCAATCCATTTCACAAGAGAACCAATATGCTTTATTGAAATGAGGAAATGAACATTTGTAGGAACTCGAGTTGGTCACTTTTTATAATAGAGAGGAGGACCCTGGCCTCTGAATCCTATTGGTCCATTTCTACATTCAGATTTAAAAAAAGAGTGGGAACCATCCAAATTGGAGGAAAACCCAACTTTATTCACTAACTTGACATTTAGGCCCTGCGACATTAAAAGTCCCGCAAAAAGGCCTAAAGTCCTTTTATTGACTTGTAACTAATCAAATAACTATGTGATCATCGGGTTGCTAGGATTAGGATTGCCTTGGGATTCGCAAACCCTCCAACAATCTTGTGTCTTAGTTATCCAAGAAACAAGATACTATATCGTGATCCTCATATAAAGCCGAGTACAAGGCCCTTACAATCACTACTAAAGAAATATTATGGATCAAAAGATTACTTATGGAGCTCAAGTGCATCAAGGATGAAGATCCACGTATAATCAAGTGTGACAACAAGGTCATTGGAGGAGAAATCAACTTGGAGCATATTGGATCATCATCATGTATTGTCGATCTCCTCACCAAACCATTCCTCAAGAGTGCCTTCATCAAGTTTAGATTTAATCTTGGCTTGATTCCAAGATCTATGTTAAAGTAGATTGATATCTTTTAAGGAGGATTGAGAAATTGTAAAAGTCATCTATCTTGAGATTTAGGGGGCCTCTATCAAAACCACTCATTGTACACTTGTAAATAAGTGATTAGGCCAAATTTAGAGTTGGATTAGCTCATGATAGTGTAGGCTACTTACACTTGGCTTGATGGTAGAGGTCTAGTGACATAGCACCTCTTGATTTCATTTGTCAATTTGGACTAATCATATTGTAAGATGCACCAAAATGGTCCAATCATTGTAAGAGGTAGCATTTACGTGGTCCAATCATAGTAAGAATTGATTTTAGATAGGTCGACCAATCATTGTACTCCATTACCACTCTACATGGATCTTGAACTACTAGGAGTGAGTGTAAAGACCACTAGGGAAAACCCCTAAGATGAGGATATGAAAACACAAGAGAGAATATGGAGCAAAACGACCCAACCAAACCCACATCCCTCCTGGAGTTTCCTCTTGGATCTAGCCTCCAAGCCATGCCATGTGATAGCAAGAGGAGAAGAGCTCAACAGGTAATCCAGACCAAAGTCATCGACGGAATAATCACACCTCAATATATAGAGAGTAGGATCCTGTGCATGAACTCATGCAATCCTCATGCAGGTCAACTATAAATAGATCACAACTCTTCATGCATTCCTTCTGCCTATATTAATCACACGTACATGCATTACTCCATATGTCTCAATTAGAGTGTCTGGGTCCTCTCAAGGTCATTAGTCACCAACAGGCCTCGACGTGGAATAAAATATCAACGTGACCCAAACACTCAAACACTGGAGGGTCGGTCTACCATAATAGGACTATTCCCTATCCTTAGCTGAATATGGCTGTAACATTCTTCCTCCCTTAAACAGGTCCTCAGATTAAAAAAAAGAAAACATAAAACTATTCTTTAACTTTCAGCCTTTCCCATGGATCATTATTCTTAGTCTGATCTTTCCATTTGAATAAGTACTCAGAGATGTAGCAATTTTTCAATTGTTTGCTCCTACTCATGAATACTAACTCAAATTCCAAAAGATACACTAAGCTATAAATCTTCCAAAAGGGTTGATCTACTCCAAAACAAAAGTTCATCACCTTCATGTAATCCTAATTACATGAACCACTGGGTGAATCAACTTCTTTATTTCAGTGATCAAATCCAAAAACTAAAGAAATTCTATTTTAATCATAGTCTAAAGTTTGACTACAATTTCTTGCAAATAATAATGCTTCATAGTACAAATATTCATAAAATACTACTATTCAATCCTCTAAAATCTCTAGGAGGTCCATCAAGTCTCAGACAATTATAACTCAAAGCATAGTACTGCAGTTACTCTAATGAAATAATAGCCCCATTTCTAGCATCATACGCAAGAAATCAGCAAGTATCTATATCTTAATAGAGTTATCTGTCTCCTATAAATCTAGAGATATAGACTGAACTTTGCACATAAGCACTTATAGACTACAATCTATAAGGTAAGCAAGATGAGGTGGGAAAAAACAAGAGAGACTATGGAGCAAAACCACCTAACCAGCCCTAGATCCCTCCTGGAGTTTCCTCCTGGATCTAGCCCCAAGTCATGCCATGTGATAGCAAGAGGAGAAGAGCTCAACAAGTAATTTATACCAAAGTCGTCGACGGAATAATCACTACCTCAATATATAGAGAGTAGGATCCTGTGCATGAACCCATGCAATCCCCATGCAGGTCAACTATAAATAGATCACAGCTCTTCATGCATTCCTTCTACCTATATCAGTCACATGTACATGCATTACTCCATATGTCTCAATTAGAGTGGCTGGGTCTTCTCAAGGTCATTAGTCACCAACAAGCCTCGACATGGAATAAAATCTCGACATGACCAATAAACTCGAACACTGGAGGGTCGGTCTACCATATTAGGACTATTCCTTGTCCTTAGCTGAATATGGTCGTAATAGTGAGAGTCAGATTGAGTCCACACTTAGTTTTTTTATGAGAGGTTTGGAGGTTGCATGCTCCAACACTTAGATTATATTTCAGATTCTCTCTACCCAAGAGCTTGATGTAGCATTCTCTCTCTACCGGAGAGCAAGCCAAATTTATACTTAGTTTTTTTCATCCAAAGTTGCCTTTCATTATGTGTGATGAATACTATGTGATAGATGCATGTGTAGAGTGCTCTTGCCTTATAATTTTGAGCTATATTGCTTGTATCTCTCATGCAAGATAGATCTATGTGCAATCACACACATCTACGGAGATCATTCACATTGTTTGAGATGTCCTCACACATGTGAAAAGTACATGCGAGAGAGAGAGAGAGAGAGAGAGAGAGAGAGAGAGAGAGAGAGAGAGAGAGAGAGAGAGAGAGAGAGAGAGAGAGAGAGAGAGAGAGAGAGAGAGAGAGAGAGAGATTGGTTTGAATGTGTGCTTTTATTGGAATTAAAAGCATTAAATGTCATGGCAATTGCTTATGCTTTATTCATATACTGATGTGTTTCTCATACCTTGCATCTCGATGATTTAGTTATTTGGGCATCTTTGCTTATGGTGATTCCAAGCTTGCAAACATTCAGTTTTCTAAGGAGCTTGCACGTCGCCTAAAGGTTTGTACTTGAATTTTTGAAAAATTAGTACCATGCCCCCACTTTTGAGACTATGCAAACAAAATCTATCCAAAGATTATCTACTAGTAGTTGCATTTCCTTCTATCTTTACATATTTATGTTGGATAAAAAAAAAATTCCAAACCATTGAAGTTTTGAATGACATTTTAATGTTTGAAATGACATGCCACAAATTCTATATTCACAAAAAGTGTTTTTTGAATCGTGAACAAGCCTTTGGTCATGGTGTACAATTGATACATGGGTAGGGAGTTGAAGTTGATTGGGCAAGCCCAAACCAAGCATGCTACACAATCACACCACAAGAAGGATGTATTTCAATAATATGTTTCAAAAGAACATTTAAAAAAAATTTGTATCAAATGCAAACATTTGAATTACAACCTTTTGAATGTACTGTGCTTGGAATGATATTCCAAAGAAGCTATGAACTATGTGAAGGGCAACAATTTAGGAGCAATCATTACATAGCTACTTACTTAGTTGATGGAATGAAGGAGCCACTTTGTTGTAGGTTCACCGAATTCCAATTTGCAAGTCTATCCACCAAAAAAAAAAATTCATTTGATACTCATTTTGCTTATTTTGATTTTTTTGTTTAAGTTTGTAGGACTATCCATCATCAAAGGTGAGACTCATTTGATTTGCTTTTAGCTTCTATTCACTTTCGTATCAGGTTAGCCTTCATCTTGTAAGTTGAAGCCAAAAAGTGTTGACTCTATGATTGGACAAGATATTTGAACAATCACAGCCAAGTTCTAAAAGATAGTTCATGGTATTTAACATCATTTTGTGTTAATATGATTTTTAGTTGCATATTGCATAGAAACAATGTTTCAGAACAACAAAGCATTTTGGGATGCTATAACGAAGTGAAAAAAAAATTCTTAGCACCAAATTCATATATACTATTACATATAAAAAATGTGTATTTTTTCTATTCTAACATAAAATATACTAAAAGTAGAGTTTGTGACATTGTGTATGATACCATGTAAATATTGTAATATATACTTTGTGTGCTTTATTTTCTACCATATAAGTATATACTACATATTATGTAGTATGAAGTTTAAACCATAGAAACTTGTTCCAATTTCATTAAAAAAAAATTTCAAGAATATTCCTCCCCCTAAATATTGTGTTTAAAAACTCTAATTGAAAACTTTACAAGAGGTTATCATGGCCTACATACATGTATAAGATTGTTTCAAATCTTCTAGTGCTTGGATAATATTTTCAAATTATCTTTGCATTTTAGCTTCAATTCTCTGACACTTATATTTAATTTTCTATCTCTCAAGTGCAAGGTTGTATCATTCATTCTCAACCTATGAAAAAAGCATGATTGTGGTTTGAAAAATAGACACGATTATACCTCAAGATGTAGAGATCAAAACAACAAGATATAAAATGATAGTACATTCACATTGATGATAAAAAGATATATAAAAGTATAAAAAATAATAATAAAATTCTAGAAACCCTAAGAAAAATTGAATCTCTATCTTTCTTACCTCTAGATGTCAAACAATTTGTTAAGGGTAATATAAGTGACTCATCATAAGATGATCTATAGTGGAAAAGAGTTGAACAAAAGAACCAAACTAGTGAAAGAGATGGTGTGGAAAAATGACCTAAAGACTAAATCTATTACCATATGAGCTACTTAATCAATCTTTTAAGACAACCAAGATGTAAGCCTAATAGCATTGACCAATGAATGTAGGAAGACCACAAGACATGAGTATCATAGTTGTTGTGAGGAATCATGATAAAGTTGCAAATGGTTATAGCAATGTGATCATTGAGCAAATATATCTCCTTGTACATGTATGTACCATTAGTGCCACAGTGAAGAAGAAAAAAGCCTATAAGCATTGAGGAGGACAACAACAACTATGTGGTCAGAAACCTCTTACAATGATTGGACCATTTTGGTGCACCTCACATTATGATTGGCCCAAATTGACAAATGAAATCAAGAGGTGTTATGTCACTAGACCTCTACCAGCAAGCCAAGTGTAAGTAGCCTACATTACCACGAGCTAATCCACTTCTAAATTTGGCCTAATCACTGACCTACAAGTGTAGGACCTCCAAACCTCAAGATAGATGACTTTTAGAATTTCACACTTAGACCCTATTAAAAGCTTGAAGTTGTTGGTAAATTCTAATACAAAATAGAGATATAGATGGGAGATGGGTGGTAGGGCGACTAATATACTAAATGGTAAAACCATGATGATTCTAATCACACTTGTGAATTGCTCATAACCTATAATTACACTAATGTTTAGAATTCCTATTAATTCTGCACAAATTTTTGTGGGGAACCATTTTTCCAAAAGAAATTTGAGCACAAACACACGAACACACACACACACACTTTACTCGTGTGTGCATGCGTGCGCGCGCGTGTGTGTGTGTGTGTGTGTGTGTGTGTGTGTGTGTGTGTGTGTGTGTGTGTGTGTGTGTTTCAGATGCTCATTAAAGCTAGATCGTGTGTCATATAAACTCCTTGAAAAACAAAGGAAATTCTCAAGGAGGTTACTACACTATGTGAAGTCGGTGGAATGGACACGTTGTGTGTGTGTGTGTGTGTGTGTGTCATATGCTCATTAAAGCTAGATCATGTGTCATATAAACTCCCTGATAAAATACCAAGGAAATTCTCAAGGAGGTTATTACACTATGTGAAGTTGGTGGAATAGACACATAGTCTTTACAAAAGAAATATTTTTTGTATAAGTTTAGAAGCTTATGCTCCAATTTTGAGCTTATATATAGGCAAGGTAACATACGTTCATTTGAAAACCCTTTGCTTGGAATGTACATGGCCTTCTCCTTCATGATACAAAGAGAATGTGCAATACAATTGAGAACAATAGCATTCAGGTGTAAATGTTCATGCACATGTGCATTTTATAGTGAAATATGATAGTGCATTAGAACTCTTCCATTGCAATTAGATCGAAGCAAAAAAGTCTAGGTCAAACTTATGTCCAAGAACGTAAATGCTAACTTCTATTGGTTTGTAGCATTAGCTAATTGTGTAGAGAATTTCACTACAAAACTAGGAAATTACATCTCAATTTGAAAACTAAAACATTCTAGAATTCAAAACTAATGTGATGTAGAAAGTGCTAAGTGTGCTAATTTAGTTGTGGTGGAAGGCATGTATGTGACCAATAACTAATTAGTAACACTTGAAACTTGTATGCTATACCAATTTCCAAATGAATGTCTATGATGACTTTTCTTAAGCCTTGACGTGTCTTAAGCTAGAGAGCTTTCAGTTTTTTGATGAACTTTAGTTATGAACAGGATCAAGGTGCTTATGTCACAGTAAATGCACTTCACCCAGGACCTATTAAAACAAGGATTTATGGAGATTGTTGGGACTGGTTCAAATGTAAGTTTTATTCAAGTTGTAGATCAACTATGTTTGTGAACATTTTATGAAACTCTTTTTCTAAACCATAGCTGGTTATAGAAAGAATAGTGGATGTCTCTTGTCTATTTCTTTTTTTTTAGTAATTTCAATGCAAAGCTTTTTCTTAGAAATTTTTTTATGTTGTGTTGTTTAAGCAGGTACATTGGCATTATTTTCTCTCTGCTTCAAGACAATCTCACAGGTAATAGGCATTCCATTTTTCTCGCTATAGATTTCAGTCATTGATGAAAATATCAATGAGAATTCAAGTCATGTTTTGATTCTTTGATTCAATTGCAAAAATGTACTTTGAAAATAGATTTTCTTGGTAATACAATTGCAATGATGAGATCTTATAATGTGCCATGACTCGAAAGGATCTCCTTCTCTCTCTACACACATACAAAAACACATGTGCGTGTGTGGGAGAAGTGTTACGAACATGATCACATGTAAAAGTATAAATAAAAACAACTATAGAAACCCTCAAGATGCTATAAAAAAGCCAAAACTCAATGCAAAGTGGATAAGTGAAAAAGAGAGAGCTAAAAAACCCTAAAGCTGCCTATGACCTAAACTGTAATGCCAATGGATGCCTAAGACCTACCATAAGTCACTAGATCCTAAACCCTACACCTAAAAAAAAACTATGCAAAATTATCTCATGGCCCTAAACCACAAGAATGCTCATGGTGACCACCTATGCAAATACAAGGTTGATAACATGTAATCACTCTCTACCCTATGGCCAATAGCAACAAGATTCACACAAAATAAGGCACTATAACCTCCAAACAAAGCAAAAAATCAAAAGGGTGAAAAAAAACTTCAAGAAGTTGTTTTTCTTGCAACTCTCCACACTCACTCACAATCACCTTCCACACATCATGGCCTTCACATAGAGTGTTCACACAACCTATTTGGCCTCCTGTTGCTCTCTCAACAAGCTCCTCATCTCCTCTTAAAGTGTGCTGGAAATGGGACTTTGCAAGCCTAAACAAAAAAATAGTAGACTTTTCTTTTTACATCATTATTTTCGGGTTCCAAAATGCAGTGTTTCGAAACGTGGGGTCCCAGAATGCCATTCTAGTGCAACATAGAACACAATATTAATGAAATTGGTTGAAATTTTTTTATATCAAACAAAAAACATCACACGAATTAGCTATATAATGACCAAAAATCTTAGAAAGTGAAAGATCAAAGAAAACATAAAAATACTCAACAAATTTTGTCATTATAGTCTAAAAGTATACCAGTTTGTTTCAGTTGTTGACAAAGGTCAAGTTGAGAATAAAGCCACATGGGATTGACCATAGCAGTGTGTGAAGATTATTAAAATATCATCTTCCTATTTCGAGTTTGGGGCCATGTCCATGGTGATTTCCACTAAATTTCATGTTGTACATAAAAGGTATGTGAATTGAGCACATAACCTTCTAGTATAGCTCGGATTTGAGTTAGATAGATTCAATTTTGATGACATGCAGAAGTTTAGATAACATGCAATGTCATACTGTATGCATGCAAGCCACATGCAATCAGTGCATGCAACATGAAAATTGGTTTATGTGATCTACACATGTCTAAGCAGTTTTATGAGTTGACATGCAGTACATGCAACATTCATGCATGCAGTTACACACGTGGATCTCTGGTAGGTGAATTAGTTCAGTTAAGTGACTTTCCATGCAACTCCACTGTAGGAATTTGAGTCTCTCTCATGTACATGTAGGGAAAGCTTGGCATGTTTTGCCATATTGTGAATAATGAGATTTTGGTATTTTGGACTCATTCTCTCTCTACCCGAGTTTTCCATCATTGATTTTCTTTCTCTACCCGAGAGCAGCTTGTTTTTCCCATACAGAACACTTAGAATTATTTCTGACATTCATTTCTCATAGTGAGGAGTTAGATTTTTTCATCTGATGTATGCCATTGTGCTCTTGTCATAGATTTTCCAAGCATACTATCCTCTGATCAATCTTGTGCAATAACAACACCTCAATAAGATCATGTAAGGTGTGTGGTGAAATTCACACATGCTAAGAACTTCACATGGTATCAAAGCTTCATGCTTTGAAGAGGTGAGAGTGTATACATCAGATCATCGGTGTTTTTGCTTGCAGAAACTTGGATTTGGGAGAGAAATTCAGACTCGCTGAGAAACAAGCAATCTGTGGATCATAAGTGGATCAAATCAAGTCTGATCTGATCCAGTGTAGCTCTGTACGAATAGAGAGCTCACACGTGTGAAATCAGCCCTCATTAATGAGTGTTGCTTCTCAAGGAATGATCCAAATTTGATGTTCTATAGCTTGTTGGATAGGTATTGAAGAGTAGAACGTGTTGCTCTTGTTTCTAAATCAATTTGATTTGTTTTTAGAATAGTTTTAGGCAATCAGAGAATTTGAGAGGGTACTCAACTTGTGGGATATGCCAAAGTGAGCACACATCTGTCTTTTTCACGATTTTCATCAATTTTCACTGTCAATCAAGTAGAATTGGATAGAAGTGAGTGTTCTGAGGACTTAGACTTTTCATTTCACACATATTATTGTGTTTGAGTTGAAATTAAGTTCCTAGAGAGTTTATCAGTACTTTGAAACTCGTGGGAGAGATAGACTTCTTGCTTGCATGTGCTTATTTTTTGTGACTGAAGCAAGATCCAAATTCAAGATAGATTGATTTTCTGTGTTGAGAATTTGTTCTCACATCTGTTGCTAGATTTCATAGGTTGGATCAACATCAATGTTAGATCCTAGATTGAGATAGCAAGCAACATCCTTTCAACTCCATTTTGTATCATTACTAGAATTTCTCATAGAGAAAATTTCTTCATCTGGTTCACATTTCTTGGAGCACAGTGAGAGATTAACATCTTCCAATTATGCAATGTGGAAGATCAAAATGGAATCATTATTGATTCTACAGGATGTAATGGATATTGTGAGTGGAGCTGAAGAAGAACCTGCTGCACCTAATGAAGCTGTAGCATTTCACAAAAGAACCAGAATTGCCCTTCATTTCATAAAAATGAATGTAACCAATGAAGTGTCAAGAGAGATTAGTACATGCACCATTGCTAAGGAAGCTTGGGATACTCTAAAAACAATTTATGAAATCAAGAATACTTCTAGATTGCTTACACTTAGAAATCAAATCTTTCTAAGTTATCAGAGAGTAGATGAGAGTGCTTCATCATATGTCATGAGAGTTAAGGATCTTCATCAAGAGTTAGCTGGATTGTAGATGCTCTTAAGAACACTGAACTTGTTCAAGTAGTCCTAAATGGACTTAGAGATGAGTATGACAATATTGTGCAGACTTATGCTATCAGGGAGAATCTTCCATCCTTGGAGACACTGCAAGGTGTTCTCATTGCTGAAGAAAACAAGAAAGAGAACAAGATACTGAGGATCAACAGACTTTCATTGAAAGATGGTGGAGATGACAAAGCACTCTTCATCAGAGACAAGTCAAGAGGCAAGGGCAAAGGACAACAACACTTCAAGAAAAACAAAGCCAAAGAAGGTGGTGAGGATCAATCCTCACAAGTTGCAACATCCAATGGCAAGAAGAAGCTGTCAAAGATCAAGTGTTTTTTCTATGGCAAGAAAAGACACTATGCTTCAAACTGTTTCAAGAAGAAGAACCAATCTAAGCAAGCTAACCTTACTAATGAGGATGAGTGTGAGGGTGTTGAGAGTGAAAGAGAGGATTCATTAATGATGTCTATTTTTTCATCTTTTTCTTTTAAGAATGAAGTCTGGTGGATAGATAGTGGGGCTAGTTCCCATATGTCTAGTTCTAGGAACTCTTTCACTAATCTCATGTCTTATCTAGGTGCAAAAAGATCAATCTATACTGCTAATGATGTAGAGTGTAGGATTGAAGGAATAGGTAGTATTCCACTGCATGCATCATCATCAAAATCTTTTTGCTTACATGATGTATTGTATGTACCTAGATTGACTAAGAATCTCATTAGTGTAGGACAGTTGTTTGATAGTGGATTGGATATCAAGTTTCAAGTTGACAAGTGTATAATCTCAAGAGAAAATGAAGTTATTGCTAGAGGATCTAGGATTGGTAAGTTGTACAAACTAGATTCTAGGGAAAGTGCTAACATTTCAGATATTGCTTATGAGACCAAGGTCCTTTAGGAGTATCTGTGGCATAAGAGATTGGGACATCCCAATTTCAAAGCCATGCAATCTATGGTCAAGGAAAGAAAAGTTGTTGGACTACCAAAGTCATTGTCAAAGGAACTTCTACCTTGTGAAGCTTGTGTGTTGGCAAAATCACACAGAAGGCCATTTCCTAGATCAAGTATCAAGACAAAGCAACCATTTGAACTTGTGCACTCTGATGTTCATTTCTCATCAACTAAGATCAAAGGAGAAGCAAATTGCTTTGTCTCTTTTGTAGATGATTATACAAGATATTCTTCAAGTTGAAAGCTTTGAGAAGTGATAGTGGAGGAGAATACACTTCCAATAAGTTTGAAGACTTTTGTGAGAGAGAGAGTATTCAAAGAGAGTTTTCTTGTTCATATACTCCTCAGCAAAATGGAGTTACTAAGAGAAAATATAGAACTTTGTGTAAATGTGCAAAAGCCATTAGGCTAGAAGCTTCTCTGCCTAAAGAATTTTGGGGAGAGGCAGTTGCATGTGCAAACTATCTTTGTAATAGGATTTCAAGTCTTGCAATAGGAGGAAAGACACCATTTGAGATGTTGTATAAGAAAAAGCCTAAAGTAGATCATCTTAGGATTTGTGGCTGTGTATGCTTTGTGCATGTGCCTCTAGAAACTAGGAAGAAGGAAGATCCTAGTGTCGTAAAAGGAATTTTTGTAGGATATGCATCTACCAAAAAAGCATACAAAGTTTATTTACCCTCTACTGACAAGAATGTTGTTAGTAGAGATGTGATCTTCCATGAAGATCAGAAATCTAACTTGGATGATGCACAGGTCAAGGAGTCTCATGCAAGATCAATCATCAATCTTGATGCTGTTCAAGAAGTGGTGAGGCCAAGGCTTGAGGAGGAGCAAATTCAAGCTACCACACCAAGAAGATCTACACGAGCAAGATCTGAGCCAAAGAGGCTCACATATGATGAAGAAGGAAGGCAAGTGCAAGGTGAAACTTCCTATCATGCTCTCTTCATATCAAATGAAGAGCCTAAAGATGTCCAAGAAGCTCTTCAATCCAAGATGTGGGTTGAAGCAATGACTCAAGAGTTTGAAGCCTTGATGTCAAACAACACATGGGAGCTTGTGGAGCCACCAAACAACATGCATGTGATTGGATGTAAGTGGGTATTCAGAATCAAGTATAATCATGATGGATCTATCAATAAGTATAAAACAAGACTTTGTGCCAAAGGCTACTCACAGATCAAAGGTCTTGAATATGAAGACACCTTTGCACCAGTTGCAAAGATGGTAACAATTCAAATACTCATATCTCTTGCATGTTTTCACAAAGGAGTATGTTCCAGCTTGATGTTTCTAATGCATTTCTCAATGGTTACCTTGAGGAGGAGATTTACATGGAACAGCCTCCGGGTTTTGTGAAGGAAGGTGATGAATCAAAAGTTTGTCTTTTGTTCAAAAGTTTGTATGAACTGAAACAGGCACCAAGGTCTTGGTATGCAAGGCTCAACTCCTATCTCATATCACTCGGATTCTAACTGAATATGACCCTTCACTGTATTATAAGTTTGTAGATAACTTTGTAATTATTCTTCTCATCTATGTAGATGATATCATTCTTTGTGGAAACAATGAGAAGTAAGTTGAAGAAACTAAACATGCACTTGGTACTGAGTTTAAGATGCAGAACTTAGGAGTTCTTCACTATATTCTAGGCCTTGAAATAGATTTTTGGAAAGGTCATGCATTTATAAGCCAAAGTAGATATGCACTTTCCATGCTCAGGAAATTCCATATGGAAAATTGTAATGGCATAGATACACCTATGGAGCACATTGTAAATGTTCCTATGAAAGATGATGAAAAATCCTTTGTGGACATCACTCTTTAGAGGAGTCTTATTGGCTCACTTATTTGGTTAACAATGACTAGGCCTGATCTAAGCTTTTGTGTTCATAAGCTAAGTCAACACATGCAGGATCCAAAGTTATATCATTGGAAGTTGGCTAAAAGAGTCTTGAGGTATATATCTTCTACCTTGGATTATGGATTATTCTACAAAGGAGAAGATCTGACTTTGATTGCTTTTTCAGATTCAGATTTTGCAGAAGACATGTTGGATAGGAAATCCACAAGTGCTTACACTATATTTCTTGGAGGGAACTTGGTTTCTTGGCTATCAAAGAAGCAGACAACTATTTTCTTATCATCCTATGAAGCTGAATACAAATCTCTTACAACCACAACAAAGGAGGTTTTATGGATCAAAAGGCTACTTTTGGAGCTAAAGTGTTATGCAGATGAAAATCTTTCAATTATCAAGAATGACAACATTTCTGCTCAAGCTCTTGCAAATAACCCAGTTTTTTATGCAAGGAGCAAACACATTGAAGTAGCTCATCATTTTGTAAGAGAAAAAGTCATTAGGAGAGAGATCTCTTTGGAACATGTTGCATCTTCAGATTGTGTTGCAGATCTTCTCACCAAGCCTCTACTCAAGAATGTCTTTATAAAGATGAGGTCTACCCTTGCCCTAATTTCGAAGTCTATGTTGATAGGAACATAAATTTTAAAGAGGAGTGTGAAGATTATTAAAATATTGTCTTCCTATCTCGAGTTTGGGGCCATGGTGATTTCCACTAAATTTCATATTGTACATAAAAGGTATGTGAATTGAGCACATAACCTTCTAGTATAGCTCGGATTTGAGTTAGATAGATTCAATTTTGATGACATGCCGAAGTTTAGATAGCATGCAATGTCATACTGTATGCATGCAAGCCACATGCAATCAGTGCATGCAACATGCAAAGTGGTTTCTGTGATCTACACATGCCTAGGCAGTGGTAGGTGAATTAGTTCAGTTAAGTGGACTTTCCATGCAACTCCACTGTAGGAATTCGAGTCTCTCTCATGTACATGTAGGGAAAGCTTGGCATGTTTTGCCATATTGTGAATAATGAGATTTTGGTGTTTTGGACTCATTCTCTCTCTACCCAAGTTTTCCATCATTGATTTTCTCTCTCTACTCAAGAGCAGCCTTTTTTTTTACATAATGAACACTTAGAATTTTTTTTGACATTCATTTCTCATAGTGAGGAGTTAGATTTTTTCATCTAATGTATGCCATTGTGCTCTTGTCATAGATTTTTCAAGCATACTATTCTTTGATCAATCTTGTGCAATCACAATACCCCAGTAAGATCTTGTAGGGTGTGTGGTGAAGTTCACACGTGCTAAAAACTTCACAGAGTGGACAAGGAGCTAGAACTCAACTCAATGAGCTGAAATAGTAAGAACAATTTGATGTATTTGCCACCAAGTCAAAGTTCATCTAGAAAGATAAAATAGAATAAGTTGAATTTGTTGGTTACGTGAGGGGCTAACTTAAAACATGTTCCATTTTTTAAGAACCCATTCCATTATAAGACCTAGAATAGACCAAAAAGACCTTGTCACAAAAAGTAGAGAGTATGACAAGAGCTCGTGTGAAATCATGTACATGAAAAGCACCCTTTGCCCTTGTAAAGGACACCCCTTAATCATTCTGATGCATCAAGGCTAAGAAACTTAACACCCTACTAGCCTTAAAAATTGCACAATCTTATTTTATTTATATAATTGTTAGGCATCCCTTGTGGATAGCTCAATGCAAGCCAAATATGTCTAATTCCAAAATTTAGAAATAGGATGATAATTATCTATCACATTACAATCATAACAATATTTCTTATATACATCATTCTGATTGTTTCATAACTTGCTACATCAGGGTGCTGCAACCATTTGCTATGCAGCAGCACATCCAGATCTTGATGGAGTTACAGGAAAGTATCTATGTGATTGTAATGAAGCAACTGCTAGCAAGCATGCATCTGATATGAAGTTAGCTGCTGCAACTTGGAAACTTAGTGAAAAGCTAATAGAGAAAATTGTTGAGGACAATTAGTCAAGCATGGTTCATGAAATATGTGTAAGCTAGTTCTCAACTTGTGTTATGTAATAAGATTTGCTCATTGGTAGCCCTCAAGAATCTTTCGTCAAAATAATTTTTTTTAAAAGTCTTATAGGCCTTTGGCCCATTTGTTCACTCATGAGTAGGAAAGGGAAGCTGACTTGGGTGAGCAAACCCAAGCACGTCCCTACACCAGTCAAAATAAGATGTTTATTTGATCATCTAATGTGGATGCTTTTTAGCTCAATAAATGAATATTATAGAGATGGTTATGCATAGCTAATTATCATGTTATGCCACAAACTTTTTAAAAGTAGAAATGCTAGTTTTGTATGTGATTTATTGTTAAAATTACACAAGCTAGTTTGATATTTTCACTTGTAAATTGCATTGAGGCCCTGTTGTGGGATGTCACACGTGCCAAAAGCATATGATACTTTTTTCTAAGTCAAATCAATAACCTAGCTTTGGAATGGTACCTTTGGAATGATTCCAAAATGTGCATAGATAGGCTAGAGAGATTCTAGGAGCTAAAAATAGCAATTTTTACATTGTTTTAGATCTCAAGATCTTGACTCCCAATAGGGTGGATCTTATGACCTGATAGTTTAAACATTAGTTTTAGGTTATGAATGGATCAGAGGAAGCCCTAAATGCTCAGATCTGAGGCACTTACGTATAAATATGTGATGGATCATCCATCCAATAATGAGTAAAATCGAGATCTTCCTTCATGACTAGTTTTTGTCTATCATTTGAATGATAATTGCTATTGGCATATGGTCTTTTGTAATTATTAGATGAGTTTGAAGGTAATGGTAACAATACACATGCAGCAGCAGGGAGTACTTTCACACGTGTGAGCCTCTTTGCATGATTTTGGAGCCAAATTGTGTTTTTCAAGCCAAGATAAGTTGGAAATCAATGTATTGGTTTGTAATCTAGCTATCAGATCTTGTTTGGATATTATGTAGGTGCTTTCTCCATCATTTCTAGGATCAATTGGGTTTATTTTTCTGCATTTTCAAAATGGTAGAAATGAGCTATAATTCATGATAGAATCATGGATTTTGATGCAATTCAAGCATTGGTTGCTATCTAGACACAATCTATGATTTGTACCTTCAATATTTGATCAATTTGAGTGAATAGGGATCTAATGGTTTTTGGTATACAGGGTTTTAGCTTCAAAATCTGAGTTGAGATCATCTCTTATCAATTGGATCAAATTAACAAGTATTTTGTGCTTTTTTCTTTTTGATGCTACTCGATTTGTGGAGTCAATCACAAAGAATAGTTTTCAATCATTCGATAGGAAGGTAGATCATCATTATTGGTTCATTAAAAGTCAATTTTGGAGTCAACCCAAAGGTTTTGACAGATACTCATCATGGAATGCAATTCTAGCTAAGATTGTGTTCAATTTTTGCTTGTTTTGGAGAATAGTTTGGATTCATTATTGTATAGGGATTCAACCTAATCTTGTAGGGATGATTTGAAGAGGCATTTATTGTGAAAATTCACATGTGTGGGAATGCCCTAATGTGTGATTATAATTTCCTAAGCTTTGTGTTTGCACTTTAGATCAACTATAGATTGAAATCCAACATCTATGTCAAATTCTAAGGCAAAGACACAAATCTACATGCATACATTAATCAACTAAGTTATTTCACACGTGTGGAAAGTACATATAAAAAAACTAAGTACAAAAAGTAGTTGCTCTAGGGTAGAGAGAGAAAGCAACAACAAGGCCTCTATTAGAGAGAGAAACTGAAATAGTCACAAATTGTCAAATCTCCATTAACTCTCAAAAACTCAATACAAAAGTGAAGTGAATCAATGTACATGTAGTATCTTGAGGTAGTCCATACTCAGTTCCTATTGCACCCCTTTTCTAGCACCTCTTACATCCTACTGGATGAGAGACTCAACATCCCTTCAATTTGATTGGACCCTTCTAATGAAAATCTCACTTATGATTGGACCCCTGACTCTTCACCAACACATTGACTTTGGTCACTTATCAAATCTAGATATGACACTTGTAGAGAGCCTAACTAGCTCGAGCTACATCATAATTGACTTTTGGCCTAATGATGATAAAACATGTGTACTTGACTATTTGACCTCTATAGCCAAAAATGGCCTATTAACTGCCTACACCAAGATGCTTGATGAACAAACTTTCTCAAACCCCTAAAGTCAAGATAGATATCTTTTTTACTTTTCACACTCCTAAAAAGTTATCTATTCTAGAAAAGCATGGATCTTGGATTCAATCCAAGATTAGATCTATGTTTGATGAAAGAACTCTTGAGTAGTGGCTTGGTGAGTAGATCAGCAACACATAAAGATGAATCAATATGCTCCAAGTGGATCTCTCCTCCAATAAGCTTTTCTCTCACAAAGTGATGTGCAACTTCGATATGCTTGCTCCTTGCATGAAAAATTGGATTGTTGGCAAGGGCTTGGGCTGAAATGTTGTCACAATAGATCAATGGTAGATCATCCACCTTGATGCACTTTAGCTCCAATAAAATCCTCTTGATCCAAAGCACGTCTTTTGTTGTTGTAGTGAGTGCTTTATACTCGGCCTCACATGAAGAAAGAGAGATAGTATCTTGATTTTTGAAAAGCCAAGATATGATATTTCCTCCAAAAAATATAGTATATGCACTTGTGTATTTTTTATCCACCTTGTCACTAGCAAAATCCAAATCCGAGTAGCCAATAAGGGATAGATCTTTACCTTTATAAAGCAAACCATAATTATGAGATGAAGATATGTACCTAAGCACTCTCTTGGCCATCTTCCAATGATGGATCTTTGGATCTTCAATAAATTGACTCAACTTGTGCACACAATAGCTCAACTTGGGCCTAGTAATGGTAAGCCATATCAAGGAGCCGATAAGACTCCTAAAACAGGTGATGTCCTTGAAGGATCTGTCATTTCCCTTATTGGGATCTTTTACAATATGCTCCATAGGAGCATCAATGCTTCTTACAACTTTCCATATGAAACTTTTTCAACATAGAAAGAGCATATCTAGATTGACATATAAAAGCATAATCATCATGAAAATCAATCTCTAGGCCTAAAATATAGTGGATCTCTCCTAGATCTTGCATTTTAAACTCACCTCCAAGTGCTAATTTATTTTCTTCAACTAATTTGATGCAACTTCCACAAAGGATAATGTCATCTACATAGATAAGAATAATGAGAATATCACTAGCAACAAATTTTAGATACATGGAAGGATCATACTCACTTAGGATAAATCCTAGTGAGATAAAAATAGTTGAGTCTAGCATACCATGATCTTGGTGCTTGCTTGAGTCCATAAAGACTTTTGAATAGCAATTTTGATTCATCCTTGATGAATCCTTGAGGTTGTTCCATATAGATTTCTTCTTCAAGATATCCATTGATAAATGCATTGGAAACATCCAATTGGAACACCTTCCATTATAGATATGATGACTCTTATTGTCACCATATTTGCAATGGCTGAAAAGGTCTCTTCAGATCTCTCTCTCAAGGATCTTTTTGGTGAAAACATTCGAGGAGACTCCTTCTCAAATCTCGACCCTATCACATCATGATTGTCTTCAGTATTGATAATAGGTTATGCATCTTGAGATGCCTTGATCTCGGCCCCTTACAAGTTTGAATATTGATCTTCATGAAAAGTGACATCTCTACTCTCAATCACCCTTGAGGTAGAGAGTATAGAGACTCTATAGGCCTTCTTGGTGGGTGAGTATCCAACCATGATCCCTTTTCTTGAGCATGTATCATCTTTATTCCTTGTTTCCAAGGGAATATTGCAAAGAAAATACTCCCAAAGACTCTAAGGTGATCAACCTTAGGCTTCTTCTTGAATAAAATCTCATATGGCGTCTTCCCTCCAAGAGCAAGATGTGGGAGCCTATTGCAAAGATAATTTTCACAATTGATAGCCTCTCCCAAAAAATCTTTAGGCAAAGATGCTTCAATCCTTATGGATTTGGCACACTCACATAAGGATCTATTCTTCCTCTCAGCCACCCCATTTTGATAAGGTGAATAAGCACAAGAGAACTCCCATTTGATGCCTTCTTAAGAGCTCACAATAGTCATGGAATTTGTTGGAGATGTACTCTCCTCCTCCATCACTCCTCAAAGCTTTGATCTTCAAAGAGAATTGCTTCTCAACATATGCTTTGAATATGAGGAAATAATCATACACCATGGATTTTGAAGAAAGAAGATATAACCATGTGTATCTTGTGAAATCATCAATAAAAGTCACAAAGCAAGTGGCTCCTCCCTTGCTTTTGCTTGATGAAAAGTGCACATCCGAGTGTATCAACTCCAAAGGATGTGTGCTCTTGATGGTAGATCTTGGATATGGCTACTTGTGTGATTTTGCAATAGCACAAGCCTCACATGGCTTGATCTCCTTGGAAAGTGTCTTTGGCAAGCCAATAACCTTGGCTTCTTTGATCATAGAAAGCATGGATTTGTAATTGGGATGTCCCAATCTCCTATGCCATAACTCCTCCTTGGAGAGCCTGGTCACATAAGCATTATCACAAGAATTTGCACTTTTCTTGGATCCAATTTCTATATGCCAGGCCACTATCAAGAAGTTGCAAACACTTATAAGGTTCTTTGTAAGCTTAGGAACAAAAAGAACCTTTTTGAGAGAGAGAACTTTAGAAAATGCAATTTTCAAGGGAATACTCCCTATTCCTTCAATTTTGTACTCTTGATCATTTGCAGTGTATATGGACTTATGAATCCTTCATAAGGCATGATAGATGAGAAGGAATCCTTGGAGCTACACATATGAGATGATGCTCCACTATCAATATACCAAGGGCCATCCTTCTTGAAGGGTGAAGAGGAGAAGCTTGAAACCATAAGAGAGCCTTCTCCATCACTTGCAATAGATTCTTCTTTCTCATTAGAGATGTTGGCTTGCTTAAATTGGTCCTTCTTCTTGAAACAATTTGTGGCATAGGGGCCTTTCTTGCCACAAAAGAAGCATTTAATATTCTTCTTCTTCATCTTAGCAGTAGAAGCTTGAGAGGAATCATCCTCCTCTCCATCTTGGACTTTGTCTTTTGCTTTGTCTTTAGAAAAATGTTGGTGTTGCTTTTTGCTCCCCCCTTTGTGCTTGTCTTTGACAAATAGTGCTTTGCCATCGCCATCATGATTGAAAAATAATTTGTCCTTCCTCATAAGCTTGTTCCCATGCATTGATTCTTCAGCTATAAGAACTCCTTGCAAGGCCTCTAGGCTTGGTAAATCCTCTTTGATAGCATAGGATTTGACAAAATTTTCATATTCATCTCTCAAGCCATTGAGAATGACTTGGACTACCTCACTTTGATTGATAGAATCTCCAATACACTCCCTATGAATGTCTTTGACTCTCAATACATAATTAATAGCACTCTCATCACTCTTTTAACAACAATGAAATATTTGATTTTAAAGGTGAGGAGCCTAGAGGTATTCTTGGCCTCATAGATAGCTTTGAGTGCATCCCAAACTTCCTTGGCTGAGGTACAAGCACCAATCACAACTCAACTTGTGTGCTCATTGGGCCACAGGCTTATACATGCAGGATGCCATGCCCTCGCAACACCTTTTATTAGCCAATATTAATTATTAAAACATGCTGTGAATACCCCCAACAGGACTCACGGCCTGAAGTAGTGCTGGTCCCTCGGCACTTTGCCGGTTTAGTACAAGGATTTCTTGGCCTGTCTCTGGTGGATCAGGTAGTCCGTAACATCTTCCATAAAAGTGATGTGATCAATACTCTTCAAGTCCTGTGGGATCGGGGCAATTGATGTAGTGACTGGCAAATGTGGAGAGAGCCCTTTTGGCATCTACATTCGTAGTCCACCCATATTCGGATTTGATGATTGGCCAATTGAAATTGTGCAGTGTGATCTGGTCCAGAGGAGTGCCACATTTCGCCCATTTGGATCTTCTTGGACATGGCAGAAAATGCGCATTCACCCGTAACTGTTGCGGACTCGTCACGTAAGCCCTGATGGCCGCAGGGTCTCTCTCAAATAACTATTGTCGCAGGGTACTACATTTGGCAACGAGTAATACATAGCTGCGAGCAGACCTCACCAAGCTGCAACAAGAGCTGATTTTGGCTCAGTTTGCTGGCCGTTGTGTTAATAACTACAGGTTGGGAGGAGGTAGATGCTTGAGATGGCAGATAAAGGTTAGTATGTGGTACAAGAGTAGACAGGAGGGATGAGTGTTGGAAGCCATGCACTTTCGTCTCAAGAAGTGCACAGGCAAAGTTACACAGCAGGGGGGCTGCTGCGATTCGCTCACGGTTGTTGGGTTTGATGGAGTTGGTTAGTTCTCGAATAAGGAAGCTATGCCAATCGTATGGCACAACGGAGGGGTTAGGAAATTCCAAAAAGGATTCCACTATCTGACTCAGCAATGTAGACTGGATTCTGTCCTTGCGAAATGTTGAAATAACCAGAAAGTTATTCAACAGATGCGTAGCAGCCTGAATGACGGGTTCCGTGATAGCTTCTATCAGGTAACCATTGTTAGTCTGGATGGGAATTTCTGGTGTGGTTTGGGTGACGAATGGTTTGATCAGAGCTTTGGTGTTACGATGGGAGATGGGTTGACGATCACCGGACATAATGCCAACGGTGACTATTGAGTCGGCGTTAATCCTGACCTTGTACGTGGTACCTTGGTACAAGAAGTGGAAATGAGCCTTGACCTCATCCCAGGTGGCGTAAGCGTGAAGGGCGAGGCCCATGTTAATCTCATAATGGAACAACATCGGGTAAAGACCCATTGCTTCAAGGAGTGGGCCGACTATCTGCAGCCATGGTTGGATCAGACTGTCAGCGGGTAAAGGCCAAATCTGCATGGCCTCAGGGATGTCACGGATGAATACATGTTTGGCGCCAGAGTCTTCAGAGGATGATGAGGCCATGTTAGCAATGATGATTAGTGGTTAAAAAAGTCGGAAAAGCAGAAAAAACAATGGAAAATGGAAAAAGATGTGGAAACAGTAGAAAACTGAGAATAATGAGTGTTGTATGACAATGATTGTAGTTCAGAGCATAGATCAGTGCTTAATATGAGCAAATGATAGCTGGTAGGAAGTTTGGTCGAAAACAGAAAACTTGGTATTTTCAGTGGAAATTTCGGCAGAGCTTTGCTAGCAAAGGTGACAAATGACTCGAATTCAGCCCTTATATAGCAAAATTTAGAGTGCGTATCAGGTGGAATCCACTTTTCCTTGTTCAGTTCTACCCAAATTTTGGCAGACACCTTCTTCACAAAATTCTAAGACCTTAGGGAAGTCTGCGAGAGTTCAGAAGGTGATTTGACTGCTATGCGAAGGTTTTGTGAGGGTTCAAGCTGTCTACGAGGTTCAACTCTCGCAGGAAGTCATCTCTCGCACAACTTGTTCCAGTGAGTGGATTTTCAAGATCAGACCATGTAGGCAGGCTAATTTCACTACTCTGATTCCATTTAGGTACGTTGTGAGTTTTGGTAAGATGATCTTGATGCTCTGCGAGGGTTCTGAAAATTTTGCTTCTGGGAACTCTCGCATACACTAAAAAATGATGATTCCTCCAACAGGAAATCTTGCAGAGATTTTCATGGATGCATCTAGGTTAGATCTGGTGATTGTCCAATTTTCAAGAGCTATCTCCAAGGGGATCTCAAAAAATCATGAAAAAAGTGCTCTTTCAGAGTGTTTTTTGACGAGATCTTGAGATTTCTGATTTTTTAACTTTTTGTAAACTGGTAATCAGCTTCATCCAGGCTTGATCTGATTGTTGGTAGTTATCTGAAAGTTCTGATGGATTCTTGGTAGTAGATCCATCAGTCAATCTGATGATCTGCTTCTTTTTTTATCCTATCAGGATCTGGATCCTCCTTGGATTCTGATGGATTTTCCCGATCTTGCCAGATCTGGCTGAATCTTGATGGATTTAGCTTGATTTGGCTTGATCTCCTTAGACCTAGCGGTGATGGCTAAGCAAATTAGCCTTTTGTAATGTGCCACCCCCAATCTAGATCTGTCTCACTGTGGTGGCCAGTACTTGTGCAACCGGCTACCGTTGATGGGTGTGTCGAATGGCGTCCCATCTAGCTTGTCTAAGTTCACGGCTCCATGATTAAGAATTTCCTTGATCCTATAAGGACCTTCGCCCATGAATTTTAACTTCCCCTTGATCGCCTTGGTTTTATACATCAAGACCAGATCTCCTGAACGAAGATCCTTTTTTTGTAATCTGTGATCATGCCAAGCTTCGCGTCTTTCCTTTTCAGCTGCCAGTGCATGCACAGCTAGTAAGCGTGTTTCACAGAGTTTATGCAGAGCTTCGTGGAGTAGCTGTAGAGATTTGGACTCATTAAGACGTTGCGCGGTGGCAATCCTTAATGAAGGAACTAAAAACTCTACTGACATCACAACATCCTGACCATATACCAATTGGAAGGGTGTTTGATCAGTGCTCCCTTTATATGCTGTCCTGAATGCCCACAATGCAGCATGCAACTTGTGTTCCCAATCTGATCTGCTAGCTTCAACTGTTTTCATGAGCACACTACACAGGATCTTATTAGATGATTCTGCTTGCCCATTACCCCGAGGATAATAAGGCGTACTGGTTCTGTGGATCATGAAGAATTCTTCCAATAGGACCTTGATGGTCTCGTTGATGAAATGGCTTCCGCGATCGTTGACTAGTTCCACCGGGCATCCGAAGTGCACAATGATATTTTCATAAAGGAACTTGGCAGTTGTCCTAGCATCAATTACTCTTACTGACTTGGCTTCGACCCATTTGGTGAGGTTGTTTGTGGCTACGATTATGTATCAAGCCTGGGAACTCCTTGCTGCAGAGTGAATTGGACTGATATAATCCAATCCCCATTTTTTGAATGGTGCTTGGGCTAAGACTGGATGTAGTAGATCATAATTCAATCTCGTTGGTCTTCTTGCCCTTTGGCACACATCGCACTTTTTCAAGTATTCCTCCGTATTCTTATGAATGGATGGCCACCAACATCCTGATTGCAGGTTCTTGGGAACTGTAATGTTAGATGCAAAATGACCCCCACCCATGCTCTCATGTGAAAGCGAAAGGATCTAGGTGGTCTCATGAGGAAGAATACACCACCGAAGAATTCCATCTTGACCTCTTCGATACAACTGGCCGGCAATCAGCTGATAAGGTCTAGCCTTCAAGATCAATTTCCGCTGTTCTGCCTTTGGTAGTGATTTGTCTGGTTGGCCACGCATTAGATATTCAACAATGTCGACAGCCCATTCTGGTTTTGTGTCCGCGTAAAATAAGGCAGCATCTGCTAACTCATCGTCGGGTTGGGTGACAATCTCTTTCCCTTGATTCGTGACACATGATCTACCATGTAGTGTTGTTTTCCCTTGCGAACTACTATCTGAAAATCAAATTCCAACAACAGAAGGAGCCATTTGGTGATTCTCCTGGTGTTGCAAGTTTTATTAACGAGATATAGCAAGGGTTGATGGTCTGTATAAAAAGCAAAATGTGTGGCCATCAAATAGTGTCGAAACTTATTAACCGCATAGATCATTGTCAATGCTTCCCGCTCTGTGGTTGAATAGTTCATTTTGGCACGTGAAACTCAATGGACCAATTGGGTGGTCGTAAGATTGGTGCTGAGACCAACGCATCCTTAATCTTCTGGAAAGCCTTTAGAGCTTCTTCATTCCAATGTGGATCCGTTGTGAGCTTGTAAATTGGTCTGGCTAACTCCGCAAAATCAAGAATGAAGATCCTATAATAGTTAGTATGACCCATGAAAATGTAGACCTCGCGGATCGTCCCCGATGGTGATAGATCGATGATGATCCTGATCTTTGATTGATCCGTGGCGATCCCATGTCTTGACACTATATGGCTGAGTATCAAGCCATGTGTCACCCAGAATTGACATTTTTCTGGATTCAGGGAAATCTGGTATTCGCGACATTTTTGTAGCACCTTCTCCAAATTGGATAAGTGTTCTGAATCTGGTCCATGCACTCACAGATCGTCCAAGAAAATTTTTAGACATTTTGCAAATAATCTTTGAATGTCACCTGCATGACTCGCTGGAAAGTGCTTGGGGCATTGCAAAGTCCGAATGGCATCACTTTATAGGCATAAGAGTTTGAGCTGCATAGGCCAAAACATATTCATTTATGGCAGGATCCATAAATGGTCCATCTGGTCCGTACCACTACTGCTGCTCAGGTTGAGGTGGCATTTGCATCTTTGTTTCGCTGCTGTCAGGTTTACATGGGCCATTTGAAGTGTCAGTTGATGATCCAATCCTTGGATTTGTCGTTGCTGAGTGTCAGCAGATTTTTCGTCTGACTCGTTGTCCAGTAGTTGGTCGACTATTGGCACGCTTGAGACAGAGGCTCGAATTGTCGTGTCAGAGGCAGGTGGTGAAGGTTCACTTGGAGCTTTATCCTTGTATTTGAGATTGGATCCTCGATAAAGACTGTATCCCTACTAAACAAAGTCTGTTGGGTATCGGAAGTGTACAACTTGTAGGTGTTGTTAGATGAAGCATATCCAATAAGGATTGTCTTATAGTCTGTGGAGTTCCCTGACATTTTCTTATGCCTTTGGTGAGCATTGGAGAGAGAAGATTGTTTTTTCAAAGAAATTACATATCTTTGCTCTCGGGGAAGTGTGGACAATTGGAGAGTGGCATTGTCAAGAGAATAATGTATATCCTATGATAAAATCCAATGTCATTCATAACCTATTGTGACTACTATATCGATGCAAATTTTTTCATATGAACATGGCTTTGTCATTGGATTCCATTACCTTTCCCAAAGAAAAGTATCATGCAAGGTAGCATTTATTCCAAGTCCAAAGATTAATCCAAATAAAATTGAAACATGGCTTGCTTCATAATTACAATCAATCAATGTAACAACCAATTGATCCTTGGTTGGTTGTAAATAACTAGAGAAGCAATGGATAGAGGTATTCTTCTCTGATCAAAAACTTGACAAGGACACTAGTCGAAGCTCTTGCTGGCTACAATCTTATAGATTGCAAATGGGTCTTTAAGATCAAATACAATGCCAATTGAGCAATTGATTCAAGGACTAGTAGCACGAGTGTTCGTTCAGATTCCCAATATTGACTACAACAAGACTTTCAGTCCAGTAGTCAAGCATTCATCAATTTGAGCTCTCTTACCTTATACTATAGCAGTCGACCTTGAAGTACATCAACTCAATGTAAAGACAACTTATTTGAACAGAGTCATTGAGGAAGACATGTATATGCTCCAACCCAAGGGATATGTTCTCAAAGGTATGAAACATCATGTCTATATACTCCATAAGGCACTTTATGGCTGGAAACAATCAGTTAGAGCTTGGTTCCAAAGGATCAACACATTCCTCATCTGAGAAGGTTTTCAACCAAGCACGGCCGACAACAATATCTACTTCAAGTCAGTGCAACAATGCTTTATAATTATCACCTTTGTGTATATGATACACTGTTTTAAGCAACAGTACTAATCTGGTGAAGGATGCTAAACAGATGTTGTCTTCCAAATTCGACATGACTGATCTGGCTCACTCTTGTCTCCATAAAGACAGAGCGAGATGGCTAATATTTATTACTCAACAAATGTATTTTCACAACATGCTCATCAGATACAATCTAATTAATTGTAAACTAGCTCACTCAACAATGGATCCAAGCCTGCGATTGTCAAAGGACCAATGTCCTCAGACCAAGCACGAAGAGGAGCAGATGAGAGAGTATCCTTATCGATTGATGCTTGGATCTCTCATGTATGCAATGGTCTGTACAAGACCTGATATCGCCTTTGCATTTAGCTCACTCAGCCAATTCATGGCCAATCCTGACATTACTCATTGGAAGGCTTTGATAAGGGTCATGAGATACATTCGAGCTACTACGGACCAGTGCATTTTCTATGGATAAGTCAACAACGATAATCTTTATTGGCTCTGTGGATATTCCGATGCAAGCTAGGGAGGAGATGTAGATATTCATAAATCCACATTTGGATTTACGTTCTTCTTCAATGGTGGCCCTATATCTTGGAAAGTCGTAAGCAAACCTCTATTGCTCTTTCATCTACAAAAGCAGAGTATATTGTTGTTTCTCAATCTATTAAAGATGCATTTTGGTTGAGGAATTTACTAGCAAACATTAATTTAAACTAATACACCTCGACAATCATATTCTGTGATAATCAGAGTGCCATTGCCTTATCGGCCAACCCTAGATTTCAATGTAGGAGTAAGCACATTAAGATATGATATCACTATGTCAGGGGCAAGATTATCGACAAAGAGGTGAGCTTAACATATTGTTGAACACATGACATGATTGTAGATGTGTTCACCAAGGCATTGAGAATTCATGCACATAACAAATTTTATGCACAACTTAGTCTGAAGATCAAAGCATTCATGGATCCAAATTAAGGGGGGGTGTTGGATTTATCTCCTCTACTCTCCTAAATCCAATGTTAATCTAGTTCCATTCATTGCTGTATTACTTGCATTGTCGCGCAGCTCAACTATTGAAGATGAGCAAGTGAAGATGGCCGACATATCGGAGTTGGACGACTTATCAGATAGACCCAATCTGGCCGACTTATCGGAGAGACCTTACTTACCTGACATATCGAAAAATTCTGACTTATCAAGCCTCCTCACGCTCACCTTCTGTACTATGCAACCAACTTGACAATGACAGTAGCCACGATCTTCTTCTTGACGGCACAACGACTCCATGCCATCTTTTGTACACTCGTCTACACAAATATAAATCATATAACTATTGTAATCTATTTAGAAGTGAGAGAGGTAAGAACTAGATCATCTAAGTTGATCATTCATGTGCTGAAGCGTACATTGTCACTAAGATGCCAACTTATCAGAGACAGACATTGTAGATGCCTTCGTGCATCAATTCTTTCCTTTCAGATGGATTGTCAATATGAGCTCATAGCGTTTACAGATTTTAGTTAGTGTTGTGAGCACACAGTTTCATCCGCTATAGTCTTGTGCTCACTAGCATTATTTGACTTGTAATTCATTATACTTAATCTAAATGAATTATTGTCTTGTTCTGCATTTAGATTTTATGTTAGTATTGCATGCTTTCAACTTTCTCTCTGCCTTTCTGATTGTCTGCTCTTCGCTTCCGCAACCACTATGTAATCAAGCTGTAGTTCATTCTTGTGTTCGCCTACTGTCAACCAGTAGTGCACGCACCGAGAAAATTTTCGCACTTCCCTAGCAGGTCATGCATGTCCTATTGAAGGAGTTGGAAGTATTTTCTTTTTAGGAGTGTGAAAATAAAAAAAGCCATCCAACTTAAATTTTGGGGTTGATGAAGATTTTCATTTTGCATGTAGTATTACAACTTGTAAATATCAAAATTAGCCTTGTAGAAATTTGAGCTACATTGCATGCAATAAAGTCTAGTTGGCATACGTGACATGCATGTAGATTTAGATCATGAAATGGCCAAATTTGGGCTAGTAGAAACTCGAGGTACCATAAATGCATAAAGTTATAATTGTCTAAAGTGACATGCAAGGCATGCAAGAGTTGTTATGGACACATGCAAGTGAATTTGTACATTAGTAGTGAAATTGCCACATGTAGAAAGTAGGTAAAAATAGGTGGATAGACATGCATGCAAAGTGATATGTGTCACTATTTTGGTAGATTACACTTTTAGATGTGGAGAAACGGAGTTACATGCTAGTACTACCATGAGCTAGGATCATTTCGTATATATGTAAGGGAGAATCCTCACTATGCTTGATGATGAATCAAGCATTGTAGCAAATTCATGTCAATTTGGATTTTGGAATTGTAAGCTTGTAATGTGATTCTCTCTCTAACTCGAGAAGAGCCTTTTTCTCATGTAATAAAGTTTCATTATACTTTTTAGCACGTGTAAAATCTAATTGCTTTTGATTATTTGCATAATAGATTGTGATCTAGCCTTGGATTCTAGTATTGAATTGTGAATTTCACTCTAAATGTGGTTTATGTGTTATCACAAAGCTTAGGGAAGGTCATTAACACATTTGTAGTTTTACTAATCATAATTTTTTGAGTCCACATTAAAAATGACATAACTTTTTAGTGGTAATTCCAATTTCAATAGAGTTTGGTGCGTTAGAAAGCGCTTGGATGAATGCTTTCCAATGATATGTTAGATGATATACTTCCGAGGTACGAAAAAAAAAAAAGTATTACTTGAAAATAGTGTATAATAATGCAAAAGTGCATTTCTACCCAAAAAAGGTAGTGTCCTTGAAAGTCCATGTTGTACCACCAAACCATGCTTTTAGCCCTTACCAATTCCACCAAATTGCGACTAGTTCGATATGCCTCCTCCATGCTTGTTGAAGATCTTTGATTTGAAAAATCCAATTGCACGAAGATGGCTGCACCATAAGTTGAGAACTCCGAGGCTTCCATGCCTCATCATGATCACAAAGATCATAGAGATCAAGATCATAACAAGAGTAAAAGTATTACATCAAAACTAAGCATACTAGCTTGATTAGTCCTCATACTAAGAACTTTATTCATTATGGATCTAACCTTGAAATCAAAGTCTAACTTGATCTCTTTGAGGCTCAATACATTCTCAAGGGTGTAAGTGTCCTCTTTGGATTCTTCACTTCAACTCAAGAGAAGTTTACAATATGCCTCATTACATGAAAAAACATGATTTTCAATATGTTTGAGCTTGTTCTCACTCAAGTTACTCTTACTATTTTCAAGAGCAAATTTTTGATGATACAATATCTTGCTTTCAAAATGTTTTGGAAAGATAATTAAGTCATCAATGACAAGCAAAATTTCCATACAAAAGGCATCATTCAAAACTAAAAAGGCCTTACTAAAACTTTGAGATGTGAAAATCTCAATTAAGCAAGACAATACATCAAACAAAGAAAGAGAAACATAAGTGAGTATTTTGGAGTGAATAACACCTGAACTTTTCCTCTCTTTTCCATGAAAAAATAACCACAAGGACTCAGCCTTGCACTTTGAAGAACCCCTCAAATACACTTGTTGAGGATACTCCTCCTCAAGCCTTGACCCCATCATAAGTTGACTGTCATCAATAGAAGTGACTTGTGATGAATCATGAGATGTTGAATATTGATCTTCATAAAGTATAACCTCTCTATTCGCAATCACCTTTGAGATACAGAGCATAAAGGCTTTGTAGGCCTCCTTGGTGGATAAGCATCCAACCATGATCCATGAACTTGGATCAACTTCCTTCCTTGCTTCCAAGAGAACATATGCAAAGAATAACTTTCAAGTACACTAAGGTAAACGATCTTAGGCTTATAGTTGACCAAGATTTCATATGGTGTATTTCTTCCAATAGCTCCATAACTCCACAAAGCTTTGAATAATGGAAAATAATCATGCACCATAAAACTTGAAGAAACAAGATATAACCAAGTGTCACTTGTGAAATTATCAATAAAAGTAGCAAAGCAAGTGGTATTCTCCATTACTTATAAATGTAGAAAAGTGTACATCTGAGTGTTCCAATCCCAATAAATGTGTTGTCTTGATAGAAGACATCAAATATGGCTCCTTATGTGATTTTGCTATAGAACAAGCCTCAGTTGACTTGATTTCCATGACCATACCACAGTTCTTTGGCTTTCATTAGTCTAAATTTTATTTGAAATGACAGTTTGAAAGTGTGGGAAAGTTAGAAGTCGAGTTTGAGTAGATTCAGAATTGAATGTTGGGTACTTTGAATCTAGACCTGAAAATAGTAGGGTTAGCATTTTGGTGGGAAAGCTAAGTGGCCAAATAGGGTCTGGACCTACTATAAAAGGATGTAACTTGTGGAGAGACATAAATTCTCTCTTCTCTATCTCATTGCATGCTTATACATGGTTCTCTTGGGTTCTAATATCCATTGGTACACTATACTTGTGATTGCATGCAATTCTATGTGTAGAATGATCTATATTTGCTATTTTTGGATCCACACGTGTGAAATGCAGTAGCTTGATAGTTTTGTATAGAAAGCAACAATACTTTATTATTTGATTCATGTTTGATCAAGTTCTATTAGTTTTTGCATCTCATTTTGTGTGTAGATGTTGATTTTTCTACATTGGTGAGATTGGTAGAGTATCTTCTTTTGTAACCCAAGATCTTTTTGTGGATTGGATCATCAATGAGCTGAAATCCTTCACACCTAACTTGTCCATTACAATTTTCCATAAATTGAAAATGAATTTGCCATCTCTGTAGCTCACTTCACCTTTGGTATTCCATGTGATTTGAAGACATTCTTCAAACATATTTGTGCTATTTGAGCTACACTATTAGTGATTGTATAAGGTAAAAATTGTGCATACTTTGTAAGCCTATCCACCAGCACATAGATACCATCATGGCCTCCAAATATTGTTGACAAGGAAGGTATTAAGTCCATACTTAAATTTTTTCAACATTGTGTAGCAATAAACATGGTTGCTTGACATGTTTCACCTTATTCGATTAACAAGTAATACATTTTTTCACATATGTATATATAGTCTTCTTCATACTAGCCCATCTAAATAGCTTTTTGATTGCTTGATATGTCTTCAACATTCCACTATGCCTAGCACTCAGAGATGAGTGGAGATCGTATAGTATTTGTGGAATAAACTTAGATTTAGGAGCAAACACAACTAGAATGATCATACACCAATATTTGTAGGTTTTTGGAGGGGAACCCCAAAAAGGTTTCCGGAACACGGGGGCAGTTCTATCTTTTAAAAATTTTGTTGGAAATCCACCTGAGCTCTCAAGAATCACTATCAAGAACCAATTTACCATTGATCCAGCTTGAAGCAGTTCGCTTGAGTCCAGTACTCAAAGTTCTTTTATCAAATCAGCATTCGACCATCCTCCCCTCATTTGAAAAAGTTGATGTTCTCATCAAGGCCAAACTAGAATCTAAGAATTATGGTGTGGGCTTGATTCACCAACCAAGTTTAACATAAGTACAAAGGCACATGCTTTATTCATCGACTAGAAAAGATTAACATTTAAAAAGAATACATTGTACATAGCACATGAAAAGAATCCTTACAGTTGAATGATTGATAGCCCTTTCACACCAGTAGCTAACGACTGGTGTTTTACACCCAAATTTGAGAAGCATTTATATATCAATTATTAACTCATACAATTTGAATGTGTCACTTCACACCCTACAAGACACAAACTACGATTTTGTGATAGATCTGTGTGGGAACAACTAGAAAAAGGTCCTTAGAAGAGCTATCTCAAGGGAAAATTTTGTCGTTGTTATTTGTTAATTAACATCCATAAAATGATCTTGGGTTAGAAATAGATCAAATCTACCAATCTTGCCAATGTGGAAAAATTAACATCTACCCAATGAAAGAGATGCAAACTCACTAAGAACCTGATCAAACATCAAAAGTCATATTATATGAAGTTGTTGTCTATACAAAAACAATAAGCTACTATATTTCACATGTGTGGATCCAAAAATAACATAAAATAAGCATTTTACACAAAATTGCAAGATATTACCAATATAGTGCACCAATGGATAGTAGAACCCAAAGAGAACCATGTATCAGCATGAATGAGATAAGAGAGAGAGAGAGAGAGAGAGAGAGAGAGAGAGAGAGAGAGAGAGAGAGAGAGAGAGAGAGAGAGAGAGAGAGAGAGAGAGAGAGAGAGAGAGAGAGAGAGAGAGAGAGAGAGAATGTCTTCTCTTCCCATGAGTTACATCCTTTTATAGTAGGTCCAAACCTAACTTTGAAATTTGATTTCCCTCCATAATGAAAAACCTAGGATTAATGAGGACTAGATTCTAATTCAAACTTGAATATTTAAAACTTGTGTTCTATAGTTTCCCACGCTTTTCAAAAGTTTTTACTCAAATGCTTTTAGACTATTATAACTTTGAAAAGTCAAACTCTAAGTTAAATATGAAAATTGACCTCAATTCCCAAATATACAAATATGACATAAATAGGAAAACTAGTTGAAATCTTTCACACTCCCTCTTCAACTAGTTTGAGCATAGACTTTGATAACACTCCAAGTGAAGTCCTATTCTTCATGAACAAGTCCTTTCCCAATGCTTTGGTGAAGATATCAGCTACACATTCCCTTGAGGACACATGCTGAAGCTCCACCTCTTTTGCCATGACTTGCTCCCTTACAAAGTGATCTACCACCTCAATGTGCTTGCTCCTAGCATGAAAGATAGGATTGGTTGCCAACCTTTGGGCTGATAGATTGTCATAAAAGATGATTGAGATCTCTAAAAAATCCAGCAAGTGAATATCTATGATCATCCTCTTGATCCATACCATCTTGTGCAATGTGTAAGAGCTTTGTACTCGGCCTCACTAAATGACAATGAGATAGTGGCTTGTTTCTTTGACATGGAAAATCCAAACAAGTTAGGTGATGATCCCTCGTACAATATGCCAAAATCACAAGTTCCAATGATGTACCTCAAAGTCGTTTCCCTAGATTCCAATGCTCTTCACTAGGATTTTGCATGAATTGGCTCAATCTCCCAACACAATAGCTTAGATCTGGTCTTGTGATGGTTAGATAGATGAGTGAACCAACTAGCTTCCTATAGAGAGTAATGTCCTTGAAGGATCTTTCATTACCTCTTATAGTTAGCTTTACATGAGACTCCATTGGTGTATCACACGATTTTGCATCTACCATATGAAAGTTTCCTAGCATAGAATTACCATACTTCTCTTGACAAATGAAAGTAGATTGAGAAAATCTAGTCACCTCTATTCCTAGAATATAATGTAAGTGACCAAGATCATGCACCTAAAATTCCTTCTTGAGAGCACTCTTGATATCCTCCACAACTTGATTGTTGAATAGCATCTCAAAAGGTGTCCTTCCATCCAAAATAGCACTTGGCCACCTATTGCACAAGAAATTAGCACACAACAAAGCTTGATCCCAAAATGGCTTATCAAGGTTAGCACTCAATCTCATGGCTTATCAAGGTTAGCACTCAACCTCATCTTTCCTTTTGCCATTTGAAGAAGATTCCCCTTGATCTTGCCCTTTAAATCACTTACTTTTGCTTTGCCCTTAGATTTGCCCTTGATGAATGTAGCCTCCTCTCCAACTTGAGATGTTGATGCTTTAGCTTGAAGCCTATATTCTTCATTGATCAAAATCTTTTGAAGACCAATCAAACTTGAAAAAGTCTTTTGAATGGCAAGACTTTGTACAATGTTAGCATGAGCATCCAACAATCCATTAAAAATAACTTGAATAAGCTCTCCTTCCTTAATGCTCTCATCAATGCGAGCTAACTCATCATTCAAAGCCTTCACTCTCAAAACAAAAATATTAGGACTTTCTTCATTCATTTGCAAACATTGAAAGATTTGCCTTCTTAGAGTCAACACTCTAGAAGCAATTACCTTTCAACTGGAAATGTTAGAATTGAAATGCATTTCTTTGAAGGGAGTCATCTTCAAAATGTAGGCCAACATGCTATGGGCAATTCAACATGCCAGGCAATGTCCCCAAGCCCAAAAAATGGGTTCGAGTTGCCCTACATGGCACAGGGGCCCTGCCATGTCATCTGCCACATAGTGACAAGTGCATGTCAATCTGAAAGGGGGAAGCTACATCCATCCTAGATAGATTTGGAATGAAGAATTATAAAGGCATTGAGACACCAATGGAGCAACATGTAAAAGCATCTATTGGTTGTGATGAAGCATCCTTTGAGGACATCACATTATATAGAAGGCTTATTGGCTCCTTGATCTATTTAACTATAACTAGACCTGATCTTAGTTATAGTGTTGGAAAGTTAAGCCAATTCATGCAAAGTCCTCTAGTTTCACATTGGAAGATGGCCAAAAGAGTTCTTAGATACATTTCATTCACTAAGAATTTTAGTATTTTGTATAGAGGAACTAATCTTGGCTTAAGAGCCTATAGTGACTCGGATTTTGCAGGTGACAAAGTGGATAGAAGATCAACAAGTGCCTTTGCCACCTTTCTATGTGATGGAGTAGTATCATGGCTTTCCAAAAAGCAAGATACCATCTCCCTATCTTCCACAGAATCCGAATACAAGGCCTTGACATCAACATGCAAGGAGGTCTTGTGGCTCAAAAGGATATTGGTGGAGCTTCATGTCATGGAGGAGGAGATCCCTACCATCTATTGTGACAACCAATCAGCCCAATCACTTGCAACTAATCCTACCTTTCATGCAAGGAGCAAACACATCGAAATTGCTCATCATTTCGTGAGGGAAAAAGTGCAAGCTAAAGAGATCAAGCTCCAACACATGCCATCATCAAGTTGCTTGGCTGATTTGTTTACTAAACCTTTACCTAAAGATTCATTTGTCAAGATTAGATCTTCAATTGGAGTTATTGATAAAAGCATTGTGATCTCCAAGGCTAGATTTGAGGAGGAGTGTGAAAAATTGCCTACATTGGCAAATCTAGCCATGTAGGATATTGTACATTTTGTCAATATTGTTTGTTGGTTACTTGAATGGCCAAAGTTTTACTTGTACATACACACCTAAAGTAGGTTACCACGAGTCAAGAGGAGTGGCTGTGTCTATTTGATAGTGATTCCTACTTTGTAGGATCTAGACCATGATTTATGATGAGATTTGTACCTACCATGCACCTACCAAGCATGACTCTTGGATCTAGGCTAGGGTTTTCACATTAGGGCAAGAAAGTGGAGTCTACTTCTTTATTACATGCTGGATTTTCACCTAACTTTGCAAAGGAAGTGTGTTTTACTATGTATTCCCATTCTCCATAGTGAGAAGATAGAAAGTTTTTGGAGCCTCAAGGAGAAACTCGAGTTTCCTCTCATTGTATGGTGATTACTCTATTTTTCCAATGAAACCCAGCTTTGGCACTTTGTAAACACTGTCTACAGGCCGTACTACAGCCTTACTTCCACACGTGTGGAGTTGGATTATACTAATTGATCAATGCTTTGATTGTCTCTACTTGTTTCCTATCAAGCTGCTAAACTAGATCTTGTTTTCTGATGACTAGTTTCTGATAGATCGTTTAACAAGCATACAATCACCTTGTGGATCATTCAAAGATCCATTTAAGGTCCTTAGTACTGTACTTTTCACAAACAGGTCCAATCGATCTCCAGATCCAAGATGCTCTCCTTCACGTAGACTCTTTCAGAGACGACTTATGTGAAATATGGGATGCACTTGAGATCCATCCGGGACTTCTAATTGGTAAGCTAAGGATCTGATCTTTTTCAAGATCTTAAACAGTCCTCTAAATCTAGGGGATGATTAGTAATGCTAGCCGGTACACATTATACTTGAATCCATCGAGATTCTCATAAAATACCCAACCCCCACTTGGAAGTCTCTTGGTGATCTTTTTAGAGTTGCATAAAGTTGGTCCCCATCCTAGGTACACTAGACATTCTCACGTGCAATCCGTAGCATTTCCTGCATATCATGTAGAAAATGCGCTACTTTTTGAACTTTGAACGCTTGAGTCTGTACTACAGTGGGTGATATAGGTTAAAAACTATACGTAAGCACACACGGGCTATAACCAGTAGCCAAATGCTTACTGTAACTCAATCTCCATCAAGGTGATCACCTCTCCGAGGATAATGCTATGAAAATATGAATAGATATCTTAACTGATCTTCTGATCTTGTAGGTAATCCTTCTTTTAACTAATCAAGTATAACTAGAATCTGAACTATGATTCGTCAATCATAATTCATCAGATTCTTGTCCTATACTCAATAAAAGAACGTGATACCCTCACATAGGCAACAACCAATGATCAGAAGAACTTTTAAACTTAGAGTCACCTCTAGTTTAGCAAACATGGCCTGACCAAAAGCGACCAGTGAACATCAAATCGCGAATGTTCAAAATGTCACTTTGGTACCGTAAAGCCTAAACAGACACTCTATGACTACTTGGTCTATACCTGAATAAACATAGTTGGTTTGGTAAGGTGATCAGTCATACCCAAAATTCTTGTAACCTGTTTATTCATCCGGGATATGAATCCCTCCTCTCCTTTGGATTGGGTAATTTGTAGAATCCGAGTTATGATTTGCCAATCCCAACTCTCCATATTCCAAAGACCATACCAATCGTAAGAGTGCATTACAATTCTTAAAAGACACATGAGTTGTTCTTGAAAGTCCTTTCCATTTGGAATGTTCCAGACTTTCCCAACTCACACACGGTGTCTATAAAAGGATTGTAATTCCAAGAACGCCCTTACTCTAAACATGACACAAATTGTCATTCCAAAGTTAGGGTCTTAGTCTAGAATACGTCTAGATTTTCCTCTTAAGTTCTAATCTAGAATAACTTAAGATTTTTTAGGAACCCCATTACGTGAAGTTCTAGCTTTTGGCAACCCACAACTATCCAACTCTCTTGAGTCTTCCAGGATAGCATTTCATCAATTCCAAACGGGAAAAGATAAGGCCAAAAAGTTCTCATGTATTCTATGCACACACATTTGTAAAATGACTCATAGACGTTGCGACTTATAAGCAATACATCTTAACATTAATATCCATAATTAAGATTATATTGTTGATTTCCAACAACTAATAGAGAAGTAGCACTTCTGACACAGTTAGTTGTATCAGACTTAGAAAATATTTAAATGTCTTGGTGTGGTACCAAAACACCACATTTAATCTGATTCTAAATCAATTCTAGGTCAATAAGCAATTCTCAATGAGAAAGTACTATAACCTAGCGAGAAATTGTCTCAAACACAATTCTCATCAATATGCTTTTGTACCAACAACTAGTTTATGCATGCAAATAAACTTAGTTCATGGAATACTTTGTAGATCCATAGGATTAAAAGTTTGTACATAAGGTTTTAATGATCCCACAAGATTCACTACATAGCATATCCCTACAAATAACTCCTGATCTGTACTTAACACTTTTATAACCAAGAATCCTGTAACTTGGTTATTCTCTAAGAGAGAATATTTCTCAAAGAGTGCTATTTCACATTCAGTATCTCAACCGGAGATAATCTCAAAAGAATATAATGTTAGCATGAACTTCCTTCCTTGCATCAACCCAGGATCTCAGTCCATACTAAGATCAAGTTGATTGCTTCCAGTAAGGAATAGTTTTTCAACCACTTCCCATCTTGCAATAGTATTACCAAGTTCTGACACAAATCAATCGGACTTGTTATCAGCCACTTTCCTATCGCAAGAGTACTTTCTAAATTTCCCCCCTGTTAAATCTTCAAATCTGATATCAACTATAATCCATAAAGGATTTCTGTAATATCTGATTATAGTATTATTTCTGATTTATAAAACAGGTCCATTATCTATAACAGATTCCTCCTGGAATCTCTTATAGATGCTTCTCCTTGATAACTCTCTTTTATTCCTACTTCTCCCCCTTTTTAACAAGAAATGACACGAGTTTCCAAGGGGTGTAGATCATTTGAGATTTGCCCAAGAGAAGAGTCTAAGAAGAGATCCGAGAAAATCTTGAAAACCAAAAGAATGTTGCATCATTGTTAGTAAATACCAATGATGTCCCAACATAGTGATTTAGAAAAAGATTTTCTTTATTATCAAATTGGAGAATTGACCTGTAAATCAGAAAAGGATTTCTTGAAGATATAAGTAAGAAAAATTGTTTAGAAAGAACCGTCATTTACCATTTTTGTGATGTTATCCAAGGTCAATGGGTAAACAGAATTACTTCCAAGGAATCACAAAAAAGCAAGTTAATTCATGTGTTAAGAAATTCACCAATATATCTTTTATAAAGAAATAGCTTACTAGGTTTCCGGTTTTGTAAATTTGAGATATCCAAGAAAGGGGTCATGACCAATATCTCAAATTTCCGACAAAACACCCGTTTTATGACCGATAGTATTTGGCATCACTAAGACTTACGGCCATACCATGGTCAACTGATCCAGTTAGTTTCAAATCTTCATTTTGGAATTGTCTGCGTCTCATACCATAGGTTCTTCCACCACGAAGGCCCTCCACTTCCTGATCAAAGTGTTAGAAAAAATAATACAAGTATATGAAGTTCTCAAGAATTTATAAAAAAATCCAACTTCAACTCAAACAAACATTCTTTCGCCCTCTTTTCACAATCTTTATGGTCACCGTAAGGTTCACAGTGACAGATTTAGAGATGGGGATGAATGAATCGACTTTTTCTTGTTCAAAACAACAAAGAGTGATGGAACGCATCAGCATCAAGTACATCAAGAAAACAACTTTTTTGTTCCATTTTAGTCTTTCCATCTCAGGCTTCTGGGCCCGTTTTAATCGTGTCTATTTTTGAAAAAATGACACCTTGGTCAAAAAAAATTCCAAGAACTCCTATTCTCGGTTGCCCACCACAGTCAATAAAGCGAATATAATTTGTCAATTGTGAAAAAAGCCTTATGGAATTCCTCCAGGAATCAGCCCAATCACAGTTCTATGGGTTGCGTCCTCCAGCAGAAGGAGGCCTTACCCAAAATAAAAATTGACGAAATTCACTTTTTTTTTTTTTAAATTCTAGGACGTTGCTTGGCCACCCATTTATCCAGTCATTAACAATTTCTAGGCTTTTAATTGCTGGAAAAATTTTCGGTTGTTAGCCCAAGCTGTATAACATAATGACTAATAATTGAATAGATTTTGCATTCGATTTTTTTCTATTCATTGCACTAATGAAATTCCTACACATCGTGGTCCAAAATTTGCAACCATGTGTTTTAATATTACAGGGGCCCATCACGGTTGAGTGATGTCGGGCAAATTTTCATTTGCCTCCCCTTCTTTAGAATTTCATTCAATCCATTTGCATAAAAAAATCAAAAAAATTGATAAAATTTTTCGTTCGGTTAAATCATTATGGGTATACTTTCTAATCGTGCAATGTCCACAAAAAACATAGCATTTAACAGACAATAACGTGCTCATAGAATTTTTACCAAAGATTTTGCAAAATGGAACCAATGCAACAAATACTCGGAAAAAACCATTTCATGAATCAAAATCTCATTCAGACGATATTTTTGGCCATTAAGATCTAAACTAACTGCAATGATTAAAAAGTTCAAAAAACCACCAATTGAAAACACATTGAGTAAAGCATCCAGCTTCTCCCCTTCTCAATCTACCTACATAATACACTCATACTCAAGTTTCTCAAAACTAAAACTTAAGTATGACACCTAAACCCCCCCCGGGTTCCCACGAAAAAGCCTCGGGCCTCACCTGCTGCCCACAAGCAGAACGAGGGAGAGAGGCCCGAGCAACATGTGAAGACCATAGAGAGAGAGAGAGAGAGAGAGAGAGAGAGAGAGAGAGAGAGAGAGAGAGAGAGAGAGAGAGAGAGAGAGAGAGAGAGAGAGGTCCGAGGGATGGTGATCTTTTGCCCATCACACTTGACGCATGTGCACCATATTTTATTTTGAAAATAATTTTTTTACGAGAAACAAAAATCAAGTACATGTCACTTTAGCACAATAGTTTAACTTATAATAACAAAGTCATTATGAACAAGAAAACATGCATGTTTAGTACTTACCCTGTTAACTTGAGTAGTGTCTTCATCGCTAGACTGTTTTGAATGTAATTCATCTCGTTGTGATAAACTGCTTATATGCACAAGTACAAAACACAAATAACATAAACTTAATCAATTTTTCAAAAACAATACGTTGGTTCTTACCTTTCGATATTTAGATAGCATGATTCTTATCTTTCGATATTTAGATAGCATGGTTTTTATCTTCGATTATTTCTAAACACATATTTGTCTCTTCTTTTGTTATCACAATATATTAGGGTTAATTGTAATGTATTGTATGTTTATGAATGTAGTAATCATGTCGGGGTCAGGCAGTGGTGAAAGCTCAGGAGACTATGTTTCAACTTTTTATGCATCATTAACTCGTGAGCAGAAAGCACAACTACAAGGTATGCTTAGCCAAGACGAGGGTGATTCCTCACAAGCAGCCACGGCTCCTACCCCTACCAAAGAGTCATCCACAAAGCCTTATTACAACGTGGATCCTCGAGGTAATATAATTGCCAACAAAAAAGGGAGGGTGGTTTTGGACCGGCTCTATTCTTTATGCCAACGCCATTTTGGCAACATATTGTTTAATAAATGGTCCGAACAATCTGCCGTCGATAAACGACAGGTTATTGGTACCCTTCGTGACAAATTCCAGCAAGAAGAAAAATTTGATGAGAAGGAAATTCATAAGTATATGAGCTTATGGATTAGGCATCATTGTGATATGGTACAACAAGCTTATAGGGACGGGCAATCCAAACCCTCCTAGTGTTCAAGAAGTAATTGGAACTATGTAAAAGCGGATGAATGAACACCGGATAAATACAAGATTCAAAAAGATGTTGCGGTCGCTAGGATGCATGGGATAGGCAATCCTAGGTTGGGCTCGAGCGGAAAGGCGGGATTGCAAGCAAACATGGTAAGTGAACCTAAACTACTCTTATAGTTTATCTTTGATTTCATATGCTTTTATTTTTTAATATGCATTATGACTAGCTGCTCCAACGTAGCCCTAAATTATTTTCAACTTAAATTGAATGCATGGATAGTTGGCAGACTATGGATGTCTGCCAACTAAGGAGGAGTACGACTTTGCCTTCAGGGAATCAAACAAGGCATTAGTCAACAAACTAAAGAGCGAGGGTCATCCTCCAAATGTAAGTACTAGTTTTTGTATTTATGCTAATGTGGTTTGTATTCCAACGTCAATTTTATTTAATTTAATATGATCGAGCATTAAATAATAATGTAATTTGTTTGCTTGTGTTCATGCAGACTGGATGTCACGACGACAATGAGTGGATTAGGTCTATAAGTTTTAATTGATGCGACTTTTAGTTGATGTTAGATCTAGAGAGACTCATGTGAAATTAAAGCACCAATTTTGTAATTGTTAAAAATTCACAACTCTAGCTTGACTAGTTTTGGTAATATGACTTGTAAATAGTTAGATGGTCATGATGTGGCTTGTCACATGTGCCAAATAGCATAGGATTCCATTCATAAGGATGTTCTCAAGTAGACCTAAGTGTTAGAACCTTTGGAATGAGTCCAAATTATGCTTAGATACAAGAGAGAAAAAATAGGAGCTATTTTTGGTAATTTTTGCATTGTTGAGGGATCTCCGAGATTCCAACCCTAACTTGGTAGGGATGAAAGATCCACCAAAATTAGCATTAGGAATAGGTTTAGGGCTACTCATACCTTCCCAAAACCATGATGGATCATGTATATATAGGTGATGATATCTCACCAAAATCAATCAAGCAATTTCAGTATTTTTCTCTCATAATGGTGCAATTGCTTGTTTGAGTACTTGTGATTACTAATGATTATAGGATTGAATGTAGGTCTGGTGTACAGTACTCAGACTGTGGGAGGTCGTACTTTCACACATGTGAAGCCTTCTTCAAGGATTTGGGCCATTTAGTGAGGTTCAAGCATAGATTTTTGATGGATTTTAATGGTTCAACTTGTGCTAATCTTATGAGATCATAATCTATTGTTTCCCTCATCATTTCAAGTGTTTTAGTATCCTTATTTGCTATAATTTTTACATGGTATCAGAGCCTAAAGGCTGAAATGAGCTAAATCCTTGGTTTTCATTCAATTTGATCTCCATTTTTTATCTAAATCTTGTGTAGATTGGATCTTAGCATCTAGCATTGATTCTAGAACTCAAAGTGAGTGAAATACATTGGAGATTGGTGTTGTGTGACTTCATTTTCAGGTGTGTAGGTGTCTAAAACCAGAGGCAAAGTTGAATTCAATTCACATTACCAAGATAGCAAGTTTTGCTTGCTCCAAGCATTGATTTCTAAGCGAGTTTTGGAGGTGATTTCATAGAAGAGGATTTCTAGCATTCAAGGAGAGGGAAGATCAGAGTTTTGGGGACTCTTCAAGGCTGTTCTAAGGTGTAGTGGACACCTCCTAAAGTGATTTAGGGTCAATCCAACCATTGCTTGACTTATGCACATCAATTTTGATCATTTTTTGCTTGTGATTGGATAGTAGATTGTGTTGCATCCTCATTAAGTTCCATTTAGATCTTTTACAAGTGATCTTGGAAGTATATTAGGTTGCTGAAATTCACTCTTGATCAGATCATTTGGAAGCTTTAATGTTCTTAATAGAAAGAGGGGCAATTCTACTAGTATTGTCTACTTCAATCAAGCAAGTGCATTGTTTCTAGTATTCTATGATTTGATTTTGGTTAGAGATCATTCTTAGATCTTTATAGGAAGTCTATTACTGATCTTTTCAGGTCCCTAAGAAGTGGGATAAGGTAGATCTTCAATCGAATCAATAGAAGTAACCTTCATTTGTGTCAAGTCCTTGATTAGGAGACTAGATGGCATCTATAAATGTATATCTTTTGGATACTAATGAAAGGCTCGACAAAACTAACTATACCATATGGAAAGTTAGAATAGAATCCATCATGATCATGCAAGATCTGATGGAAATTGTAAATGGTAAGGAGGGTGAACCTATTCATCCTCAAGAAAAAGCCAAATACATCAAAAGGTGCAATGTTGCACTACATTGCATAAAAATGAATGTTGCAAATGAACTCTTAAGAGAGGTAGGAGATTGCACTTCGGCTCAAGATGCTTGGGAGACTTTGAAAAAGGTCTACGAATCCAAAAACCAAACTAGAATGTTAGCTTTGAAGAATCAAATCTATAGAAGCTATCAAAAGAAAGGAGAGAGTGCACATACTTTTGTCCTAAGAGTAAAGGAATTGAACAAAGAGCTAGCCTTCATAGGTGATCCTATCAAGGATGAAGAGCTTTTTCAACTCATATTGAATGGACTAAGATTTGAGTTTGACAATTTGGTTCAGGGATATGCAACTATGGATAAGCTACCCATACTTGAAGAATTCCAAGGCACACTCATGGCCGAGGAATCAAGAAGGAGCCAAATGCAAGAGAGGATGGATAGACTTTCCATCCAAGGTGGAGATGACCAAGCTCTCTTCACCAAAGGCAAAGGCAAGTCCAAAGGCAAAGGATCAACATTCAAGAAGTCTTCAAAGCTTGAGGATCAAGAAGGACCCTCAAAGGCATCTCCATCAACCACCAAAGTCAAGAAGGACAAATCAAAGGTGAAGTGCTACTATTGTAGCAAGATGGGGCATTATGCCTCGGAATGATTCAAGAGGAAGCAAGATCAAAGCCAAGCCAACATGAGCAAAGAGGAGGAGGAGGAGAGTTCACATGAGGACTCTCTCATGATGTCCATATTTTCTTCAACAAGTTTCAAAGGAGAAGATCCTTGGTGGATTGACTCGGGTGCTAGTTCACACATGACTAGCAAAAGGGAGTTTTTCTCTTCTCTCTTATCTTATGATGGACCTATAAAGTCTATCTATACAACAAATGATGAAGCTTGTAAGATTGAAGGAGTTGGTAGCATTCCCCTTTGCTTAGGATCTTACAAAAAGATCAACATAGAAGGTGTTTTGTACATTCCTACAATAACAAAGAATCTACTAAGTGTTGGACAAATGGTAGACAATGGTTTCAATGTTGACTTTGCTTCAAATGAATGTTTCATCAAGAAGAAGGGTAAGATAGTGGCTAAGGGCACTATACTTGGCAAACTTTATAAGTTGGATGCATTTGTGGATACTAATGTTGTCATGTTGGCTGAGAAGAGCAAGATATCTACCTTTACTTTATGGCACAAAAGACTTGGACATGTCAACTCGGGTTCCGTGGAGGCTATGATCAAGAAGGAGTATGATTTAGGCCTACCAAAATCTATTGGGAAGGAAGACAAGGTTTGTGAAGCTTGTGCCTTATCCAAGGCACATAAGAAGGTGTTTCCTAACTCCATCACAAAGTCATCTCATCCTCTTGAACTCATACACTCGGATGTGCACATTGCTAGCACTAAATCTAATGGAGGTTCATCCATGTTTTTAACCTTCATTGATGACTACTCAAAATATTGTTGGGTGTTCTTACTTTCCTTCAAGTCTCAAGTGTTTGATACTTTTGTAAAGCTCAAGTTGTTTGTGGAAAAGCATCATAATCATAGCATCAAGATTCTTAGAAGTGACAATGGTAGAGAATTCATCTCCAATGATCAAGATAGATCTATCCTTAGAGTTCAAGATGGTAGATCTAGGGTGTCTTCACTTCATCTTAGGCATAGAGGTACTTAGAGGGTCTGATTTTATCTTTATAAGTCAAGTAAACTATGCTCAAAGTCTTTTGAAGAAGTTTAAGATGGAAGTATGCAAAAGTGTTGACACGCCAATGGAGCAAGATGTAAAAGTGCCAAATGAAGATGATGAAAGATCCTTCATGGATATCACTTTGTTTAGGCAACTTATAGGCTCCTTAATGTGGATCACTATAACTAGACCAGATCTTAGCTTTAGTGTATGTAGGTTGAGCCAATCCATGCAAAAGCCATTGAATATCCATTGGAAAAAGGCTAAGAGGATTCTAAGATACATCTCGGGTACATTGGATTTTGGGATTCTATATAGAGGAGATGTGATTAACCTTCATGCATTTAGTGATTCAGATTTTGCAGGGGACAAGAGGGATAGGAAATCAACAAGTGCCTATTCAACTTCATAGGAGAAGGTGTGGTTTCATGGCTTTCAAAAAAGCAAGAAACTATATCTCTATCTTCAACCGAGGCCGAGTACAAAGCTTTGACAACCACTACAAAGGAGGTACTTTGGATCAAGAGATTATTGGTGGAGCTAAAGATCATGGACTCAGAGGAGGCACCAATCATCTACAATGACAATATATCAGCCCAACACCTTGCTTCTAACCCAATCTTCCATGCAAGATCTAAGCACATTGAGATATGCCATCACTTTGTGAGAGAAATGGTGCAAGCCAAGGAGATTGCTTTGGAGCATGTTCCAAGCAATGAATGTGTAGCTGATCTACTTACTAAACCACTTCAAAAGACACCTTTTATGAAGTTCAGATCATCACTTGGAGTGATTAGTAAAGCAATGATTAGTAAACCAAGCTAGATAGTGAGGAGGAGTGTTAAAAATTCACAATTCTAACTTGACTAGTTTTAGTCATATGACTTGTAAATAGTTAGATGGTCATGATGTGGCTTGTCACACGTGCCAAATAGCATAGGATTCCATTCATAAGGATGTTCTCAAGTAGACCTAAGTGTTAGAACCTTTGGAATGAGTCCAAATTATGCTTAGATACAAGAGAGAAAAAATAGGAGCTATTTTTGGTAATTTTTGCATTGTTGAGGGATCTCCAAGATTCCAACCCTAACTTGGTAGGTATGAAAGATCCACCAAAATTAGCATTAGGGATAGGTTTAGGGCTACTCATACCTATCCAAAACCGTGATGGATCATGTATATATAGGTGATGATAACTCACCAAAATCAATCAAGCAATTTCATGATTTTTCTCTCATAATGGTGCAATTGCTCTCTACGTTCATAATTGTTTGAGTACTTGTGATTACTAATGATTATAGGATTGAATGTAGGTCTGGTGTACAGTACTAAGACTGTGGGAGGCCATACTTTCACACGTGTGAAGCCTTCTTCAAGGATTTGGGCCATTTAGTGAGGTTCAAGCATAGATTTTTGATGGATTTTGATGGTTCAACTTGTGCTAATCTTATGAGATCATAATCTATTGTTTCCCTCATCATTTCAAATGTTTTAGGATCTTTATTTGCTGTAATTTTTACAGTAATACATTGATTGATATTATGAATATATTATTATTGCAAATGATCGTGCTATATTGCCATTGCTTTTTCAAAAATTGCAATGTCAAATTTCGAGATGTGGATTGACGTAATAACTAACTAAGAATTCAAAACCATGTGCAATGTCGGATTTCAAAACAAGAATCAATATCATATATAGAAATCTAAATGAAATTTATGATGTGGATAAAGCAATGCAATAAAGTATTGTCATTCATAATGCACATGAAGTAATGCAATAAAATATAGGAATGAAAAGTAATTTATGTGCATTAAGTAATTTAAGAATGAAAAGTACTTCATGCTTAGCTTGTTATTTGATCCAAATGTTGAATGCAACTCAAAAATATTGTTTCAAAAACAATTCATGAACATCGCTTCTCCAAGAACATCACTCCAAGAACAACCCGATAAAAATGCACGAGCTATTTTTTATGCATTTTTTATTTTTTTAAACCTAATTTGGGATGTCGGAATCCGACATCCAAATGCATCGAAATGACATCGGACCTTTTTTTTAATTATTGTGTTAACAGACATCGGATTTCGATGTGTATTTGGGACGTTGGAATCCAACATTCAAGTAGATGTCGGATGGACATCGGATGTCAGATGATTTTTGGGAGTGTTCAGTATTAACAGACGTCAAAATCTGACGTCTAATTTTTTTTGTCGGATTCCGACATCCACGTCGGATCGGAAGCGACGTCTTTGGACGTCGGATTTCGACATCCACGTCGGACGTCGGAATCTGACATCCACGTGGACCCGTCCACCATCCACTGGGACTTGATGTTCGGGATTCCGGCAAGTTATGGATGTCGGATTTCGACGTATTTTATAAATGTCGGATTCCAACGACCTCATTGCGACGTGTTTTTTTGACGTCCGTGACGCATTAAAAAAAAATTAAACTCGTGATTCACGTCGCAAAACACGTCACAAATCACAGCGGGTGTTGTAGTGACACAAGCTTATCAACTTATAGAAGTTTCTAGATCTCTTCCAAACTCTAGATCTATTCATCACCACTACCGACATCACCCTTGTCGTCAGAGAGAGATAGGCTTTCTTTTATAGCAACATGGCTTCAAATTACTCTGACTATTAGTCAAAGGTAGAGTCATTGTCTCAGTGAACTTGTATTGTTTGATCATTTCGTTATATTGGACCATTTTGGTGCCTTGAGGCCTGAAATTGTATATTATTCATACATTTCACTTTTATCATGTCTTATCGCTACAGATAATATGTTTCAATGCTAGGTTGATGTCACTTGCTATGATTTGTGGTGGTTCAATATGGCTTGTTGTATTTTCGGAGGGTTTGAGAGAGAGAGAGAGAGAGAGAGAGAGAGAGAGAGAGAGAGAGGGGAGGGGGGGGGGGGGGGTGGGCTCAATGCAATAGGAGACACTTCTCATATCGGTTTCAAATGGTTAAGTCTGATTCCTTCTGATGTTTTGATGTGACTTGCTATGTTTCAATGCAGTTTGTCATCATTTTAGCTGATTCAGTATGGCTCCCAATCAATGCATGTCTAATCAGTGCACCACCAACATATATGATTGTATTTGTGAAAAGTAGGCTTATATAGTGCATACAAAAATTAAAAAATTACCACCTAAACTCCTGAAAACCCTATATTTTGACACCCATATTGCAAAAAAAAAAAAAAAACGTTCTAGGATCGAGTTTCGGGACAAAATCTTGGAACGTGTTCCGAAATGGGCCTTGCAACTTTGAACACTTCAATAAAACAAAAATGTCTAAAGGATGTAATCCCAAGCCAATAAAAAAAAATTGGTTTTAAAAAAGAGACAAAAAAATATATCATCAATTAAATTGCTTGGATAAAATGTCATAGTACAATACTTCGTTTAAAAAGCTAATTCATCAACTCCAATCCTAAAGTTTGTTTGAAAGTTAACCATATTGGTCTCTAACAACCATGATAGTAAAGATTTCTTTTAAAAGTGCAGTTCAACATCCCTAAAACTCTAAAATATTGCTATAAAGATTCTAGAAGCTCATGTAACAAGAACAAGCATAAAGGTTTTTTTATATGATTTTGCTTATTATGAAACACAACTTTTTACTTTTGTCTATGGTGCCTTGAATGGAGAGGAGGGAGACTGTGCCTTGGTCCAATCTGCTTAAACTCAAAGTGGTCTCCACATCATACTCCCATTTGGCTCTACAACTACCTCATTTACAACTTTAATTCAAGAAAATTTGAAAGTTGAACATAAGCTCTAGATGTCGTACTCCAATTTGTAGACTTATGATACCCCATAATATATTTTGGATCTACATGCACGTATGTTGGTGTGGGCATAGTTAAATATCCATTCCGGCAGCAGCTTTGGAACCCATGTGAGTGGAGATCAAATTTAGCTAGAATCTTGGATCTCGGCTATGACAGTAGTATGGCATGAAGGCAAATGGAGCAGCTTTGAAAAAGACTTCATCATAGTAAACTTTTCTTAAGATGAGATCTGCTCCAAGCTTTCCATTGCCAGTGTTTGCTATCAAATTGCACGAATCATCAGTTGACACCAGTAGACGAGCCTTGCAGTTCCCAGTGCCATGTACCAAGGGGTTGTGATCAGGAAGCTTAATTTGATAGAATCCTTTCGCATTGGTTTTGGCGTCCCCATATGATGTGACATGGCCGGTCTGTCGATCCCTGCACATGACACTAACCAGTGCATCTGCCATCCAAGACATCCAGAAAATCATTTCGACAACCAAAACTAGTACAGTTAGATCTCGTAATTGTTCATGATTTCTTGCCGACTACAATCTGTGAGAAGCACCAATCAAACTTTGATTGCATTTTTCACTTACCAGGAATTGATTTGATCCATCTGCTGTCGTTGTGAGCACACTCATGGCAGTAAACGTATCCTTCAACTACAGTGCTGAGCGATCTTTGTTTTCCCCAGTTTCCTTCCTCGCCTTTGCCTAGGCCTACGTCGTTGAGAGCTACGGCATAACGAAATGCGAGAACAAAAGAGAGAAGCACGAGGAAACTCCACATTCTCCCACTGCACTCCATCTTTTCGCTCCTGGAGCACAAAACCAGTTCTCTTGCACGCATAGACAGAGAGCCAGATCAGTGAAATGCTATTGCTAGGATGTGATGTCATTGTAATGTCTCCCTTTCTTGAGATATATAGTTGCAGCAGGTAGGTAGATAGCTAAACTGCTATCGTGAGAGTTGACGCCATCTACGTGCCGTCGTGAGCACAACCAAACAGCACCACTTAGCACGTTGTGTTGGTGGATGAGGCGGAGGCCCTGCCAAACAGGAACTTATTCCCTTCTCGAGGGTGAGGTAAATCCCACCTTCATCGAATGGTGTATACTATTGGTTCCCTCAATGGATTGGAGATGGGAATTCGCTCCTACAAGAAAGAACATGTGGGTCATAAAGTTTGAGTATGGAATGTTCCCTAGTTGGAATGGTGGTATTGGGCTCCCACCACCCTCAAGAGGGCCCTCATGTGCTTATAGTTGGCTTCATTGGATTGGACAGCCATAAACAGGTAACTTCCGTCCAATCAAGTCATTCAACTCAGCCAATAGGTTAGAGTCCATTCCAAGAGTTCAACAGAGTTTACATTCAAGCAAGCAACAACCACAAGCCGCGAGAGATATGAAGGCAACCAGTTTTTGGACCGAATGGTCCCGATGACATACCATTGGCATCCCGGGATGTGACCCTCAGCACCAAATTAATTAAACGATTTTGGAGTGGCCTTACAACTAAAACCCAAAAGGTAATCAGAGTTAGTTTAAGGAAAATCCCACTTTGTTATTAAGTTTGAAAAATGTCAAGTGTGAATTCGACCCCAGTCTCCGAGGTGCTGGCATGTCAAGGCTAGTGCCAGAACATCATTCCAACAAGGGGATCTAAGACTTACTTGGAGCTCACCCTAAGTCGCAGCCCGCATCCCCCTATGGTTATGGTGTGCTTTAGCTTCTGATGCCCTCATAGCAAGTGCTTAGACCAATCTGGTAAAGCATGGTCTTCTCTCTCTAAATTTTAATGATCATTAGATCCCCAAGCTTCCTTGAATCATGCTTGGAAGGTGTGAGGTGATTGCACATGAGTTTGAGCTCTTTGGACTTTGCTAGAACCGATCAAAGTTTCTGAGCGATAGGAGTGTGTGATGGTCCTCCCCACTTCTATAACTTAGAGTTAACTTCTTGGACAAAAGCTTTTCCAACACCTTGTTTTCCATCTTGCTAGAATTTTGGCTTTGATCCAACTTATTGCCAATTTTTTATGAAGATCCTAGGGTTTTCTCATGTTGAGAGAAAACCCAACTGAAAGTGATTTTTTCCCACGCTCAGTGAGTTTCAATTTTGAAGATAGCCACCCCAATGAAGACCAAGTGCTCTAGATAAGCTCTCCCTCCAACTTTTGTTGTTGCTCACATGAGAGTAAAATCATCTGAATAAACTTCAAGTGATGTCCTATGCTTCATGAACAAGTCCTTTCCCAATGCTTTGGTGAAGATATCAACTACACATTCCCTTGAGGACACATGTTGAAGCTTCACCTCCTTTGCAATGACTTGCTCCCTTACAAAATTTTGCAATACCACTTCAATGAGCCATGAAGAATCACATAGAATGTAAATGAGATAATTCCTCCATGCTTCAAACTCTAAAATCTCTAGAAATATACAGCAAACAAACAATAAATGTGAGTGATCAACATTTGCTTGCATGTCCCCTCCTTTGTCCTTTGTTGCCATGTATCCATCATGAAACTCCCAAAGATAGGCATGTATAACAAATGAGGTTCTTCTCGAAAATGGACTCTTCCACTCCTATTTATACTTGGAGTGGTGGTCACTTACAGAAATGCATTGTGGGACAAGTAAGCCACATAGACTAACTTAACTTTGAATCACACTGGTGCCATGGGACAAACCCCCAATAGGCCTTTGTGACTAACTTTTACATAGCTTAAAATTACATATCTATGTGCAGTGCCCATGGCAATTTAAACTTAGAACTAAATAACTTAAGCCAGTACGGATACCGTAAAAGCCTAAACTTGCTGGGCAAGTTCTACGTTTAAATCCTATCATGCTTGTATTTTTGAAGATGTTCCGCAGGATGGCTAGAATATTCCTTGGAATATTAGCCTACATTATCCCCTCCGTTAAGAACTTGGCGGTCCCACGCCAAGTGCAATGTTAAGACCCCGCTCCTTATGGTGCTGGAGGATCAAAGTCGGTGCAGCTTGTAGATGTGGAACTTTTTGTAAAGTGTTGTTCCATAGGAGATGAAGCTTTGAAGAAGTACGAGCATCTCCAGAAGATTTGAATTGAATCAGGTTGGAATTGGCTTGTTGATGACTTGCTTCCAATTGCTCATGCAGATCATTCAACGGATGATGTACATGAGCTTAGTATTTCTTGAGACATGATGTGAATGCCACACAAGGGGTTACTGAACAGCGGTGAGAGGAAGATGGAGTGGGTGTGACAGGGGGTGTTGTAATTTCGGAAGTGGTGAAGGTGGATAGATGGATGTTGCTGGATGGATCAATTTTCCTTTGCTCATTACTGTCTTGCAAAAACTTGGCTCCAGGGTATGATATCAATTGCTTGGTCATAGAGACGTAATGAAGACACAGATCTGAGGTGGTACATTCTCGGTCTTATCTATGAATGATGTTTAAGATAGACCTTATGTAATTGCTAGATAGGATGTAACTGTATTTGGATCAGAAGCAACTATGTATCCGTGGATGACAAAAGAATTAGTAAGACTAGACGAGCCTAGACACATCTAAGACTACTAATTTTAGTAAGGTGCAAATGGTATCTAACTTGATGAGCAGGCACATTGGTATCTTCTATACAATACATCACTGGGTCTATGTAGTCGGAATCAACTTGTGTGATAGACGATGTAGCAATATGTTGACTCTCTACAAAAGACTGTTGTATTGGATGGGGAGCGATCGGCCTTGGATAAGAAGACTCTGGTTCAGAATGTAAAAGTGGTGTAGGATGGTTCATAGAACCAAAGGATCAAGGTGATTGAAAAATTGGGCTTATTGGCCTTGGTTGGTATTGTCCTGGCCTCTGCACAGATGCATTGGCAGTGTAGTTCGGTACGTAATTCGTAGGTCCAGGTGGTCTGTACGGATAGTATAGTGGTCGTGCTGCCTGCTGATAGTACGTTCTTGCATGTGGGCACGTGTTGGCAGTATGGCGTTGAGCACACACAGGGCACCATATATTTCTATGGATAGCGAAGGTCTTTTCGGCCACATCCTTTAGCATTTTGGAACTCTGAGGTCAACTTCTCCATTTGTGCTTGATGTGCTCGTTACCAACCTTCTAGATGCTAAAGGATATCAATCGTGATAGTTTAGGCGGATTCTTCAATACGTGAAGTCTTGTGTTTAGCCAGCCCCTTACCCTTTTTCTCACGATAATCGTAATCCTCGTCAAACCCTTCATCTTCTTCTCGGATGGCATCATCCATCACGTCCTTTAGCGTCATGTAAGAGTCTATGGGTTTCAATTCTCTCCTGATGGCCTTGGGTAACCTGACTAGGAATAATTTAATGGCCATTTTCTCAGTGATTTTATCATCGACACAGTCTACTTTAAGACGCTTGAAGTGCTCGATGTAGGTGCGTACTGATTCTTTGCTTCACATCTTGATCTGAGTCAATTGGATAAAAGGGCTTTGGGTGAGTGGGTGGGGTGGTGGCCTCATTTGGCCGACTTGGGACTTGAGGTATTGTCATGTCAGCTGCCAGTGTGGATGTAGTTGCTCCATCACCCGCGTCGATGACATGTGAGGGTGACGAGTGTTGTTGTGATGTTGTGGACAAGCTGCCACCATCTGACGTGGGACCATGTGAAACTGATCCCATCGGTGATGTGCTCCCAGCTTGAAGCTTCTCTTGTCTTCGTTGTTGCCGTGTACTTGGCAACTGAGCCCTTGAGGTATCTGCATGTTGAGCTCCGGAGGTTGCAGCTAGTTGTGGATTCTGGGGTGGGCTTCTTGGCTTGTGTACCAGAGGGAGGATACTAGTATTGACTCATTTGGCCTGGGACCCTGATAGGGAAGTTGTCCTTGCATGCTTGGGCTTCTTGTGTTCAATGGGAATATCCCATGCCTTGTCCACAAGCTGCAGTTGTTGTTGGAGCTTTGACCCATTTTGTACTTGATGTAGAGTGATATCTGTCATCAGATATCCTAATATCGTGATAGGATGCTTGTGCTTAATGCACTCATGAAGACAATTCGAAGCAAACTGTGCCCAATCATAGAGGTTCGGGGCATGCAGTCGTGAATCTGCCATCATGTGAAACAGGCACATGGGTACCCTCAGCACTTTCATTCGAGGCTTCTGTGTGCATTTGGTGAGATATGCACATGCTACTTGAAGTTGTTTGTCGTTGATTGCTTCCAGCCTGTACCCATCCTTGTTCTTCCACTTGGTGACAGAGGGATCAATATATTTGAAATATGTCGTTTGCTCTATCTTATGGAGTGTCCTTGTGACAGTGTTTGGCCCTCGTGGGAAACCATAAGGTTGCAAGTCAGCTACCGCAAAGGATACATTATAGACATAATTCTTAATAGGGGGAACTATGAACTGACATGATCTTGCCATTGTATGATAATTGGCATATGCCATGTGTACCAGATAGGGGCTTTGATAACCTGTCAAGACAGGGATCTGAAAAGAAGGACTCCGCCTGCTGGTACCAGGTCTGCATCTCTATAAGGTCAAACTTGCACAGCTGGATGTCGAGCTTGCTTGCTTCGGGATCATCTGAACTGGAATTGGGGTTGGACGACATGGTTGGAGAATGGAAGAAGGAGGGTTCTAGAAAAACGGCTTCAGTTGAGAGCTGAGACAGTGGAAAGGGAGTCGGTTGAGATGTGAAGGGTTGGGCTGTGGTTGAAATCTGATGGAGTGACTTCGGTTGAGATGGGAAAGGTTGGGCTCCAATTGAGATCTGATGGAGTGGCATCGGTTGAGATCTGAAAGGAGGGGGATCCGGTTGAGATCTAAAAGGAGGACTTCGGTCGAGTTGGGAAGGTTGGGCTCCAGTTGAGATCTAATGGAGTGGCGTTGATTGAGATCTGAAAGGAGGGGGCTCCGGTTGATATGGGAAGTGGCGGTGCAGAATGGTTCGGAAAGTGTGGGGGAAGGGATGTGTGAACAGGTTTGGAAAGGGAGTTATGTGGAAGATGGTTGTGTTGGGTAGAGCGGTGTGGGTGATGAAGTAAAGGTGGGTGAACAGAGTGAGGTCAAGTTAAGGAGATGGCGAGTGGAATAGGAGGAAGTGGAAGTGTTTGACAATGGTTTGAATGTTATGGATGTGTATCTTTTAGGGATGAAGTAGGTTGAAGGTGTATGGTTTGTGATTGTGATTGTAGGATGTTCAATAGTGTGACAAGAGCGTGATAAGTTCTCGTGTGACACTACCCCTCAGCATGCAAAACTTGAGATATAAGGTATTCTACCGGCGACGTTTGTGTTGAAGGTTTCGGTGATGGCGCTCATAAGGGAGTGGTAACGATGGTGAGATGGTGTGAAGATCATGACAGACGGATTGAATAGTCGAGCGCCAGGATCGGTGTCAAGAGCAGGAAGATCGCCACAGATCATCGCGTGCTGGTTCATAAAATTTGAATGTATGTCCTTCGGTCGAGATTCGAAATGACTGCTTCGGTTGAGATCTCAATGCTCTGGTCAAGATTCGAAGGAAGGCTTCGGTCGAGATCTGAAGGAACTGCTTCGATCGAGATCTGAAGGAAGGCTCCGGTCGAGATCTGACAGAACCGCTTCGGTCGAGATCTGAGGGAATTGCTTCGGTCGAGATCTAAAAGGAAGGCTCCGGTCGAGAGCTGACAGAGCCGCTTCGGTCGAGATCTGAAGGAAGGCTCCGGTCGAGATCTGAAGGGACTTCTTCGGTTGAGGTTTGAGAAAAATCTCGTGATGCATAAATGGATCTCTTTGATGCAATTGAAGAACTCCAAGGAAAATAAGACTGTAGCTCATAGTAGAAGTTCTTATAAAAGAGATGTATCTCCAAGAATGTTGGTTACCCTGAGATACCAGTGAGATAGAGATGAGGTGGCCAAAGTGTGAGAATGATTTCCTAAGGTGTAGCCTATCAGTTGTCGATCTAGAACATCCATGACCCATGAGTATGAACAAAAGAAAAAAAGAAAAAAAATGCATAGAATGTACATAAGTAATGATATGAAGTATAAACAAGGAACGAGGTGAACAATAGGCGCGATGTACAAGGAAAGGAATAAAATAATATCAAAAAATCCTCTTTTTTTTTTTTTTGTTCAAGGGAAAAGATCCTTAATAGGGTCAACAAAGAACAACTCTTCGTAGTACTGCCGTAGATGACCACCGTTTACAACAGTGTCTAGGAGTGTCCCATCAAGTGTTTGTAACTGGACTGCACCATTAGGAAATATTTTGTTAATAACGTATGGCCCTTCACTTCTGAAATTCAACTTGCCGGGGTGCGTCTTCGATGTATAAAGAAGTACCTGGTCACGTAAATGTAGATCTTTGTTGCGCAGGTGACGGTCATGCTAGGCTTTTTGGCGTCGTTTGTTAACTAGTTGTGCGTGATAAGATATAAGTCTTGTCTCGCATAATTGGGCTAACGTAAATAGCATGGTTTTGACTTGTTGTTCGATTGAAGCTTTTTCATAGAGATCTGTTGAAAAAGCCTCCGTAACTCTTAGCGAAGGTACTAAGAATTCTATGGGCATTACAGCTTCTTGACCGTATACTAAGTGGAAAGGGGTTACCCACCCAGTGGCTTTCTTCGGGGTGGTGCGGTAAGCCCAGATAGCTAAGAAAAGTTTTGTTTTCCAATCAGAGCGACTGGTTTCAACTATCTTGGTTAGAATTTTACAGATCGTCTTGTTAGTTGATTCAGCCTGGCCATTACACCTAGGATAGTACGGTGTACTTTTTCTGTGAACGACAAGGTGCGTAGGAGATTATCAACGACAACATTTAAAAAATGCGTGTCGTGATCACTAACAAGCTCAATGGGACAGCCAAAATGGGTAATAATGTTTTCGTAAAAAAAACGTGCAACTGTTTTTTGCGTTGGCATCCTTCGTTGCTCGGGCCTCTACCCACTTAGTGGCGTAATCTGTGGCTATGAGGATGTATCGAGCTTGGGTATGTTTTGCTGCTGGACTGATGGGTCCAACAAAGTCAATCCCCCACTTATGGAAGGCTTCGCCTTCTATAATGGGAGTCAATGATGTGAAGTTTGCTTTGGTATTTTTCCTTGCTCTTTGACAGACATCACATGCTTTAATGACAGCAAACGTGTCTTTAAACAAAGATGGCCACCACAATCCTGCTCGAAGGATAATCTTTGTTGTGGCTTCAGCAGAAAAGTGGCCACCTCCAATGCCCTCATGAGCCTGGAATATTATCGGTCGTATCTCAGGTTCATAGGCACATCGTCAAATAATGTCGTCAACATTCCTTTTGTAAAGTTGTCCTGCAATTAACTGAAAGGGCGCTGCTTTTATTAAAAAAAACATTTTTTTGTTGTAGTCAGGCCTTCTTTTAGCTGGCCTATTGTGAGGAGCTGAGTGATCTCCTCAGCCCATAGGGGTGTGGCATCGATCTAAAAAAGGCATGCATCAAGAAGATCATCGTTGACTGGTGCAGTTGCTTTTTCAGCACTTGGTAGTCTGGAAAGGTGATCTGCCATGAAATGTTGGGACCCTTTTCGAACGACTATACGGAAATTAAATTCCTCCAAAATTAGTAGCCATCGAGCTGTTCGTCCCATCTTACAGGACTTATTAACGATATATAGAAGTGCTTGATGGTCTGTGTAGAAAGCAAAGGTCTGGCCTAATAAATAATGTCGTAGTTGTTGTACTGCATAGACCATTGCCAATGCTTCTCTCTCGATAGTGTATAGTTTACTTTAGCAGGCACCAGTTGCCTGCTTAAGAAACGTACGGGAAAGTCCTTGCCATACTCGTCTGGTTGTGCAAGAAGACCCCCAATGGCATACTTACTTGCGTCAGTATGCACATGGAATTCTTTCATGTAATCTGGCGAGCGGAGTATGGGAGCTGTTGTGAGTGCTGTCTTCAACTCCTCAAAGGCCTTAATTCGTTCTTCGGTCCAGCGAGGATCTACCACAACTAAATAAACGAGACGTGCCTTGCCGGCATAGTCGATTATAAAGATGCAATAGTAGTTGGTATGACCGAGGAAGACATATACTTCCTTCACTGTTGCAAGTAGGGGCATGTCCACGATAACCTTGATTTTTGATGGGCCGATAGAAATACCGTCCTTTGATATTATATGCCCGAGTACAACTCCATGGGTGACCCATATTTGGCATTTATCAGGGTTTAGTGAGATGTCGAACCTACAACAGCGAATGAAAATTTTCTCCAAGGCATCTAGGTGCATAGCAGCAGAAGAATGTACACCTAGATCGTCGAGATAAATCTCCACGTCCTAATGTAACAAATCTTGAAAGGCCAGTTGAAATGTTGAGGGGGTGTTACATAAGCCAAAATGCATAACGTTATAACCGTAAACGCCGCTCTCTATGGCAAAAGCCGTTTTATGTTTATCTTCAAGGGCTATTTGAACAAGGAAATAGTCGCTGAACCCATCCAAGAAGCTGAAAGCTTCAGCTCTCGCCATTTCCTCTAATATTTGGGTTGTTAGGGGCAAGGAAAAATGGTCTTTCTTCGTAACCACATTAAGGTTCTTGAGGTCAACACAGATACGAAGCTTGTCATTTTTCTTGGGTACAACCACAATGGGTGATACCCAATCAGTATGTTGGACTTCATAAATGAAACCAGCATCCAGCAATTTCTTAATATCTTCGTCGATCCTCTCACGATAGACTGGGTTACTACTGTAAGGTTTAGCCCTAACGGGCTTAGCATTGTCTTCTAGAGGAATCCGATGTACTACTATTTCAGAGGGGATTCCTTTCATCTTGGTATAATTCCATGCAAATACATCCCTGTATTTGCGTAATAAAGTCTCTAGATCAGACAGTTGGGTTGATGACAAATGTGCACCAACATGAACTATTCGATCTATGTCCTCGTCAGGATCTTTAAGGTTTAGTGGAATTGTCTTAACGGGTCCTTCAAAGGAATTGGAACTTGGTGTAGGTTCCCGATGTGGCTACGGTAACTGGATAACAACGTCATCCAGTGTAAAGTCTTTGAACTTCTGTGGAAGATCGAAAGGTGGGTCCACAAAAAGTTCTGGGACTTTAGGAATCATTTGAGGTGATTCTTTATCAGACGTGGAAGCTTTTTCGGAGTGTTTGTTGTCTGTCCCCTCTGACAAGGGCTTGATTGGCTGTTTAAGCTTCCCACACATCTGTTTTTGTCGCTCGGTTAATTTTGTAGCAATAATGGTATTTTTTTTGTAACCGAGGTTTTTGTGGTTTTTGAATGGGTGGTGTTGTGGCCTCACTTACCATATCATTGTCGATTGTATCCCAGACTTCATTGAGATACACTCCCAAGTATATACTTTGGTTTTGGGCCTATATGCTTGTGTGTTTGGTACTTTGGATGTTAGTTGGACATGAGCCAATGGTCCTGGTGACTTGATCTCCTTAGGAATGACTTTGGACGGATAACGTTGAGCATCTAGATAGAGGAGTACATGATCATCCGTCATTTCGACATCATCCATGGAAAGAAGACCTTCTTCCGAAACATGGGCAGCAGAGACACTAGGTTATCCTGGGCACCAAGCTATAGGAATGGTCTATCATCATGAGGGGAATGATGGGTGTGTCAATGTTCGTAGAAGATGGAAGAATATCCAGATCTTTTGCAGCCGTTTCGATATGACATCGATTGGAATCCGCACAGTCCACGGTAGCTAGTGCATGACCCCAATTGATTATGTCTGTGGTTCGTGTATAGTGTCCTTTTGGTTGGATCGGGACACTATCTGATTCGTCATACGTTGTATATCATGGTTGCCAAAGGTAATTTTGTTGTTCTTCCAGTCTTGGACAACACCTGCCATCTGGAGCCAGGGTGTATCAAGAAGGAGTTTATACGTATTGGCATCTTCTGGTAAGTCTAAGATGACATAATCGATGATAAACTTGACACCTGCTATTTGAACTTTTATATTTGATAAATGACCAGCAGGGTCAATAATTCGTTGATTAGCCATACGAAGTTTATATCATGGTTGATCGAGTGTAGTGAAGCCCCATGACGTTGCCAATGACAAAGCCATTATATTGACGCCTGATCCGCTATCGAGGATAGCAGATACTGCGGGATAATCTTTATAGGATAAGGGTAGTGTGATGCTATTCCCCTTAGCAACACCTATATTCATCATATTCATAGGAATCTGAGGAATTTCAGGAATCGCTTCTGGTTTCCGCTGTTCATCAGGAATAGGAGGCAGTTGAAAACTACGATGGATATAACGTTGAAGTCCGGTGAAGGATTTGATAGCACTATGGAATGGCATGGTGAGTTGAGCTTGCAGGAGGTCAGAAAATACTTCAAGTCCCTGAAGGGATTGCTCCTTTTCGGGGATATGAGCTGATAACAGACTGTTCGTATGTTTTTCCTCTCGCAAAAATTCATCTCAAAATTTGTTGTATTGTCTTTGTTCCACTGTTGGGTCTGGGTAATCTTTTGGTGCTGTGGAGGATGTCAAATGTCTTCCATGTGGGTCAGCTGATTGTCCATGGTTTTGCTGCTGTTCTTGTTGTTGGCGTTATGCTCTAGTAAGAACTCTAACAGGTGCGGATGTGATATGACGTGCTAAAAGGATCCTGTTAGGTTGTTTTGGACAGTCTTTGAAGCTGTGTTTGCGAACACAGTCGGGACATTTGGCATGGTATTGGTTTTTAACTTTACAGTCAGCCATGAAATGTCCTGTTCCCTTCAAATAAAGCAGCGGTTGCTCATGGGTCCGGTGGCGATAGTGTAACCATCTTGGATGGCTAGCTGAGTTGGCTTGTCTTGTGGTGTGGAATACTCAGCTTGTTTGCACAAGCATGAGTTGTCGGTTTGATTCTGGTGATTGCTAGATGATGGAATTGATGTATCAGAATGATATGATTGATCGTAGGAGTTTTCTACCAGGTGTGTGTGTGAAGACTCTCGATGATGTCTATTTTTTTGTGCTCCTAGATCCTGTTGTCCTCATGGTGGTGGTCCTAAGAGTGCCAGCTGTTGTTGAGGTTGATGTCTAGGTTGTCTAGGCAACTCTTGTATATGGATCTGGTTGTTTCGTGGTGGATAGGATGTGTGTTGTTGTTGTGAAACAAATGGTTATTGAGGAGGTTGATAATATCCTCCTAACTGGTTGTGAGGCTGGTTCCTCGGGTTATAATAGCAATAAAGGGAGGTATGCCCCATAAAGTCACAGATTTCACATTTGATCAAGGAGGTATTTGGGACCGGTTGGTATGAAGGGCACTCATTGCCAATGTGTGTACCTCGGCAGTGAGGGCACCACGTGTTCTCTCGTCTATGATGGATTTGGCCAGTGGGTAACTGGCCTGGCATCGAACTTTGGATAGACTTAAGAGTGTTTTAAAACTCTTTTGTGAGTTTCTCCATTTGTTGTTGGTGTTGCTGATTAAGCAACTCCATCTGTGTTTTCCATAAATGTTCTCGTGTGTCATCGTTTGGTCGAGCTTCTTCGACAACACGATGTGCTCTCCGTTCCCATGGTTCCTCAACATCTGAGCCCTTGTCTTCTTCTCGAATGGCATCAGACATGGCTTGTTTCAATGATGTCTATTCATCATTGGAACAAAGTTCACGTCAGATCCATCGGGGAAGTCCAACGAGGCACCAAATGATGAGCATGGACTTGGTAGGTTGCTCTTGTACCTGACTTTTTAATCGTTTAAATCATTCGATATAGTCACGTACTTTTTCATCTTTTGTCATTTTGATATTACTTAGTCTGACAAAAGGACTTTCTATTAAGCGAAAAGAGTTGAATCGTTTGATAAATGCCTCTTTCAAGAGTAACCAGTCACATTTATCTTCACAATCAAGGTTTCCACTCTCGTGCGCGATCGATCATGGTCATCGAGAAGAGCTGTACCATGGCCTCTGGTGTTGTCTCGCCGTAGACGTCACAGGCGTTTTCAAAGACTTGGAGAAATCGTTGAAGATCAATGTTACCATCATACTTAGGTAAGTCTAGCTTTGGGGTCCTTTTTTCAGTACATGGAACATTATTTGCGAAAGCTCCGTTTAAGTGAGCTCTTGCATGGGATGATTCGGCAGCATGGAATTGTGGTCGTTCGTATGGAGCTTCATAACGTGTAGGTTCCCATCTGTCGAATGGGTTTGTGGATGGCTCTTGGACTTGGGATTTCATCCTGGAATACCTGTTAAATCGAGCCTGTTCGGTAGATGGGGAGACCATCTCTGGTGGATAGTCCTCTGTAGTATTCAGATCGTTAGGGCGATCCATGACAGCGCGTAGAGTGTCGTAGGATGGTGGAAATAAACTCGTGCACTCTGGTTACGGTGGATATGGTTGTCGGAATGCGGGTGTTGTGGTCTGTTACGAGTTTATTTTGGTTTGGGATGGTTGATGGAGGTCGTTGAAGGCCGGAAATTGTAATATTGTGGTCTACTGCGGTTTGTGACGGTCAAAGACGGATGTGCATCGGTCGAAACTTGAGTGAGGCTCCGGCTCCGGTTGAGATTGAAAGTAGGCCGTCGGTTGAGAGGTGACTATGTCCTCCGGTTGAGATTCAAGAGCAGTGTTCCGATTGATATTTGAGCAGAGTGCTCCGGTTGAGATTTGAGAAGAGTGCTCCGGTCGAGATCTGAATAGAGTGCTCCGGTCGAGATCTGAGGAGAGTGCTTTGGTTGAGATCTGAGCGAAATGCTTCGATCGAGAGCTGACAGAAGCAGTTCGGTTGAGATCTGAACAGAGTGCTTCGGTGGAGATCGGTCTGAACACTCCGGTTGAGATGTGAGCGAAATGCTCCGGTTGAGATGTGATGGCAGTGCTTCAGTCGAGTTTTTTACTGAGCAATCCGGTTGAGAATCGAACGAAATGCTCCGGTTGAGAATTGATGGCAGTGCTCCGGTTGAGTTTTTTTACTGAGCACTCCAGTTGAGAATCGAACGAAATGCCCCGGTTGAGAATTGATGGCAGTGCTCCGGTCGAGTTTTTTTACTGAGCACTCTGGTTGAGAATCGAGTGAAATGCTCCAGTTGAGAACGAGTAGGACTTCGGTCCATAGCGAAGTGATGAGCTCGGCAATGAATGTGTAGGATCTCTCAGACGATGGTGTCGCAACACAGGAGATTGAAATATGGCTTGGTTGAGCGTGTGTATAGCTGTGCAACGACGTTTACAGAGCAGAAGCAATATTCAAGGATGCAGTATGCATTTCCCAGTCTGTCAGTGGGTAACTCAAATCCGATACTCAGCTACATGCATACACTAGCCATGCAACCATCTGCAGCTCAAGTAGATCAGCATTTAGCACAGAGAGCAATCCTATTACTAACTACTGAATCAAAGAACAATCAAGAACTAGAATAGCTACTGAAACCAAAACCAGATTCAAAAAACAAGAAATAAGATTCCTAACAATATTTAACAATCTAGGAATCAAGAAACACACATTACTTGATGCCTAAATTATCCAAGAACATCAAGAACTAGAATGTCAAGACTATGCAAGATTTACACCACATTTCTAGCCTCTATAGTTTACTTGAATGCTGATTTCTACAAGATTCCACAAGCAAGAATTGAAGCTAATCCACAACTAGGCAAGAATAAGAAATGAGAATCTAGTTAATTCACAAGCAAGGAATCAAGCATGCTCATAGAAATATCACTCAAGATCATTGCCATGAACAAGGAGCTTAGTGATCTTCAAGAACTCGTGGAGGATCCTCTTTATTAGCTCAAGAGAACTTGAAAATACATTCAAAAGCTCCCTCACAAGAGAGGGGGGCCCTTAAATAAGCAAGAAGGCTGTCCATGTGGAGCCCATGTGGCAATTCCACTAGATTAAAAATTACATGTGGAATTTGCCCTTCCACTAGAGGTCACCATCAAAAGGTGGCTCACTCTTACTATTTTAAGGGGGGTCTACATTTATTACAACTATTCAAGAAAATGTTACTAGCTCCTACATGGTCATTCCTTCTTTGGGATACACCATGTAGGCTCACATAGTTAATCACTATCTTCCTAGCTAGTATTTCCTCGGCTCTCATGCTCGGCTCTCAGCTTCTTCTGCTCTCTTCCTTCTGAGACCTCCTCGGTCATGGGTGAGAGATAACCTATGTCTTCAGCTTGGCTCGGCACTAGAGAAACGGCTAACAAAAGTAGAATCATTGTGTTACTATACTGAGGTCCTATCAGTAGATAAGGATCAGTTGGCCTTGCCACGAGGCGAGTCGACGGGACACACGTCCCGTCAACGGCAACCTGGGCCATGCATGGGTTGCCTGAGTGAACAACTATATGTACAGTGTATTTTCATTTTGAGAAATATAGTTGCTATGTGAGCTTGGTGTGGAGAGTGTTTTATGTCTGTGTTACTGTTTTTGTGTAGCATGATCTATGTTCCTGTTCGAAGCAAATTCTAAGTAAAAGGACAATTGCACATGGTTTTGTCGGAATCCGAAATATGAGCAATGTCAGATTCCAATGTCTTAACTAACTAGGAACTGTGAAACTTTGTGCAATATCGGATTTTCAAAAAGTAATACAAGAAGATATTGCAATTCATAATGTGAATTTAGTAATGTAAGTATAGAAAGTACCTCATGCTTGTTACTTGATCCAAATGTTGAATGCAATCCAAAAATATCGTCTCAAAAGCAATCCAAGACTAGCACATGTCCAAGAACACGACTCCAAGAATAAACCGATAAAATTGCGCACGTTGTTTTTTACGCTTTCTTTTTTAAACCTAATTAGGGACGTCGGATTCCGACATAAAAACTCGTCGAGCATACGTCGTATATTTGTCAGACGGACATCATTAGACACGGTTCTGTTAACTGATGTCAAACTTTGACGTCCTTTTTGGATGTTGGATTTCGACATCCATTTACACGTCGGATGGACATTTTTAGAGCACGTTCTGTAAGAACAGACGTCGGATTCCGACATCCGTTTACACGTCGGATGGACATCGGATACACATCAGACATCTGTCGGGATGTTTTAGAGCACATTCTGTAAGAACGGATGTCGAATTCCGATGTCCTTTATGGACGTCGGATTTCGACATCCATTTACACATCGAATCAGATGGACGCGGATACACATCGGATATCCGTCGACATTTTTAGAGCACGTTTTATAAGAATAAACGTCAAATTCTGATGTCCTTTATGGATGTCGGATTCTGACATACATGTCAGATATGCCACGTAAAAATTGGACTGATGTCCACATGGGATGTCAGATTCTGACGTCCACATCGGAGGTCGAAATTTGACGTCCATGTCACTATGGCGTGAGATTTCCAGACTCAGTCCTCGGGATGCCAGCAACCAATGACTGTCGGATTGTGACATCTTTTATAGACATTGTATGCCGACGACCTTATTGCGACGTGTTCTACGATGCCCGCGACACAAAAAAAGAAAATTAAACTCGTGATTCACATCACAAATCATATCGCAAATCGCGATGGGTGTTGTAGTGGGGGGCATCTAGACCACAAGTCATTGGAGGTGATGGCAATGAGGCAAGTTGTGTTTGGTCTTCCTAAATCTCTAACAAGCTTGAATCATGTTTTTGAGCAATGTGCTTAACCAAAGTCACATAGGTTACTTTACAAGAGGTCTACATCAAGATCAAGTAAGCCTTTCCAACTTATGCATTCGGATATTCATGGTGTTACTATAATTAGCAATGGAGGTGCTAAGATGTATGTGACTTTCATTGAGGATTTTAGTAGGTTTTGTTGGGTTTGTCTACTAAAGAGCAAAGTTGAGGTGTTTGATGTCTTTGTCAAGTTTAAGATTGCAAGGGAGGTTCAATTTTCTACAAAAATCAAGTGCTTGAGGAGTGACAATGGTGGTGAGCATATTTCTACCAAGTTCAAGGCTTTTTGTGATGAGCATGGGATCAAGAGGGAGAAGCCCAAGGACACCACAAAAAAATGGAGTGGCCAAGAGGAAGAATAGAACTTTGTGTGAAGTTGCCAAAGCCATGAGATTAGGTGCAAATCTTCCTAAATCTTTTTGGGATAAAGATTTGTTGTGTGCTAATTTTCTATACCCTTTTGAAGTATTGTTTCTACTTTAAAACTTTTGGATGCATTTGCTATATCAACATCACTCTTGATGATAGAACCAAGGAAGATCCATCTTCAAAGAAAGGTGTGTTTGTTGGCTATGGTGAGGTAAGCAAGGCTTACAAAGTTTACATTCCTTCAACAAGGAAAGTGGTCATTGGAAGAGATGTCATTTTTTATGAAGGAAACTTTCCAAAAGTTTCTTAAAGTGCTGGTGTGGACATTGGATCTAACATTCTTGATGTTGATGATGGGATTGATGATACTTTGGATGTTGATGTTGAAGGGCCTACTTCAAATCAAAAGCGAAGGAGGACATCAAGGCAAAGACAACAACCTTTGAGGCTCACTTACGATGAAAAAGGTAAGCAAGTTGTTGGTGATATCCTAATGCCCTCCTTGGTTCTAGACAATCTCGTGAATAGTGTCCAGGGGCTCCGCAGTTATAACATGAACCTCTTATTCTAGGTGGTGGAGTAGAGTCTCGCGCCCGTCCTCTACACAAAATAGTGTATTGTTGGTTAGTTCTCGGCTTTGGTGTAGAATTCTTCTGATTAGAAGGAACGGTGATATATGCTACCTCCTCATGTCCGTTAATTGGACAGAGGAATAATTCTTCCTCTATATAATTAGCTTGCATATTAGGACAGTTAGTTTTTGAATGGCCTTCTTTTTTACAACTACTACACCAGATATTAGCATTAGATTTGGCTTTCTTACGTTTAGCTTTTACATCTAACATTTGGACTTTCAAGTCCCCCCATTTCTTTGGCTAAAAGCTCTACACTTTTTCTTAATGGGTCTATCTTTTCATATTTATCTTTCCTTTTCTTATTTAATGTTCTACTTTTTTATTTTCTATATGTGGACTCTTCTTCTTGTGACGAAGAAGAATACGATGAGCAGTCGGAAGATTCTTCTTTATCCCCTGAACCAGACTCTGAATCTGATTGGGTAGATGATTCTGATTCTTCTGTACGTTTTTGCTTGTGTTTCTTACTAACTTTCTTATCATTCCTCCTTCTCCTAGATATTCTGGAGGTTTTAAAATTTTCTGCAAACAAAGTCATAAGTCCTTGGTGACAATATCTATCTATTTTCTTGGGTAGTCTGCCAAGAAATCATCGCACATGAAACTAATTCTTTCGGGCCCTTTTTTACAAAATTTAATCGGGCTAACAGTCTACTATTATCCTATTTCTCTAAACTGCTTTAAAAATGATGCCTTCAAGGCGTGCCAGGTGTTAACTATTTCTAGAACTTACTGATTATACCAAACCTAGCCTACTTTCACAGTAGACCCTAACTTTGTCCTCATCCGTGTGTTCCTTATTGGCTATCATGATAGATTCAAACTGAGACAAATAACGATTCGAATCTTCAGATGTACAAAACATACACTTCTAAAAATATTAGACCAGCCTATGAAAAGGACTACAAAGAATTATCAAAAAAAAAAATTAAAAATCTTACCATATGCATAGTTGACATTCTATGAAAAGGACTACAAAGAATTATCAATTTTAAGAGAAAAAAAAAATCTTACACAATGTGCGTAACTGACATTCTATACGAGTTTCAAATGAACGATTCGTCGTTAAATGACGAATCTCTTTTTAAATACACAAAATTGCATTCAATCTTGCAAAGATTTTTTAAATGCACTTCTCCTATTTGAATAATTGTTTTATTTCATTTCAATCGCCAATTAGCAAGTGTGCAAAAAGCTTTGTTGAAAGTCTGCAATGCTAAAATAGAGAATGTTGTTTGGTAAGTTTGATAATAGCTAATCTTTATTTTTTATATTAATATATGTTCTATGCTCAACATAGGTTTTATTTTATTTTATTTTGTAGATAAATTTCTTTTCATTTTGTCAAGCATAAATCAAATGTTCAAAGTATTGGAAAAGCAAGGCTATATAACCAAATATAATATATAACCATTGGTCATTATGTATTCGACAAGAAGCACTCCATGTTTCATTACAATATAACTAGCCAACAAAGTTTTGGCAATTTATTCGACTATCCAACTATGACAAATAAACTGAAAAATTCAACAAACGGTTCAAGTGGCTTGTCTATATCAAAAGCCATAGTAGTAAAAATTTGATTGAGATTTTTTTATACATTGCTAATTGGATGTTGGATGTTTTTAGCGACAGTGGTATGACTAGCACATGTGCTACTGAAAAAGATAGACATGTTGATGTCATAGAACTAGATAGTAAATTAGTAGATGTTACTAAGATGCGAATGAAGTCTATTTCAATTTTATAAGATGGATTAAATGAAATAGAAAAATTGGTTAATAACGAAAACTCTGACCTTTTGCTAGTGGAAAAAGTTGGTGATTTAAGAGATTTAACAGATGCTTTAATTCAAAATTATGATATTTTAGTAGACATTGTTGAGAAAAATCTATTTGTAATTGCTGATGTTTTTCTTGAAAAGCAAAACGATTTCAATGAGCTTCATGTCTTTTGGACATCATCGCATGTACTTCTTTTTTATAAAAATAAAAAAATTCAGTTTTCTAATTTATTTAAGATTTTATGTTAACATTTTTCTAGGTGATTGCATTAAAAAAAAGTTTATATATATAATTCTACTTTTTTATAAATATGGAATGTAGTTGAAAAACATTAATTTCAAATTAATGAATGTAATTAAAAAATATCAAAATTTAAATATGAATGTTAAATGTAGCTAAAAAATATAAAATTTGAAAATGTTGAATGTAGTTGAAAAACATTACAAAAACAATTCAGAATAATGATTGTAATTAGAAAAAATATTTTCTTATTGAAAATAATGACCGTGTTTAAAACACATCAAATACTTATTTTTTTCATTCTCATGAATTTTGTTTTTGCCAAAATAGCTCATAGTATTTAAAGCACTGTTTTTGCAAATGGCATTTTTTAAAACTATCATATAAAGATATTGTCAATTTTTAGATCTAAAATATTGTAAATTAATTGATTTTTGAATATTTAAATTCCTTACACATATTAATATCAATTTTTAAAATAATAATTTAAAAATAATTAGTTTTTATATATTCTATATAATTATAAAATATAATGTTAAATTCAAATATTACAATTATCAATGTTTTTAGTTCAAAAAATTGCTAAATTCAATTTTATCATTATCTATGTTTATAACTTCATAACAAAAAACTTAACTTTATAATATATATATATATATATATATATATATATATATATATATATATATATATATATATATATATATATATATATATATATATATATATATATATATATATATATATATATATATATATATATATATATATATATATATATATATATTTAAAACTATAATAAATTTTTATAAGTAAAATTAGATTACTATAATTAATGTCAGAATTTTGATTTTGTGATATTTTCACTCTATAATATTTTGTTAATACAAATTCAAATACTTAAGAAATAAGGTCATCATTTTTTTGTTGATATTGTCAACAAAAAAAATTTAAATGAAAAATTTATATAGTACAACAGTTTATGCTTGCTAAGCATTTCAGATATTGGCAATTTTTAAAAGAAATTCAAACAAAAAAATAAATAAATTGGGTGTGTATGCCATTTTTCTTTTTGTTGGTGACCATGTTATGGCCAAATTACATCAAATAAAAGCCATTTTGTCGAAATTAAGGTCTACCACTTCTAAGGCCTGTCTAAAATCACAAGTCATACTAACATTTGACATATAGGAGAGGCAAGGTCCTAGATTAAAAAAAAAATTGACAAAAACTTACAAGACAACAATAAGATTTACATCCAATGAAATTTCATTTCATCTCTTAAGATTTGTATAAGATAAAGTCCATTGGGAGGGATTCCAGGTTTAAAGCCCGTTGAGACTTTACGAGGATCTAGAGTACCTGAATTTCTATGGGCATAATTCCCTCCCTACCTAGGCAAGTTGCTTGGGCCATTGTAAACATAATGCCCTTTTGGAGGACCTTGCTCAATCAAAATTTTTAGGTCTTTCATTTATACCAACGCTCAGGAAGATCGGCAAAGTATAGAAATGGAATCGGCATTATCTCTCAAAATTTGGCATCATTTTGTATAGTCATATGAGCCCTTTTACGATACAATGAAAAATGGGTTCTTTTTTTTTACCACCAAACCATGCTTTAAGCCATCGGGCAGCGACAACATTAAAAAAACGGAGGGTTTTTGAGGATAACACAAGAGGAGTTCTCTTAGCATCGAGGTTTATTTAGGTATTGATCTACAAAACCTATGATTTGAAGTCGACAAAGACCTTGAGTTGTATGATTTTGAAGGCAACGATTTAAAAACAAATTACAACCTTGGAAATATGCAAGATTTTGGAGGTAATCTCCATGAACGTTTTTAGAGCCGAGACTGGAGAGCAGTGTGAAGAGGGAAGGCAAAACTTGGAAGATGAGATGAAGTTCCCAATTTGAATCATCAATGATGTTGTCTTGTGTGTGCAGTTGTCAAAAAAACAGCACAAATCGTAAGTGTACTAAAGCTGATGGTTCAGAGAATCAGATGAAAGACTTGAGAGACACAGCTTTAATAGCTTACTCTTAACTTGAAATGTCTCTGACCGTACAGAGCAGAGAGACAAGCACTTTCATGTTGGAACTCCGAATTTCTTTTGCACCAGATCAAAATCCAGATCATAAAGATGGGTGCAGCTTTGCGGTGTTCAAGTACAGCAATAAATGACATGGGCGAGAGTAAAGTGTGTGACTCCTGTGTTCAGTGTTCACTATGGTATATTTTTTAATACACGTTTTGATAGAGGTAGCAGCCTAGGTGCTACCTCACAATAATCCCAAGTTCCAACCCTCAACACAATTTCGTGAGTTGTACCCCCCACAAAGTACCTGAGGAAAGGAGTCCCAGTTATTGTTATGATCAATCAAAAAGCATCTAGAAATGCAAAATCCAATCAATCAAATTGGTAAAACTAAAAAGGCATTAAGATTAAGATTGTGTAAAGAACAGTGATGAGTGCAAAGGTCAGAGTGGATTCACAGAGACACATACCGCACTTAAAGGACTAAATCGGAAGAATCTGGAGCATTGACATGAAAATTCTCTTGATTTGGAATCGGGATTCGGGAATTGCCAATTGGGGTGCAGCAGCAGCATGCAGGGAAAAGTGTGAACAATTTCTTTGCACTGTTTGCAGTGTGTCTTGTGTCACGGCAGGAAGAGATAAATGAGAATTAAATTAACTGCCGTGACTCATGATGAGCATGATCTACGCCACATCTGAGTAATTTAAAATGCCCATAGCTTCCTTCATAACTCATAACCATGGCGTGATCAACGCTCGACGTCGCTCGAGTCCTGACAGTCTATCTATGCCAGCAATAGGCTGAATAGACTTCTTTAGAGTGGTGAGAAGCAGTATACGGCACTGCAGGGCAGGGAAGTGTACCCAGCACTGTTCCTCGAAGTAAGCTTGGTTTGTAAGGAGGAAGTGACAGCTCTCAGCGATGAAGTATGGAACTATCCAAGCTAGGCACCCAGGGCATGCTGCCTTCGCTTGCCTCTATAATAGCGTGCTATGGCCCAATCTAGCACGCCACAGTAGCAATAGGATCTTGCATTGTCTCTTTGCCTTCCTCAGCACGCTAAGACGCTCACTCGGACACTCCCCTGATCATGAGGCAGCTGGGCCTGAGTTCCCTTTGTCCTGACTGCCCAGTCCCAATGGATATCTAATGTATCACAATAAAGCTTTTTGGTAGAGTATTTTTTAGAGTTGGAGAGCAGCGGCCAGTGACTCGTGAGAACTGGGATATTTGAGCTTCGTCCTCCTCCGGGTCCTCCCCGCGTTCTTCTGTGGCTAGTTATCACCTTGGAAGATGTGCCCACTGCCTAAGCTCTTGACCCAAAGAAACCCCATCTATTATAAGCCCCACCACCAGTTCCTCACGTTCTTCCTTGATTCTCTCAAATTTTGCTTTACTCTTTCTCTGTGTTGAATTGTGTTCCTAGTTCCTACTTCACTTCAAACCAATCACATGACACAGATTCTCAATTATCGGTCAACTCCTTCCGTCTGTGTCCAAAGCTCATTTCTAACAGCAACTTCAGAAGCCAAGTTGGAGGTCGGCAATAACTGTCCACCGCTTTAGGTGACAGCGAGCATTCTTGAAAATTCTTCCTTTTTGTGATGGAGGACTGATTAGCGTGCATTGGATTTGTGCAATAGCACACGCCTTGTCGGATAACAGACAAGGGGCTCGATTACTGGGCAGAATCTTCCAAGCAAAGGTTGTAGCGAATACTAGCGATGATCCGGGCAGAATCCTGATCACTTTTTGATGAACGCGCAAGGGCAGCTATGGTGTGTGATTCCCACAGATTAGAACTTCGGCTATTCAGTATACTGGTGGTAGTAATGGTGATGGTTTACCTCTCTGCCATGTCTGAAGGCCGACCACATAGAGCTGCCAATGCGGTCGTTACTCAAATGTTTGAAACAAACGCTCCGATCAAGTCAAAAAGCTTGGAATTCGAATACTCCAGTCTCGATGAGTGCATAGCAGATGATTCAAATCACTGCAGCCCACCAATCGATAATTCCGTTGAAACATCCAAGCGGCTTGTTCCAACAGGGCCTAACCCCCTGCATAACAGATAGACCAATCAGTTCTGTGCGCAAGTTGCGCAAAGAATTGATCATGATAGAGATGGCGTGTGTTCATTTGCTTCTTCAGAGCTACATATGCATAGAATTTGCCTCTCATACTTGTATAATCAAGTAGGAGTATAATCATAGAAGTATAAAGTCAAAAAAGATGGCATATAATTTGAAAGAGGAGCCATTTCAGCCTCCATATATAAATAAAGAAAGGCCAGTCGAACTGGATGCTTGAATCAGAGATTACCATCCGTTGAAAGCTATTGAGTGCAGTGAGCTACACTCCTCGAAATGTGGGTGCTTTTATCAGGCACCTTACGTATACATTGCAAGTCTTATGACAAAGGGAGCAGGACATAAACAAAGAGTTTCAGCTGAATTGATACCTCCTGATTAAGCTAGGTGAATATGGCTTCATTCCACGCTTGGAGGCTTGAGGTCATGGGAGTTTTTCAAGGTGCGTTTAGTCGTTTTGTCCACCACAAAGGATTATCAAAGTGCTACAGCATGTTCAATTAACTGTTCTAGGAGATGTTTATCAACTATACGAGCTCTGGGATGGATTTTTGCATTGCAAAAGAATCACAAGATGACGGAGCATTATTGGCTGATGTAGCAATGCGATTATTTTATTTAAATTGAAAACTACTTACTGGTCATGGAATTGATCCACAAGTATGGCTGACCTGCAAATTGTATTATGTGATGCTATTCTCAAAAGTCTGAATTTCACTCATCATGTCAGTGAAACCCAATTTTGATTTATCTAAGTACTACGAAATGGCTCCATGAAAATATCTTGCAACAACTCTGGCTCTGTTTTTCAGCACAATATGTTTACTGTTCATGGTGTTTGAATCTATAATTTTTTGAAAGAACCGTGTTGACTATATGGCAGATTTTATCTGTGGAGTTTATGCTTTTGCATTCGTACAGTAAATCGATCAATTCTTCCTCATGCCTATTACCAACATTGAAATAAATCATTTTATTCTAAGGAATGAATCTGACTGCTGTATGGAATCTCTTTCTACCCAGATGGTGGCTTACAACTGAAGTCCTTCACGCTACGCAGAATCATCTCAAAGTCTCAGCTCTGTGTACCACTGTGTTTTAGTATTATTTTACAATGGGCTTCATGAATTAAACATTTGATTCAAGTCATTTTTCTGATATTCCTGCACATTGATCCTGTACCTGAAGTCTATTGCAAGTGCTGCTGACAATCTACAAGCACAACGAAACCTTTTCTAAAGCTCTTCGTACCATATATTCTCCTTAGCACCTAAAGCTTCGTACAACATGCTACAGATTCTTCTCAACCCACAGTTTTAAGCAAATGCATGTGAGTACAGTATACTTATCATCTGGTCAGTGTGACTGAGCTGGAAGTTGAGCAAAAGCGAGAGACCTGTCAATATTTACTATAAGCTCAGTGTGACTGAGCTGGAAGCTGGGTAAAAGCGAGAGATCTGTCAACATTACTGCTTTACCTCCTAACTAAGCTAGCAACACTAGATCAGTCTTTATTATGGCAGAACTGATCAGACCTCAAACAGCATCTCATGCATGATCCATCTATTTATATTCATTCAAACCCAAGGTCAAATTCTCCTTCCTTTTGTTTGTAGTTCTCTGCTTGAGGGGGATTCCGCAAAGACTATACTTTAACATTTGAAAGCAAATCAGTTGTCAAATTTAAAGGAGCCAACAACAAGAGAATTTTTTCTTGAATACGCCAGTTGTAGCCATTTTCTAGACTTCCCTCGAGGCTTGGGCCTAACTTTACTTTACTTTGAAGAGTTGTCGCCTGGGCCTTAGCAAATGCCACACACTAATGTATGTATTATTTTGTTTCCACTAGCCTTGGTCCTTGGACCCTTGCATTTAGTCTTCACCATCAATTTTCAGTTTGAAGTTTATATCAATAATAATATCAGTGCTCAGGCTCTTTATTTTTTCAAGTCACTTGGTCTCCTATAGTTTCTTAAAACAATAAATTCTTTTCTTTTCCAACCTTCAAGTTAGTACAACTTTCAAAGCTGGCCTTGTATTGCATTCAAGTTCAAAAGTGCGCTTGCAAATTGTTTATTAAAATTTTTCTTAGAAAATCAATTTTGAGCAATTTGAAACTTAGTATAAGATTAAAATACTCTACAAACCTCAATAGCAAGCACAAATTTGCATTACTTTAAGCTAAGGTTGCTATTTGTTGTGGCGTGTATATCTTCTTTCTATAAGTCAACATAAAATGTAAGTGATTAAATGAAATATTTAATATGTCAAAGTATTCTAAAAAATTTCTTCTTACTTTTGCATCAAAGAGGTAAGGTTACTGCTACTCGTATTTTTAGCTGGTTTTTAGACTTTTGGCTTCTTGCTTGTTTCAAGATCAATCGACAAATTTTAAAACGAGTTAGCTGGTTGTAGGACTTTGTCGGTTCTCTGTGAGCACTGAGCAATATAGATGCTTGCAAAAAAAACAGATTTATGCATGCCAAAGTACCTTTGTGGTTGATTGGTTAAGTGAGGCTTTTTCTAAATCAAACATTATAAAACCTATTTGATTTGATGAACTCCATTCCACCACCCAAAACCTTGATACTTTAGCTTTTGGATTACTTTTTATTATCATGACCAAAAGTTTTTGGAGGCTCTAGAGTCTTCATGAATTTGATGTTGTGCTTAGCAATTTATCTTGTGCAACTCAGAATCAAACTTTAAAGTCCTCAACAGACTGAGTTTGGTAAAGTTGTTTATTGTGGCTAGGAAAGTGTATGGTTCCCAAATCTTAGTCGTTTGTAGAGACATTTCAAAACCTCGTGATCCAACCTCAAAGACATTTGGCTTGGCCATATTTGTAAATTGTACTTAACCACTTTGTACACTTGTTGATAACCATTATGATTCGAAGTAGCTTGGTTGTTCAAAAAATAATGTGGACCATGACTCTTTTGGAACTCAAGCTTCCAACTTCAATCTCTTAGCACATCCTCTAAATAATAAGAAATAGAACAAATTTTGTCTATCATCACGAACTATGAAAGGTTCAAAAGAAGTAGATTCACCATTGCCTCTTGCATGTCCAAAATGCACTTTTGAGTGGATAGGTTCCAATGATGTTGATAACTTGTGGTAGAACTTGGAAAGTGCAACTTAGGTGCTTTAGCAAAAAAAAATGCCTCCCTTACATCACCACCTTGTACCAAAGATTTAGGATTCTCAAGAGTAGACTCCTCCTTGCACATAGCATCCATGAATCGGTAACTGGAAAGATCCAATTCCTTTTAACATGCTTCCACTTGTGCTATCTCCTCCTCAGCCATCAATCCATTATGATTAACTCTCACATAAGCATCAAGCCTAAAATCCTTTCAAACATGATCCCTCTTGTAATGATTTTACCACTCTTCATGATCAAGCAAGCATCTCCAACAAATCTAACAAAAGAGCCTTTGTCCAAAAGTTGCCCAACACTCAACAAATTCCTTGTTATGCTAGGAACATAAAGAGCACCCTCAATCTTGGCCTTCTTGGTAGATCCAAGACACATATGGACTAATCCCTCTCCCTCAATCTTGAATTCACAACCATTTGCATTGAGAATGAATTTCTTAGACCCAACAAAAGCTAAGAGTTGAGAGAAATACTCTTTGTGACTTGTCATGTGGGAGGGAGCCCCATTATACCACAAGTGACTCCTCAAGGTCACTCTTACCACCTTCTTGAACTTGACTTGATTGCTTGCCTTCTGTCTCCTTCCATTTGAAGCACTCCTAGACTTTGCCAAATGCCATGTTTTACAACAAAATTAGCATTTGAATATTTTACTTGCCTCCAATAAGTAGTCTCACATTGATGCCATGATGAGGAAGTACTTGTACACAAAGTACACACTTGTGAAATGATTCAAATAAATTGATCTTGTGATCCTCAAGAAACTAGATTTTTACAAATCAATAATCGAGAAAGATCTACAAAAGATCTTAGAATCAATCTTCACCCAAAAATCTTTTTTTCACAAAGTACACAATTGTGAAATGACTCTACCAATTTATTTTTTGACCCTCAAGAAGCTAGATTTGAATACATCAACAATCTAGAAAGAATATCTACAAGAGATCTAGATCACAAACCATAGAATCAATCTTCATCAACATCTAGTCACCTTGGAAAATGGACCTTGCCTAGATCACAAAGATTAAGGCTCACAAGAATTGAATCAAAACACACAAAAATCAAATCCAAAAACCCCTATTTTTCTACAAACCTTGACTAATCTGAACAAATTGAATAAATTGACATCTAGATATTTACCAAGATCTCAACCAAGATTGCACACTCAAATATGGAATCATCCCTATGCTAGACACCCAATGGGATCACAATTTGACCCTCGCACTCTCACAAAGAAATCTTGACTAGAATTAATTTGAGCTTCACATAAACACATGTCAACACACAAATATTGAGAATTTTGACCCCTACAAGCAACACCAGATCTATTCTTCTCTCCACTTTTTGATATCTGATCATACCTGAAAAACCACTTTTTAGACACCTGAAACTCAAATCAAAACATCAGATTTGATAGTCCAATCTCAAATCTACCAAAGATTTGAAATCTCTATTGATTTTTCTACGCAATGTAGAAAAAATCTCATTACATGCTAATTTGGAATGATCTCAAAGAAATGGCCTCCTCTCTAGTGCTGCACACTTCCATACATGTGGAGAAGACACCTAAGGCTCAAAACCAATGATTGATCCCAAATTTCCAATGCTACCAAATGTTCGAAGCTTGTCCCTCCAAAAATAGCCCAAAACTTGCTATTTTTGGACTCAAATCTTGATCAAACACTCATCCCCTTGTACTTGGTTTCTTTGATCATTTGCCCTACGACACAAATCCTCTTTCTTTGATAATTTTGTTTCTTTTAAACAATAGAACACATTCTTGAAGCAAATCAATATGGAGATGAAAATTAGACAATTTAGCAATATACTCAAAAAAACAATGTCCCTCGACATTATCATTATATATTTTGTTTCTGAACTTGTCATATTATATAATAAAATGCATTAGAAACATGATCAAAAATATTTTCTTGAAAATTTTGTAATAAATATTTTGCTAAAATAAATAAATTTTAAGTTTCTTGAATAGTCTACAATTGACACATCTTTCTTTCTTGATGGCATCTGAAGGGAACCGATTTTTTATCTCTTTTTTTATGAAAGAGGTGTCACATTAACATGAGAGAATGGTCGTTAAAATTCTTGGAGTATTCAAGAACATAGTATCTCAAATTTTTGAACCTCACTCGATTAAAAAATTCTAGTTAGCCATACATGTAACCAATATGGTAGGTGACCTAACAAAAAAAGGCTTCCGGTTTGAAAATTTGACAAATTTCTCTCTCATATGTAGCATTCCTTATAGGGCCTTTTTGGAGTTCGAACCTTCTTTAATGCTATAACTCGATGTTTCATTCTTTTTCTTTTTTTTTGTGATTTCAACAATTGTTTTGTAAGAAAATTTAGGAGCCTTTCTCATCTAGATGTAAGGACATTCATGAAGTTTTTAGTCTCAAAGAGAGGTGTCTCTTTGAGAGAGAAACCTTTCATTGCAAACTATCTTTGTAATTTCAAACCTAAGCATATAGTAAGCTATTGACTTATGGCTACACTTGTAAATATCTCCTCAAGTTTAGCTTGGACCAATATTTTGAAGGAATGTGTCAAAAGGTTTCTAATATTTAATCAAGTTACATTCTACTTAAAAAATCTTTTCATTTAGTTATTATAATCAATTACTATAATGATAATTATCAAGTAGTTGTAAGAGACATATAATAAGATATCATTCAAAAGTGCATACACATTTTTCTTTGAAAACTCTCAAACAATTGTCACACAAAATTTCAAGCATCAACATAGAGCAATAGCTCTATTGCAGCTGAATAATAGAAAAGTGGAAACATCTTAATTGCAAAATTGAAGATGTTATTTAGTGAAATTTTACAAAAGGAGATGCCAACAAAAAAATGAACCAATATAATATTTTGAATACTAGAAGCATGTTGAGTTTTAAAAGAGCTACTGAAACAAAAGTTTACTTGTTTGTATGATGTTATTTAGAGCATTAGAGGTTCTTTTTTTGTACAAATGGAGACAACAACAAGAAATGGAAACCATCTTACTATTAGCCAATCTACCCAAAATCTAGGCACATATATTGAGCAACCATCAAGCACTCCATTTGGATAGCTAGGAACAACTGGATGTTATCCTCTAAGTTATTTTCTTAAATTTGTGGCCTTAGTTTCTTGATTAGTCGATAGTAAAAGTGTCTATGTGGTTGAATAAGGAGCAAAAGAACCTACAAATTTCATGTTCAAAAATGATAATGAGACAATGAATTGATGACGATAAATGCATTGTACCCCAAGCAAGTGAGAGAAACTCAATATGTTGGTCTTGGCACCAATATATGAACGATAACGTGGACATATATGCCTATGGATGTGACCTGTTCCTACTTTTGGACACTAACAAAAGTGAGTAGGGATGTTGTAAAATTTGTCCCACAATATGCATGATGGAATTGATGGTCAATTGTGTGGATGGACTATTGTTTCATATGGTTGACTTAAATGGAAGACATATGATAGGTAATGGTTGTTGAATTTCACATGTGTGGGAGTTCCCTAAAGTGTGATTATGATCTCCTAAGACTTGTGATTGGCATAGATTGAAATCCAAGATTTATCTCAGAAAACTAAGGCAAGAGCACTTTGTAACATGCATATATCAAACATACAAGTACATTCACACGTGTGGGGACTTGTGGATCAAAAAACTAAGCGTGGAAAAGCCTTCCTCTCGGGTACAGAGAGAAACCAACAATCAATCCTCGAGTAGAGAGAGAAAGCCAATTTGACTCGAAATGTAGAAACTCACATTAACTCCAAAAAACTCATAACACAAATGAACCTATTACATCCTCTAATAGGAACTTGAGGAAAAAAGTGCTTGATTTTCATTGGACCCCTTATTCTCCTCCTCTGAATATGATCGGTTGAGTGACTTATGAGTCCTTAAACTTGATTGGACCAAATTGGTGAAAATCCCTCTTTTGATTGGTCACTAGATCTCATGCCAACACATAGGAATGAGTCACATATCCAACCTAATCTTGACACTTTTAGCAAGCCTATGCTAGCTCGAGCCACATCAAATGTTACTTTTGGCCTAATCATGGAATTAGAAGTGTACTTGCTCGAGTTGCCTTAGTAAGCCAAAATTGGTCCTATCACCTACTTACACATAGATGGACATAGAAAAATTTTCTAAACCCCTAGACTAAACATAGATAGATTTTTCAATTTTTCACACTACTCCTAAAAAGTTATCTATTCTAATTAAGCACATATCTTGGAATTAAACCAAGATTGGATCTAAGCTTGATGAAAGTACTCTTGATCAATGGCTTGGTGAGAAGATCGGCAATACATGAAGATGATTCAATGTGCTCCAAGTTGATCTCTTCTCCAATAAGCTTTTCCCTTACAAAATGATGTGCAACTTCAATATATTTTCTCCTTGCATGAAAGATTAGATTGTTGGCAAAGGCTTGGGCCGAAATGTTGTCACATTTTATCAAAGGTAGATCTTCCTCCTTGATGCACTTGAGATCCAATAATAGTCTTTTGATCCATAGCACCTCTTTTGTTGTTGTTGTAAGGGCCTTATACTCAGCCTCACATGATGATAGAGAAATAGTATCTTGTTTTTTGGAAAGCCAAGATATGAGATTTGTGAATATTCTTAAAATATTATCTTCCTATCTCGAGTTTGGGGTCATGTCCATGATAATTTCCACTAGATTTCATGTTGTACATATAAGGAGTGTGAATTGAGCACATATCCTTCTAGTGTAGCTCGGATTTGAGTTAAATAGGTTCAATTATGATGACATGCAGATGTTTTGATAGCATGCAAAGTCTTATTGTATGCATGCAAGCCACATGCAATCAGTGCATGCAACATGCAAAGTAGTCTATATGATCTACACATGTCTAGGCAATTTTATGAGTTGACATGCAGTACATGCACCATACATGCATGCAGTTACACATGTGGATCTCTGGTAGGTGAATTAGTTCAGTTAAGTGGACTTTTCATGCAACTCCACTGTAGGAATTCGAGTCTCTCTCATGTAGGGAAAGCTGGGCATGTTTTGCCATATTGTGAATATTGAGATTTTGGTGTTTTGGACTCATTCTCTCTCTACCCGAGTTTTCTATGTATGATTTTCTCTCTCTACCCGAGAGCAGCCTCTTTTTTTTCCATACTGAACACTTAGAATTATTTCTGACATTCATTTCTCATAGTGAAGAGTTAGATTTTTTCATCAGATGTATGCCATTGTGCTCTTGCCTTAGACTTTTCAAGCATATTGTTCTTTGATCAATCTTGTGCAATCACAACACCTCAGTAAAATCCTGTAGGGTGTGTGGTGAAGTTCACACGTGCTAAAAACTTCACAAGATTTCCTCCAAAAATATATAGTGTAAGCACTTGTGGATTTTTGATCCACCTTGTCACTAGCAAAATCCAAGTCCGAGTAGCCAAGTATAGATAGATCTTCACTTTTGTAGAGCAATCCATAATCATGTGTTGAAGATATATACCTCAAGACTCTCTTGGCTGATTTCCAATGAAAGATCTTGGGATCTTGTATGGATTGACTGAGCTTGTGCACACAATAGCTCAAATCGGGCCTAGTGATGGTCAACCAAATCAAGGAGCCAATAAGACTCCTAAAAAGGGTGATGTCCTCGAAGAATCTTTCATCTCCCTTATTAGGATCTTTTATATTATCCACCGTAGGTGTGTCTATGCTCTTACAATTCTCATATGAAACTTTTTCTCCATTGATAGAGCATATCTAGATTGACTTATAAAAGCATAATCATGACAAAGATCAATCTCTAGGCCTAGAATGTAGTGTAGTTCTCCTAGATCTTGCACTTTGAACTCACTACCAAGTGCACTATTTGAGTTAGATAGGTTCGATTATGATGACATGTAGATGTTTTGATAGCATGCAAAGTCTTACTGTACGCATGCAAGCCACATGCAATCAGTGCATGCAACATGCAAAGTAGTTTCTGTGATCTACACATGTCTAGGCAATTTTATGAGTTGACATGCAGTACATGCACCATACATGCATGCAGTTACACTTGTGGATCTCTGGTATGTGAATTAGTTCAGTTAAGTGGACTTTCCATGCAACTCCACTGTAGGAATTCGAGTCTCTCTCATGTAGGAAAAGTTGGGCATGTTTTGCCATATTGTGAATATTGAGATTTTGGTGTTTTGGACTCATTCTCTCTCTACCCGAGTTTTCTACGTATAATTTTCTCTCTCTACCCGAGAGCAGCCTCTTTTTCCCATACTGAACACTTAGAATTATTTCTGACATTCATTTCTCATAGTGAAAGTTAGATTTTTTCATTAGATGTATGCCATTGTGCTCTTGTCTTAGATTTTTCAAGCATATTGTTCTTTGATCAATCTTGTGCAATCACAACACCTCAGTAAGATCCTATAGGATTTGTGGTGAAGTTCACACGTGCTAAAAACTTCACATGGTATCAGAGCTTCATGCTTTGAAGAGTTGAGGGTGTATACATCAGATCATCAGTGTTTTTGCTTGCAGGAACTCAGATTTTGTAGAAGAATTCAAACTCGCTGAGAAACAAGCAATCTGTGGACCATAAGTGGATCAAATCAAGGCTGATCTGATCCAGCGGAACTCTGTACGGACAGAGAGCTCACACGTGTGAAATCAACCCTCATTAATGAGTGCTACTTCTCAAGGAATGATCCAAATTTGATGTTCTATAGCTTGTTGGATAGGTATTGAAGAGTACAATGTGTTGCTCTTGTTTCTAAATCAATTTGATTTGTTTTTAGAAGAGTTTTAGACAATCAGAGAGTTTGAGAGAATACTCAACTCGTGGGATATGCCAAAGTGAGCACACATCTATCTTTTTCACCATTCTCATCACTTTTCACTGTCAATCAAGTAGGATTGGATAGAAGTGAGTGTTCTGAGGTCTTAGACTTTTCATTTCACACGTAATATTGTTTTTGAGTTGAAAGTAAGTTCCTAGAGAGTTTATCAGTACATTGAAACTCGTGGGAGAGATAGACTTCTTGCTTGCATGTGCTTCTTCTTTTGTGACTGAAGCAAGATCCAAATTCAAGATAGATTGATTTTTTGTATTGAGAATTTGTTCTCACATCTGTTGCTAGATTTCATAGGGTGGATCAACATCTATGTTAGATCCTAGATTGAGATAGCAAGCAACATCCTTTCAACTCCATTTTTTATCATTACTAGAATTTTTCACCAAGAAGATGTCTTCATCTGGTTCACATTTCTTAGAGCACAATGAGAGATTAACATCTTCCAATTATGCAATGTGGAAGATCATAATGGAATCATTGTTGATTCTACATGATGTAATGGATATTGTAAGTGAAGCTGAAGAAGAACCTGCTGCACCTAATAAAGTTGCAGCATTCCACAAAAGAACCAGAATTGCCCTTCATTTTATAAAAATGAATTTTACCAATGAAGTGTTAAGAGAGATCAGTACATGCACCACTGCCAAGGAAGCTTGGGATACTCTAAAAATAATCTATGAAATAAAAAATACTTCTAGATTGCTTACACTTAGAAACCAAATATTTCTAAGTTATCAGAGAGTAGATGAGAGTGCTTCATCATACGTCATGAGAGTTAAGGATCTTCATCAAGAGTTAGCTGGTATTAGTGATGCTCTTAAGAACACTGAACTTGTTCAAGTAGTCCTAAATGGACTTAGAGATGAGTATGACAATATTGTGCAGACTTATGCTGTTAGAGAGGATCTTCCATCCTTGGAGACACTGCAAGGTGTTCTCATTGCTGAAGAAAGCAGACAAGAGAACAAGATGTTGAGGATCAATAGACTTTTATTGAAAGATGGTGGAGATGACAAAGCACTCTTCATCAGAGACAAGTCAAGAGGTAAGGGCAAAGGACAACAACACTTCAAGAAGGACAAAGCCAAAGAAGGTGGTGAGGATCAGTCCTCACAAGGTGCAACATCCAGTGGCAAGAAGAGGCTGTCAAAGATCAGGTATTTTTTCTGTGGAAAGAAAGGACATTATGCATCAAACTGTTTCAAGAAGAAGAACCAATCTAAGCAAGCTAACCTTACTAATGAGGATGAGTGTGAGGGTGTAGAGAGTGAAAGTGAGGATTCATTAATGATGTCTACTTTTTCATCTTTTCCTTTTAAGAATGAAAAAGTCTGGTGGATAGATAATGGGGCAAGTTCCCACATGTCTAGTTCTAGGAACTCTTTCACTAATCTCATGCCATATCTAGGTGCAAAAAAGTCAATCTATACTGCTAATGATGTAGAGTGTAGGATTGAAGGAATAGGTAGCATTCCATTACATGCATCATCATCAAAATCTTTTCGCTTACATGATGTACTGTATGTACCTAAATTGACTAAGAATCTCATTAGTGTAGAACAGTTGTTTGATAGTGGATTGGATGTCAAGTTTCAAGTTGACAAGTGTATAATCTCAAGAGAAAATGAAGTTATTGCTAGAGGATCTAGAATTGTTAAGTTGGGAGAGTGCTAACATTTCGATATTGCTTATGAGACCAAGGTTCTACAGGAGGATCTGTGGCATAAGAGATTGGGTCATCCCAATTTCAAAGCCATGCTATCTATGGTCAAAGAAGGAAAAGTTGTTGGTCTACCAAAGACACTGTCAAAGGAGCATCTACCTTGTGAAGCTTGTGTGCTGGCAAAGTCACGCAGAAGGCCTTTTCCTAGATCAAGTATCAAGACAAAGCAACCATTTGAACTTTACACTCAGATGTTCATTTCTCATCAATTAAGAGCAAAGGAGGAGCCAACTGCTTTGTCTCTTTTGTAGATGATTATACAAGACATTCTTGGATCTATATGTTGTCTTCAAAAGCCATGGTTTATGATGTTTTTCTTACTTTTAAAGCTTATGTAGAGAAGCAGTTTCCTTTCAAGATAAAAGCTTTAAGAAGTGATAGTGGAGAAGAATTTACTTCCAATAAGTTTAAAGACTTTTGTGAGAGAGAGGGTATTCAAAGAGAGTTCTCTTGTTCATATACTCCTCATCAAAATGGAGTTGCTGAGAGAAAAAATAGAACTTTGTGTGAATGTGCAAAAGCCATTAGGCTGGAAGCTTCTCTGCCTAAAGAATTTTGGAGAGAGGCAGATGCATGTGCAAACTATCTTTGTAATAGGCTTCCAAATCTTGCAATAGGAGGAAAAACACCATTTGAGGTATTGTATAAGAAAAAGTCTAAGGTAGATCATCTTAGGATTTTTGGTTGTGTATGCTTTGTGCATGTACCTCTAGAAACTAGGAAGAAGGAAAATCCTAGTGCAGTAAAAGGAATTTTTGTAGGTTATGCATCTACTAAAAAAACATACACGATTTATTTGCCCTCTACTGACAAAAATGTTGTTAGTAGAGATGTGGTCTTCCATGAAGATCAGAAATTTAACTTGGATGATAGGTGTCTTTCCTCCAAGAGCAAGATGAGAGAGTCTATTGCAAAGATATTTGGCACGATTGATGGCCTCTCCCCCAAAATCCTTAAGCAAGGATGCTTCAATTCTCAAAGCTTTGGCACACTCACATAGGGATCTATTGTTCCTCTCGGCCACCCCATTTTGGGAAGGGGAATAGGCACAAGAGAACTTTCTTTTGATTCCTTCTTGCTCACAAAAATCATGGAACTTGTTGGAGATGTACTCTCCACCACCATCACATCTCAAAGCTTTGATCTTCAAAGAGAATTGCTTCGCAACATAAACTCTGAGGTTGAGGAAATAATCAAAACCATGGATTTTGAAGATAGAAGATATAACCATGTAAATCTTGTGTAGTCATCAATAAAGGTAACAAAACAAGTGGCTCCTCCCTTGATTTTGCATTATGAGAAATGCACATCCGAGTGCAACGGCTCCAAAGGATGTGAAGTCTTTGCTCCATTGGAGTATCTATGCTCTTAGAATTTTCCATATGGAATTTTTTCAACATAGAGTGAGCATATCTAGATTGGCATATAAAAACATGATCTTCATAAAAATCACTCTCTAGGCCTAGGATGTAATGTATTTCTCCTAGATCTTGCATTTTAAACTCACATCCAAGTGCTAGCTTAGTTTCACCAACTAGCTTGATACAACTACCACAAAGAATAATGTCATCAACATAAATTAAAAGAATGACAATATTACTATCAACAAACTTTAGATACATGGAAGGATCATAGTCACTAAGAGTAAATCCAAGTGAGATAAGGAAAGAATTAAGTCTTGAATACCATGATCTTGGTGCTTGCTTGAGTCCATAAAGACTTTTGAAGAGCAAGCACACTTTGAACTCATCCTTGATGAATCCTTGAGGTTGTTCCATATAGATCTCCTCTTCAAGATAACCATTTAGAAAAGCATTGGATACATCTAATTGGAACACCTTCCACTTAAAGAAACAAGCAAGAGAAATACGAATTCTTATTGTCACCATCTTTGCAACGGGTGCAAAGGTCCCCTCATAATCAAGGCCATGGATTTGAGCAAATGCTTTGGCACATAATCTTGCTTTATACTTGTTGATGGTGCCATCATGATTGTACTTGATCCGAAATACCCACTTGCAACCAATCACATGCTTGTTAGATGGAGGATCCACAAGCTCCCAAGTATTGTTGGTGATCAATGCATCATACTCTTGCTTCATGGCATCATACCACTCCTTGGTATTGAGTGCCTCGTGTACATTCTTTGGCTCTTCATGAGAGACATAAATAACATAATTATTGGAATCAAGATCCACTTGTTTGCCTTTGTCAACAAATCTCGACCGGAGCCCTGTCTCAAATCTCGACCAAAGCCCCTGTCTCAAATCTCAACCGGAGCCAGTCCATCCCATCTCGACCGACGCCATCTATCAATCTCAACCGGAGCACATCCATCAAATCTCAACCGACGCCCCTTAACCCTGTCTGAAATCTCAACCGACACTGTTTCTTCCATTTTTTCACCATGTCATCCAACCCCAGTTTCAGTTTCCAACGACCCCGAGGCAAATAAGCTCGACATCCAGATGTGCAAGGTAGATCTTACAGAGATGCAGACCTGGTACCAGCATGCAGAGTCATTCTTCAAGGCAATTGAGTTCCAGATCCATATCCTGACGGGATATCAAAGCCCGTACCTGGTACATATGGCGTATGCATATTATAATGCGACGGCAAGGTTGTGCCAACTCATAGTTCCCCCTGTCCGGAACTATATTTATAATATATCTTTTGCGGCGGCCACATCAAAAATCTAGGAAGATCTAGATCGCAAATCTTAAAATCAATCTTCACCTAAATCTAGTCACCTTGGAAAATGGACCTTGACTAGATAACAAAGATTAAGGCTCACAAGAATTGAATCAAACTCACTCAGATCCAAAGGCTCTAACCTTAAGAGGTGTATTAGATTTGATAAGTTTTGATACCAAACAATGTCCTAGTTTTCCACCAATTTGACTAGCTTGAACAATTTAAAGAAATTGACATCTATAAATTCACATATCTCAACCAAGATTATACACTCAAATATGGACTCCTCCCTATTCAAGGCACTCAATGAGATCACCACACTCTCACAAAGAAAGCTTGACTAGAATCAATTTTAACTTCATACAATCACATGTCAATTCTACACACAAAAATTGACAATTTTGACCCCTAGAAGCAACACAAGATATCCACGTTTTGACCTCTGATCATACTTGCAAAACCACTATTTTGCCACTTCAAACTTAGATCAAAACATTGAATTTCATGATCCAATCTCAAATCTAACCATACAGATTTAAAATCCTTATAGATTTTTCTACACCTAATGGACACCTAATGTACACCTAATGCACACCTAATGTACACCTAATGCACACCTAATGCCTAAAATCTAATCAAAATCTACAACTTGAGATTACCTAAAAGAAATGGACTCCTCTCTAGTCTTGCACACTTCCACACGTGGGAAAAATACCTAAGGCTCAAAAATAATAATTGATCTCAAATTTTATTCTACCACTTGTTAGAATATCGCCCTTGCAAAACTAGTTTTTCGCCTCAAAACTTACTAGTTTTGGACTCAAATCTTGATCAAAAACTCATCCTCTTGTACATGGCTGTGATACCATATGAAAAAAAATACAATTAGGACCACAAATGGATTCATTAAATCCACAAGAGTGATGGATTGTATCATTATCAACAATTCTATCACCAAATGCAAGCTCGATTTGATCCTATCTTGATATGTAAGCAAGAGAAATCTAGAGAAAAATATAAATGATTAAATAGGCTTCACACATGTGAAACCACAACCTAATGTATGGAGAGATGGCAGAGAGCAAAGTTCTAACACTAATCAAAGCATTAGGTCCACCCAAGTACATGCAAATAGAGAGGTAGACTTGGTTGATTGAATATCCTCAAAGATCTCTTCAAATTGTTCTTACCAAACTAGCTCCAAATTGGAGAATATACATTGAAAAGCTTGAAGCTTGGACTGACCTGACATGTTTCACACGTGGGATAATACATCCACTTGTCCTTTGGCTCTTCCTGAAGTCTCATACAAATTTATGGCCATCCAGTCAAATTGCACTTCTTGAAAAAATCTAGAATCTGGAAAACTTGCTTTTAACTTGAAAAATTTGACTCTTTGCCTTAATGGCTCTTGGGATTATGTACAAGCTAACATATGCTTATGCTTCACATGTGGGAACAGGCTCCACACATGTGGAATGACATTATGTACATAAAATTGGCCTTAATCAAGATATATTTTGCCATATGTCTCACAATAGACAATAGGATTTTTTAAGATGTCTAAGGTAGACAAATGATCAATTCATGCACAAATGTGGCAAAAATGGCAATGGAAGTGGAGGAATGCAAAGTGAAATGGATTGCATGGGATCATATAAAATGGTCATTTAAGATCGAATGCCTTACAAAATGGTGGTATTGTCATTGATTTTGATCAAATGATCATCTAGTTGGACTTGAAAAACATCGTCAGAGGAGGTAGAGGAATGAGAGGTAGACATAACCAAAAAAATGGGCCAAGACAGCAAGGAGAAAGCAACGCAGTGAGAGATCAACTAGAATAGCGAAGATTGACAAAATAGGACGAAGCTTAGAGTGAAAGAGAACAATGAGGAGCAAAAAGTAGGATGGGTCAACGGAAATCATGACATTGAGAGAGCACAAGAAGGGAGCAAGGAAAATGACGAAATTTAGCATAGAAAAAAGGGTGAAAGTAGCGTGAATTAAGTGAGTCAAGACAACAATGGAGCAATAGAAAGAGAGCCAAAAAAATAGATGAAAGTAGGGCTTCAGGACAAAAATTAGAGTGAAAGTAGGGCAAATTAGGGTGAATCAAATCAACGAAGTAGTGAAAAGAAAACAAAAAAAAGAGGACGATTAAGGACAAAAAGAGATTCAAGTAGGGCAACGTAGGACAATGATGAAATAATGAGCAACAAAAAATGGGATATCAATAGAGAAAAGGAAGGTGCAACATGATGGAGCAGATCGAGGATTTGGGTGGAAAACATGAAAAGAGAAATGATGAGCACCGATGGAGGAGAAAAAAGAAAAGAAAAAAAATGAAAAAAAAAAAAAAAAAAACTTCAAGAACTAGATCACGATAGTAAATTGCTCTAATAGCATTTTATAAACTAATTCACAGAATCAAAGGTGTTTAAGACAATAAAATAGGCCTATAAAACCAAATATAAGACCCCAATAGATTGTAGGTACGTATGTACTACAATAGAGAAGAATGGTCTATGTATTGTATGTCCATAATATCCTAGTCAACCTCGAGTACATACTAATATTATCGATGCATAGTTTAGCAACAAGACCTCAGACCAACTCAATGATAGTCAATTTCAAAGCTCCTTAATTTAAACTAAAAATACAACTTTTGAAGTCTTTTCTCTCCCTAATATGCATCCTTACGAGATTTATCATCTAGTTTTTACAGCATATTGAGAAAACGTCATTAGAAAATATTCTCCATGCTTTTGACAAATTATGAAAAACAACAAGGTAATTCTACAATCAAAGACAAACAAAAAGATAAGCAAGTAGAAAATCTTATGGAAAGCCTCAATCTTATGTGAATTGCTAATTTGAACATGCATGGCTAATTTATTTGTGGAATTTTAAGCTTCTTTGAAATAAAAGTGATATGGATTTTTGTACATATTAATGTCTTTGAGGCGAACTAGAATGCGTATGACAATTGTGGACTTCTCGAGCATAAAATAAGATTTATCAAGATTTTGGGAAAAGAAAGATTCTAAAAATTAGCTCCTAGGAGTTGATACGTATATTACTCTTAACTATATAATTGAATAATTTTCCTAGTAGTAGTTTTAATATGAGACTTAGATATGAGTGCATGGCCTCATTGAATAGCGCCTTTTTTGTCCTTTTTTATTCATTTTAGGTGGATGAGAAAATATTCTATATATCTACATAGTTGAATTTTGTTCAAATTGGCTTCAAAACACATCTTGTACATTTTCACAACCAACATAATGAATCTTAACGTCCTATAAGATATAGACTTTTAGGCCAATACATCCTATGTAGAAATAGCACTGGTATTTATTGCATCATTTAATTCTTAGTTCGATGAAATAACTACTTATATATTGTGACACTATGTATTAGCTAAAAGTATCATGGACACAACAAAAGCTCACTCTTTTTTATAACTCCCTAGGTTATGTCAAAGCTAGCAATAAAGAATAACAAACTAGGCTTCCTTGATTTCTTTGTTATGAAAGTTTGAAAGCTCTCCTAATCGAAGACATTCATGCCAACTAGACTTCTTACTAGCTAGAGCTTCATACTAAATTTCATTCACTAGACAACAACGACACACAATTTTAGCAATCATCTTATACACCATTGAAGTTGTAGGAAAAGTGGATGTGTAACGTAAATTAATTTCCTTCAAATTTTTCTATATCAACCAAAACTCTTGGATTCTAGATTGGTCTATTTTAAAAGCGTCAAATATATGTGGCAAAATGAGTAATAGAACAACTAAAAATTATGAGGCTCAAAATTTATAATACTCCAATCGTACACAAAATCCATGATGAAGTAAATCACAATATTTCATTCACTTGACAAGAGTAAAATTTATTTTTTTTGTGCTTATAAGTTTTATAGTTAGTTTGAATATTAATACAAGAGAAAGAAATCTTTTTTCCTACCCAACAATGTCGAAATATAAACACCCTATTGTACTCCAATAATAATAGTAAAAAGGATAAACCTATTAGACATAAATGCTTTTATTAAAAATAGAACAACCTACCCAAGATCCTTGCCAGAATATTGGTAGTCTTTATCATTCATTTGTAAATATTGAACTTACGCTATTTTACAAATCAACTTGAACCCCCACATCCTGCGACGGTGAAAACTTGGAGCCTTGTGCTCTACGTTTACGCTCGATGTTTTCCCCAATGTACTATATCTATATGTACCTATCAAACCTTTGTATCATTAGTTATGAATGAAGCATAGCAATAATAATAAGAAAAAAGGCTAAAGCCCAAGTGCAATAGAAATCAAGAATAGCCAATTCATCTTAAACTAGTTGTGAATCGTCAATAGTAATGTGCCACATGTGTGGAAAAGGGCAATTTCCTTGCATTTATTTGTGAAACACAAGAGCAATTTCTCTCCGTTTGTTTGTGTGTGTGTGTGTGTGTGTGTGTGTGACACCCTTGTTTTATGTTTTGCAAATAATAATACATTTCAAACAAAAAAACTCAACTGCATAGTCTTTATGAACAAAGAAGTCACAATGAATGTCCTATTTGCCAACGTTTGAAGTCAAAGGAAACCCATTCACTTGCTCCCACCATCTACATTGGAGTACTATGCTGGAATAAAGTATTTTTGGGGGAATTTTGGTTGAGTGCATAAATTCCCACTATTATCCATGTTGCAACCTATCAAAAACTTTCAAAGGTTGGAAAAACTGCAAAAGTTTCAAGAGGTATTTCCCACCAAATATTAGAATGTATGTAGTCTCAAATTACAAGTCTTGCAATGTCATAAGGCTTGAATTATTTTTCAACAACCATTTTCGACTTATAGCTGTGAAAAATTGCCTATATTGGCAAATCTAGCTATGTCAAATAATGTAAATTATGTACATAGGTGGGTCTCACACGTATGAGGTCATGGAGCCACTGTGCGAAACCTATTCTAGAGTAAGTTAGATCAAGTCTAAAAAGTGGGTCAAGTCAATTTGGTAGTGATTCCTACTTTATAGAACCTAAATCCTAGATTTATGGAGAAAATTGACCAACTAGCCACCTACTTGGCAAGGCTCTAGGAATGAGGCTAGAACGGCAAATTAGGGCAAGAAAGCCAAATCAACTTCCTTATTACATGCTGGAAATTCACCTAACTTTAGAGAGGAAGAGGCTTTTCTATGTATCCAATCCTCCATACTGAATACTTAGAATATTTTTGAGAGCTCATTGGCAAAACTCGAGTTCTACTCTATATGTACTTTGATGTTTTTTTGGATCTAAGCATATAAAAAGTGATTTACACTTTATTTTCAGTCTACAGGCCGTACTGAGTAGTGATCCACACGTGTGTGGGCTATACTTTGCTTTTGATTGATGATTTTAGATTGCTCTTGATTGATTCATGCTAAATTGTTGATCTAGATCTCAAAATCTAGTGTCTAGTTTCTATTTGTTTTATGATTAATCAATCAATCACTCTTGTGAGGCATTAATACACTCATTTAAGGTCCAAAGTATTGTACTTTGACATGGTATCAGAGTGAGGTACAAGAGTCAATCATTAATCTTGTGTACAATCTCGAATCAGCAAGTTTTTGATCTAAAAAGCTAGTATTGGAGGGGCAAGTAGAAATCGGATATTTTTATGGAAATTTGTGGATCAAACCTGATCAGGGACTAAATCTGTACTGTCCACACGTGTGGACAGTACAGGCCCGCACTCAAAAAATAATTTCCATTTTTGCAAGATCCATAAAAAATTCATTGTAATAGATCTTGATGAGTGTTTTGATGCTAGATCTATGAGAAAGCATCAATGTTTGCATGCCATTGATTGGATTTGACTTTGTGTCATTAAATCTAATTGAGGCTGGATTCAAACCCTCTAAATGTGTTTTACAGGTCTTGAAGAACCATTAAGAGGAAAGTACAAGTTTTAGCCATTTCTTGTCCAAAAATAGTCAAAATTGACTTGAATTGATTGTAGATTGATTGGATCTCATCTCATCTTCATTTCATTTTTGTGAGGAAGTGCTAGAACCGTGGTTAGAAGTCCATTGTGTGGGATAGAAACTAAATTTGAGAGAATCACTACAAGAGAGACCTTTGTGAGTTTCTAGAATCAATCAAACCAATTTTTTTTGGTAAAATTCATTAGTAAGATGGGATCAATTGGTGCTTTCCTTCTAGAAGCTAGTGAAAGATTTTATTTGGTGGTCCTTAATGGTCTAGGTGATGAATTCACAAATATGATCCAAAGCTTAGTGTGCTTGTAGTTGAAGAGTGTAGGATCCTCCACACAAAGGCTAGGATGAACTCCTTGTCATTGTCAGAAATGGTGAACTCCTGCAACTTTGCCGCGACGCGAAGGACGAACGATTCGCGAAAGTCAACGTGCCTTGACTCGAAGGACGAACGATTTGCAAAAATCAATTACGCCTCCAGGACTGCAAAAACCGCAAAACGAAAAGAAACGAAAGGGGATCTTTCGCGCTGCCAGCTGGCAGCTCAATGGGCTTGGAGTCTCAAACTTCACGCCCAGCTGAAACGGGTAGTAACAACGGAGAGTAACCGATTAGTTGATTAGCGTTAACTACTCTTATCATTCTCTGTTTAGCTATCTTGTAAACTCCACACACAGTAGAGATATAAGCTATTCTTCTAGATCATAATAGATACAGAGAGATACAGTGAGACATAGAGAGTAGAGCAAAAAAGAAAAAGAAGAGAAACTAAACAGCTGTGCATGAAAGTCTGCCAACGAGCAAAACACAGCGAAAGAGCAGAGTGTCAGGCGGCCAACAAACGAGACACTGACCATCTCGTTCTAAAAATTGAACTAATACTTGATTGCTCTATTTTCGTGTATCTCCTTGTCTTATGCTGTCTTGATTGCTAGAATGGAATCTGTTCTGTGATGTGTAGTCGCGTGTCTAGGTTCCTATGAGCTTTCCACACAAAAGAAAATTCAAAGAAACAAAATCGTTCACGACAACGAAACAAAAAAGTTCGCGACATGGTATCAGAGCTACCAGGTTATCACTACTGATATCTAAGCAGTGATTTTCTAAACAACACAATATGGCTACAACAATCCAGACAAGAGTAGCAATCAGTCTTGATGGCGCAAATTACAGAATATGGAAATTCAAGATCAAAACACTTCCGAAGGGCGAAGGCATCTGGTCGGTGACCGAACTCTCAGAGGTGCAGCCTCCAAAGGGAGACCCGAGGAGAGCTGAATGGATTAGAAAGGATGAGCATGCAATGGCGATCATTGTTTCGTCCATAAACGAAGATCTACTCATGCAGATTGAAGACTGCAAAAGGAGCCATGCAGCGTGGGAAAGATTAAAACAGAAGTATGAAGTGAGGACTGCAGCTTCAGTCATGCACCTTCACAATCAGCTGCAATCCATACGATGGGATGGCAACCAGTTAGATCAGCACGTTGAGAAGATCAGAACGATCTTCGCTCAACTCGATGCATCAGAACAGAAGCACCAGGTCCCAGCACCACAGCAGCTGATGTACTTCATGAAATCTCTACCGACGTCCTATCAGCCGCTGAGAATGCTCATACTGAGTCTACCAGATATGACATTCAACAAAGCGGTCAATCTTGTCGCTGAGGAGAGACTGATGAGAGACGAAGGAGAGGGAAGCAGTGATCAAGAGAAGGCTCTCTTCACGAAAGGAAAGAAGAAAACCAAGAACAAACCCAGATTCGAGAAGACGAAGTCCTCGAATCAACAATTTTCTTCTTGTGATCACTGCCACAAACCAGGCCATACAGCCAACAAATGTTGGTTCAATCCAGCAATACCTTGCATGCACTGCAAGAAGAAGGGGCACTCTACATACGATTGAAGCCTTCACGATACTCGATGAAGCTTCAACGAACTACACCGAACAAGTCTACGATGTAGTCATTGATTCAGGAGCGACGTCTCACATCACCTGCAACAAGAAAATCTTGATCGACTTCAGAGAACTCGAAAATAACAAAGCAGTGATTCTAGGTGATGGGAGCAGACACGATGTCAAAGGCATCAGCACTCTACAACTGCGAACACTGTCAAGGCAAGCAGAGCTACCAAGAGCACTCTACGTACCTTCACTCAGAAAAAATCTGCTATCAGTCTCCAAGATGGCAGATTTTGGAATTCGAGTTTTGTGCGACGGCAACACATGCCGCATGATCGAGAAAAATACAAACAAATTGCTGACGGTCGGATGCAGAGAAGGAAACCTATACCAGGCCAAGATAATCAGCAATTCTGATAGCATATTAAATGCATCAAAAAATGAAAATCAGCTCTGGCATAGGAGAATGTATTATCTGAACATGCGGAGCCTGTATGACATGTGCAAGAAAGACACAGTCACAGGTCTCAAGATATCAAGGCCCAAAACTGAGTTCCGTGAAGCCTGTCAGAAAGGCAAACAACATCGAAATTCATTCACACATGAGGGAAGAAGAGCCAAGGAAGTTCTTGAGCTCGTCCACTCTGATGTCTGTGGACCGATGAAAATGGATTCGCTCTCAGGTTCGAGGTATTTTCTGACGTTCATAGATGATTACAGCCGGATGACCACGATCTACTACCTAAAGAAGAAATCTGAAGTGTTTGATTCCTTCAAAAAGTTCGTGGCATTTGTAGAGCGACACACCTCAAAGAAGATTCAGATCATCAGATCTGACAATGGATGTGAATACAAAAGCAAAGAATTTTCAAAACTCTGCCAAGAACAGGGGATAGAACACAGTTCACTCATGCATACACACCAGAATACAATGGTGTCGCGGAGAGAAGAAATAGAACGCTAGTCGAAGGAGCCAGATGCATGATGGCACAGGCTCGATTGCCAAGTCAATTGTGGGCTGAGGCAATAGCTGCAGCAGTACATCTGCAGAACAGATCCACAACGACAACGCTAGAAGATAAGACGTCATACGAAATGTGGACAAGTAGAAAGCCTGATCTATCATACATACGTGTGTTTGGATGTACAGCATACAAGCACATTCCAAAAGAAAAAAGAAGCAAGCTCGATGACAAATCAGAGCAAACAATCTTGGTCGGGTACTTGAACGAAACACAAGTGTACAGGCTCTACAACCCAACCACGAAGAAGGTTGTTTCGAGCAGAGATGTAAAGTTCGATGAGTCCACATTCCCTGAACTAAAAGATGGTGGAGGCCATGAGATCTTCACACTGCTGCCAATTCAAGAAGGAGATTGAGGACAGACGTCAAATCAGAATGCTGAGCCACAGACTCCAACGCAGTAGGAAGCAGAAGATCAACCCCACGAACAAGAAACGTTCGAGCAGTGACGAAACGAACCTAGAAGGTCAACAAGACAAAGAAGACCTCCAGACCGTTACTCTGACAATCTTCAGTGGAACGAAGACACGCAATTCGAGTACTGCAGTTTCACTGAAGAGCCAACGACATATCAAGAAATTGTCCAAAGTCCAGAGGGAGAATTCTGGAAGCAAGCAATGTCAGAGGAGATCGAGTCGATGAGGCAAAACGAGGCATGGACATTAGAGCCACTGCCATGAAACAGAAAAATAGTCGACTGCAAGTGGGTGTACAAGAAGAAGATGATATCAGATGGCACCGTTGGCCGTTACAAGACAAGGCTTGTCGCGAAAGGCTACACACAGAGAAATGGTGTTGATTATTTCGACACATTCACCGATGGTCAAGATGACAAGCATACGACTACTCCTTGCATACGCCGCACAGCACAATCTGGAAATTCACCAGATTGATGTGAAAACAACCTTTCTCCACGGAGATCTAGCTTCATGAAGCAGCTTGAAGGATTTGAAGACCCCAGCAATCGACAATATGTCTGTCGGTTGCAGAGATGCATTTATGGTCTAAAACAGGCATCACGAGCTTGGTATAAGAAGCTCGATAGTCTTCTGAAGTCTCTAGACTTCAATCCTACACAACCGGACTGTAATGTCTACATAAAAAGAGTAGGAAAAGATTTTGTGATACTGACTATTTTCGTGGACGATTCCCTGAGGATAGGAAATTCCTTGATGCTGATCAAAAACACGGAGAGTCAGATTTCTGAAAGTTATGAAATCACAGATCTAGGAGAAGCAACGAAATGCCTCGGGCTGGAGATCAAAAGAGATCGAACAAAGGGCAAAATGCACTTGAGTCAGTTTGAATATGCCAAGAAAGGTGCTCAAGCAATATCACATGATGGACTGCAAAGAAAAGGCCACACCAATGATAGCTAGTGCCAAGCTGACGAAGCAGGATTGCCCAAAAACGGAAGAGGAAGAACAGAAGATGGCAAGTATACTCTACCAAAAATTAATCGGAAGTCTGATGTACCTTACAATTTGTACCAGACCCAATCTAGCTTTCTTTGTTTACGCCTTGAGCCAATTCTCTTCCAATCCTGGCATGGCACATTGGCAAATGGCAAAACGAATCATACAGTATCTGAAGGGTACCCAGAATATGGGACTAACCTACAGAGCTAAAAACGAAAGAAAAGGATTCGAACTGCACCACTACAGTGATGCAAGCTGGGCGAGCTGCAAAGATGACAGCAAGTCCATAACTGGAGGATGTACCATAGCGTGTGGAGCTGCAATTAGCTGGATATGCAAAAAGCAAACTTTGGTAGCTCAGTCTTCTTGCGAAGTTGAATACGTTGCAGCTTCAAAGGTGGCGAACAAGGTACTGTGGTTACAGATGATGTTGGAGGCAATTGGGATACCACAAGAAGGACCATGCACGATGATGATGGACTCTCAGAGTGCCATTTGTTTGTCCCAGGATCTTGTCTTCCATTCAAAGACAAAACACATACCTCTGAAGTACCATTACATTCGAGATTTAATCTCGAAAGGAGAGCTCCAAGTTCAGTACATAAATCAGAAGACATGATTGCAGATCTACTCACGAAGCCGCTCGACAAGCAACTCTTTGCCAAGCAAAGAAAGACAATTGGATTGAACGTGCAAAGCTGCAAGGTTCAAGAGGGAGTGTCAGAAATGATGAACTCCTGCAACTTTGCCATGACGCGAAGGACGAACGATTCGCGAACGACTCGCGAAAATCAATTATGCCTCCAGGACCGTAAAAACCACAAAACAAAAAGAAACGAAAGGGGATCTTTCGCGCTGCCAACTGGCAACTCAACGGGCTTGGAATCTCAAAATTCACACCCAGCTGAAACGGGTAGTAACAACGGAGAGTAACTGATTAGTTGATTAGCGTGAACTACTCTTATAATTCTCTGTTTAGCTATCTTGTAAACTCCACACACAGTTTAGATATAAGCTATTCTTCTAGATCATAATACATACAGAGAGATACAGTGAGACATAGAGAGTAGAGCAGAAAAGAAAAAGAAGAGAAACGAAACAGTTGTGCATGAAAGTCTGCCAACGAGCAGAACACAACGAAAGAGCAGAGCGTCAGGCCGCCAACGAGCGAGACACTGACCATCTCGCTCTAAAAATTAAACTGATTATTAATTGCTCTATTTTCGTGCATCTCCTTGTCTTACGTTGTCTTGATTGCTAGAATGGAACCTGTGCTGTGATGTGTAGTCGTGTGTCTAGGTTCTTGTGAGCTTTCTGCACAAAAGAAAATTCAAAAAAAACAAAATCGTTCGCAACAACGAAACCAAAAAGTTCGCGACAGTCATTGCAGGATGGAGATGAGAAAGCAAATTTCTCATTCAAAGGGAAGAAGAAGACCAATGGAAGCAAAAAGAATCATCAAAAGGAGGCCAAGGAGGAGGACTCACCATCAAGTTAAAAAGGCAAGAAGAAGATTGACAAGACAAAGTACAAGTGCTTCTTTTGTGGTAAGAAAGGGCACTTTGCATCAGAATGTTTCAAGAAGAAGAAGACAAAAAAAAAAAAAACAACATTGCACATCAAGAGCATGAGAATGAAGAAGATTCTGGCATCCAACTCAACACCCTCATCAAAGATGTTAGACTCTAACTTATTGCAAACTCCCAGGTGCCGGTTAACCACAAGAGACCGAACAATTCACGTTCCACCCCGCCATAGGACCTAATCCGGGTCCACCCTCCGTGCTCTGGCCTGTGATCGTATCAAGCAAGATCCGACCTCCATCCTAGACAGTGTCCCATACCACTGCCTAGGCTCTCAGCTATTTCTCGCCTCAGGCTAGCACTCATCCTGGTCGTGCACATGCTCTCCATCCACCTCCTCCTAGGTAGATAGAATGGATGGCAAATGAGTCCTCCCACCCTTGTATACCTCCAAGGTGGGAGACTCCAAGCCATGTGCACGTCCTGGATCATGACATGTGGCAACCATGCAGGTTCACGAGTCACTGGTCAAGTCAACAGGCCCACCAGTCATTGTCCAGTCTCAAGTTTGGGTTTGGGACCCAAGGGAGTTGGGTCCCTAACATTCCCTTCTCCTTAAAAAATTCCTTATCTACGGAAAAAAATCTAGGAACCTCAGTCTCACGTTTCTTTTCCCAAGTTTCATCGTCTTTGGAACTTCCTTTCCAAAGAACCAAGTACTCAGTTACCTGCCGGTTTCTGAGGCCACGTTGACGTACATCAACAATGACATGTGGTTACGTGAGTACAAAGGATGTTAGGTCCTCAAGCTGAAATAGATCCTCCTCAAGAATCAAGTCATCTTTTCCACCAAGTCGTTCCTTTCAACGACTAATGTGAAAAATCGGCTGAACCTTGACACCTTGAGGAAGTTCTAGTTGATAGGCATTCTGATGGAGTTTCCTTACTATACGGAATGGCCTAACATAACGAGGTGATTTTTTCAGTCTTTAATACCTTAGAGTCTTTTGGGATTCTAAGATATACCCAAGCCCCCTCCTCATAGACCCTAGGTTGTCGCTTTTGATTGGCGTAAAACTGGGCTCTATCCTGAGCCGTCGCGGGCAACAAGCTACATCTCTTGCATATCATGCTCGAAATCTACTGTTGCTTTAACCTTTAGGCGTTTGAGGCCCACTGAAATGGGAGCCCTAGGCTGGAAACCATACATCAGAGAGAATGGACTAAAACCTGTCGTTGAGTGCTTTATGTTGTTATACGCAAACTCAATCATTGGAAGGTACCTTTCCCAATCCGACGGTTCGTCCTCTCTGTCTGACCATCCAATTCAGGATGTTCTGAAGACCCTAGACTTAATGTGGTCTCTAATTTCTCAAAGACCGCCTGCCAGAATTTGCCAGTGAACTTAGGATCTCGATCACTAACAATGTCATTCGGCAAACCAAACAACCTGAACAACTTTTCAATGAAAAGCTGAGCAAGTTCAGAAGCTTTGACAATTTGCTTGGTTGGAATGAATTGCGCCACTTTGGTTAACCTGTCAACTATAACCCAAATAGCATCATTTTGCTTCCCCGTTCAAGGTAGCCCACAAACCACAAAGTCCATGAAAATACTTTCCCACTTTCTTTCGAGAATTTCCAAGGGCATTAGTAAACCAACTGTCTTAAGTCTTTCAGCTTTATTAACCTGGCATTGTCCACACTTCCGAACATATGCCTCCACTTGACTTTTTAAGTTTGGCCAATAAAAGTTCCTTTTTATTAAGTCAAGTGTTCTTTGTGAGCCAGGGTGCCTTGCACACGGACTGTCATGACATTCATGCAGAATTTGGGCCCTAATATCATCATCTTTTGGCACACAAACCCTTCCATTCCGGAAAAGTAACTCATTCCTAATGGAATAGTCTCTTTATATCTTGTCCTGAGGAGAAATCTTGGAATCTTGCATTCCAAGCTCATCACTAGATCTAGAAGAACCTGCCGGGACGTCTAGCCAAATACAACCGAAGTACCTATCGGTCTTACACAAATGTCTTAAGGACAAATATAACTCAAATTGGATCTCAGAAAAGCTTAACTAATTAACCTCTCCAATCCGGCTTAAGGCATTCGTGACACTATTAGAAGTACCCTTCCGGTACTCAATGTCATAATGAAATTCTTGGAGCATTTCCGACCATCTGGCCTTACGACCCCTAAGGTCGACCGCATCGTTAATATACTTTAACACTTGATGGTCAGTAACTATGGTAAACTGGGAGCCATACAAATAATGTCTCCACACTTTCGGGGCATGAATAACAACAAAAAGCTCCTTGTCGTAAGTGGAATACCGCCTTTGAGCAGAATCTAACTTCTTGCTTTCAAAAGCAACCGGCCTACCATCCTGATATAGGACTGCACCTATAGCATAGTCACTGGCATCCGTCTCAAGTACATACGGCTTGTTAGGATCCACTATGTGTAAAATAGGTGTTGTAGTTACACAGTATTTAAGGTTCTGAAGACTTTGATTCAACTTTTCAGTCCAAGTAACTGGAGGAATAAACTTATTGTGCTGACTAACTCTCTTTGCCTCTTTGAGGACATTTGTTAGGCTAATGCAATTAATGCATAACGCAAGATAAATCTATGAAAAAATCCTGTAAAGCCCAAAAAGGACTTAGCCTCTCGGATGGTTTTAGGAGTTGGCCATTCACAACCCTGTCAGACTTTATTTGGGTCAATTTCCATCCCATGGTCCAAAATAACGAGACCGAGATAAAGTAATCTTTTCTGGAAGAAAACACATTTGGACTCCTTGTCAAAAAGCTTATCTTGTCTAAGTAACTTTAAGATAGTCCTGAGATGCTCCTCATGCTCCTCCAAAGTCTTACTATAGATTAGAATATCATCTAAGTAAACGATCACGAACTTTCCCAGATATGGACGAAGAAGATCATTCATCATCTGCTGGAAATTCGTTGGAGCATTAGTCAAGCCAAATGGTAAAACCAGAAACTCCTAATGGCCATACCTAGTTCTAAGCCCAGTTTTTTCAGCATCCTCAGTTTTTATGCAAATTTGATGATACCCTGTATAAGGGAAAGCTCCTCAAGATCCTGCTTACAAAACAAACACAATGGAGAAACCATCCAACCAAGTAGAAGCAACCAATCAACTCTAGACATGCAAGGTCACATAGAGTCATCCAGAATAGAGTCTCTATGCATGGATCCTCTATTCATAAAATTGCTATTGATGACTCTACACATGCATACACTGTTCCAAACCTTGTACTAACTCCATTTAGTGTCTTATGGGCCTCACAAGGATATTAGTTACTTTCAGGTCACGTCCAGTATGACGTGGCATAACTAATAGCTTGTTTCACTAGAGTACCGTGTATCCAAGACTAGGAGTATATTGAATCCTATGTACTGGTCATGGACATGACACCCTGATCTCAAATCCATTTTGGTGAAGTACTTTGCACCATGTAATCGATCAACCAGTTCATCCATTCGCGGCAAGGGATAACGGTTTTTAATCATTAACCTATTTGATTTTTTAAAGTCCTGCTTTAGGTTATTAGACATTAATTCCATTTGGAGATTGTAAAATTGCAAATTACATTCTTCATGATAAGTGAAATCTTTCAACCAACATAAGTAACAATTACAATCCACAACATCCATACATTTAACAGTTTCTAGAGCAGAAAGCATATACGGAGAAGAAATATCAACATTTACATTCAATTCTATGAGTGAGCCATTATGCAAGAACAACAAACTATGAGTTACATAGTTTTTCTTCATAGACTCGTTCCTCTCATAGAACCACTCCTTACCAAGCATAACATCTACCCTATCTAGATTCATAATGTGAAAGTCTAATTTATCCTTATAGGCTTGTATTTGAATTGGTAGATGTGGGACTATCCGGTCCCAAACTTGGCTTTCCGCTCCCGTTGCCAACTTCACTGTGTAACGGTGGTCACGTTGCCTTGTTTCCACCCTTAGCTTCTGCAAAATTAGCGTTAATAAAATTATGTGTGGAACCATCATCAAATAAAATTGTTACGGCTTGGCCACCCACAACCCCCTTCATTCAAATGAGGTCGTGAGGACCAAAAACAGCAGTATTGAAACAACAATCCTCACAACCCTTTACGTCGAGCCCGACACCAAACTCAGGCTTGGCCACTATACGAGTATCATCGTATATCCTGGGGAAGCGAACAGCACCCTCAAGGGTAAAAGGCTGGTTCCTCCTGACCTCTAGCTGATTGTCTCTTGGCAACCCAAGAATAAAATGCAACTTTACTAAAAGAAAGTCTATTCGCTGAAAAATGAAAATAAACCTCTTGAAATTCTTGTAAATACTGATTCGTTGTATATTGACGATAAAATTCAAAATCATCCAAAATGGGAAGGAAGGCCACCTTAAAGGCCTTACAAAGATCTTCAAATCTTGCCACCACGTAAACGTTTCACCTCGCAGGTACATGCCGGCTAGATTGATCTTGTTGTCATCGGATGAATTGTGCATGGAAAAGTGCAAATTCCATCGATCGATCACGACAAAACCACCTCCAGGGTTCTATCCTTCTTTTCCCCAACAAAAATCTCAGGGGTGAACAAGGATTGATGCAATAGCTACCTTAATTGCGTCAATTTCTTCAAGTCATGTTGATCCCAAGAATGTTTCGATTGCAAATCAACAATCTGTTGCTGTAGATTGTTAATTGCAAGCAACAAAGATTCGGAATCCATAGTAGAGGTTGATGTTGTAAACTCATGAGTAGGAGACATAGGCTGTGTGGTAGGATTAGGATCCATATCTCAAGAGCAAGAGAAAGAGATCGAAAGCAACTCAAGGAAGGTAGATACAAGTCTAATCTTGTTGGCTCTTCACAATCCAAATGGTATTGTCCATTTTGCTGGCATAAGGAAAGAGAGCAAGGAGAAGGATGCACCACCACCTCCACCTCTTCTTCTCATGAACATTAGCATAGGAGAGGCATGCCTCTCTCTCCATGCTTGATCCCCACCTACCATGTGGCCTTTCTTTGCCACCTTGGCCTCCACACAAGCATGCTGGCCACCTACCAACTTTCCTGCCAGCTGGCGGCCAGGCTTCACCCCCCCCCTCCCCTTTCTCTCTACGCTGGCTTGCTGGCTTTTCCTTCCCGACGGACTACCGCAGGTTAGAAGGCCATCGTTGGAGTCCCGCTGGTTTTTTTCAACTTCTTCGTTTGGGGGGTCCACGAAATTGTTGTCCACCCCTTTCAAACTGAGTTGAACTACTGCACGCTACAGCCTGCCACCTGTCCGGACTTGGATTGTGCCACGTGGCAGGGTTCCGCTGGGCCAAAAACTGTTTTTTCTTCTTTTAAATAAAAAACTTGAAAAACAGCAACTAGAAGGAACCGAAACGTGGATAAAAAACACATTTCACAGCCTTTAAAAAATATCGTCAAGAGATCAAAAACTTACAAGAAAACAACTTTGGATCAACACACCTGCTTTCGACATGAGGTGGCTCTGATACCATATGTTAGACTCTCACTTACTACAAACCTCCAGGTGCCAGTTAACCACAAGAGACCGAACAATTCACATTCCACCCCACCATAGGACCTAATCCGGGTCCACCCCTCCGTGCTCTGGCCTGTGACCGTATCAAGCAAGATCCGACCTCCATCCTAGACAGTGTCCCATACCACTGCCTAGGCTCTCAGCCATCTCCCGCCTCAAGCTAGCACTCATCCTGGCCGTGCACACGCTCTCCATCCACCTCCTCCTAGGTAGATAGAATGGATGGCAAATGAATCTTCCTCCCCTTGTATACCTCCAAGGTGCAAGCCATGCGCATGCCCTAGATCATGACACGTGGCAACCATGTAGGTTCACGAGTCACCGATCAAGTCAACAGGCCCAGTCATCGTCTAGTCTCAAGTTTGGGTTTGGGACCCAAGGGAGTTGGGTCCCTACCAAAAGACCAATCCAAGTGAAGCATGGTGGATTGATAGTGGGGCAAGCTCCCACATGACATTTCAAAAGGACTACTTCTCCACTCTACTCTCTTATGATGTTAAAACGTTCATTTTTACAACTAGTGATCAATAAATGGTGTAGGTACTATTCCATTGTACTTGGGATCATCCAAAATGATGAATCTTAAAAATGTCCTTTATGTACCAACTATCACTAAGAATTTGTTGAGTGTTGTCCAAGTAATGGATAGTGGCCTTGATGTACAATTTAAGCATGGAGTTTGTTCCATTTTTAAGAATGATGATTGCATAGCTAAAGGATTTAAACAAGGTAGATTGTTTGAATTATTAATAATTTGGCAATGGAGAGTGTCAACATGGCAAAGGAGGAAATCACCAAGGTGGAGTTATGGCACAAAAGGTTGGGCCACCCCAACTTCAAAGCTATGGAATCCATGTGTGCAACGGAAGTTGCACTCGGCCTCCCCAAGGATTTGTCAAGATGTGGCAAGCATTGTGAGGCTTGTAGCCTCTCAAAGGTTCATAAGCTTTCATTCTCAATATCTACTACAAGATCAAACACTCCTCTTGAAATCATACATTCAGATGTGCATAGCTTCTCTCAAGAATCTAATGGTGGTGCTAAGTACTATGTAACCCTCATTGATGATCATTTAATATGTGCTTGGATTTACCTCTTGTCTTGTAAAAGTTTGGTGTTTTATTCATTGTAAAGTTCAAAACTCTAGCTGAAAATCAACTTAATACCAAGATCAAGGTATTGAGAAGTGACAATGGAGGAGAATATATCTCCAATAAGTTAATAGAATTTTGTAATTCTAATGGCATTAAGAGGGAGTTATCTTGTCCTTATACCCCTCAACAAAATGGAGTGGCCGAGAGGAAAGTGATTCCTACTTTATAGGACCTAAATCCTAAATTTATGGATAAAATTGACCAACTAGCCACCTACTTGGCAAGATTCAAGGTTAGTCCAGCCACTCCTAATAAATGACACAGTACCCCATGCCAAAGCTAAGCACGACTCTTTGAGGTCCAATGCCAACTAATTACAGTTTATTTACAATTTATGTACAAAGGTCACCACAGGCCAGTGACTTAGCCATTTCAGTAATTACAATAATTAGAAAACGTACATGTATCTCTGACAACTGTAAATAACCGAGACAGGGAGTAAAGGCTCTAACAATATCAGAGATGGAGGACGTGACAGTAACGGATATGGTGGTGGCGATCCATTGTGGTCCAAGGGAAACTATGAAATCGAGTTGGTCCTGGTGATGGCCCTAGTTGCTGGCCGTGGTGGTCGCTAATCAAATAGCTGTAATTTTTTATAAAAAAATCGAGATTACCTTGACAAAAGAATCTGCTTGAACTGTATGTTTTCCAGTGTCCCTCAATGCATTTGCATCCCTCAATATATTATCAAGAAGGAAGATCGCGAAGAAGGAAGATCATGGCCAGCAGTTTGATGCCTAGTTTTTTTTGTTTAAAAAAAAAACGTTCCGACCCAGTACGTTCCGGAAGGCACTATACGGAACGTACAGTACAGTCCGTTCTGGCCCAAAAGGGTCGGAACGGGTTTCTAAGGCCCAAGCAATCCACATCCATTTTGCCAAATAAGATTTGCAGATAGCTATAGATAAGGGTATTTAAAGCCTTTACTTTCTCATTCAATAGTAACAATCCCTTGAAAAGCATTGGTAACATAAGGTCTTCATCTTCAACTTTGATTGTTGAGCTTTTTGAAACTGTAGCATGCAAACCTGTGGTTGAATGTCTAATGTTAACGCTAAACTATTTTGTAAATCTGATTGAAATATGTGGCTCATACTTGATTGGCAACCTCACTCCTTTCCCCCTCCACTATCGTAAACAAGCCCCCTTCCCCCCAATATTTATTTGTGGTAGCCTTGGAGCCTTTATCATTGCTCTCCACTCTACACAAACTATTTGTAGAATTCACCCCATCCCCACTATCTCAATCCCATGACATCATGATCTTCACCCATCCAGATCTTTTACACAATTTATTTGAAATGGTAAACAAAAGCTTGCTGAATCTGTCCTGCCCCCGCTTATGGGGTGAATTCTCTTCTTTTTCCCGATAGCTCACATATCTTTCTTGGACCAACCATGGAAGCAATCCTCGTAGAATTTCTGGTCTCCTTTGCTTCTCGCCCCCTCCCTACTGCTCCCCACAATAATGTTTTCAACTTTTTGCTATCCTCTCGTCCCTTCAAATTTGAACTTTGAGGTTTGTCCCATCTTCGAAAACCTTGCTTCCATCCTCATCTTTAATCCAAAAGTATGAGTGAAATGCTTTTCCAGCCATCCCTACATATGAGAATATATGGTTCAAAAGAATCATCACTGTGCAGGGCTAAAAGTATTCTCTCTAAATCCTCCTCTCTAATTAGGAAAAGGATATTAAACCTTCCCTACTGTCATGCTTTCAACTCTCACACACAAGAAGGTCTCTCTTTTTCAGATCATTTTCCCTATCCTTTGCACCACACCGCTATATACCAACTTGTGCACCATAGACATATGGAAACCACCTCGCAATGCCCTTAATCTCACCTACCAAAACCCTTACAAGGACTCACTTTACCAAAATGCACACACTTTACTCCTCGGGCAATATGGAAATATGGAAAAACAGATTCATAACATCCACAAAATACCCCAAACAGAACATTCTGGACAAAACATAGAACGCTTTATTATCCTCCTCCAGAAATTTCTCTTAAGACTAGGTGGTTTTTTGTTGAAGATTAGTCTTGCCCGTTCTACATCCGAGAAACTGAAACAATCTCTCACTTGCTCTACAATTAACCTCTAGCCCTTTGGATTATTCTCTGAGGGTGGGTTCACTATGTTCAAGTCTCCTCTTTCAATATAAGTGTACTCCTACACGACAACCATCTTGTAAAACACAATGGCTCCCTTTTTTGGTTGTTGGGCATGATAAACATTTTATTGGACATTTGGAATTCTAGCAAAAAGAGAGTTTGCATTGGAGATCCGAGAAAGCACGTTGATACCTATTTTTGGTAGTATCGAAAATGTTGAAGCACATTTTTGATATCCTAGTAATAACCATGACTTTTGAGGGCCTCTATGCATGGTGCCTCCCACCTGCACTTAAGGAGCTATCCCAGGGGACTTCCCACCCGAAACAGAATATAGAAGCTCCTCTTTTTTAACGCAATCATTGGAAAACTAGCATGAAGGACAAAATGTCTTCCCTTCCTTTCCATGTCATCCTCCCTCACCCATAGAGTTCACCTCCCCTCTTTCCCTCATTGTTGCCGCCTTGTCTTGTCCTCTGATTTTAATGGTCTTCATCACTCACCTCTTGAAGTATGTGTGGGGCTTTCAAACCCCTTCAAAAAAGGTTGTTATCAGAAAACCAGTCTCAGCTTCGACTTCATAGTGTCAGCAGAGCAAGTTGCACCAAAGAGTTTAGGGTAAAAGATCTTTTGCAGATGTCATTGGAGGTTTTAGAACCATTGGATATAACTCCTCATTTTACTGTTTTTGGGCTGTTTATGATAATTTGAACTGTAAAGAAAAGGAACTTTCCAATTACCCAACACTGTCCAAGTGAAATAAAGTCACATTACAAGCAGCAATTTTCAACTTTGAACTTGTTGCAAATCCATTTGAGGCAAAATTCCTTGGAAAACGTATTGCTCCTTATTGATGACAAAAACTAAATTATGATTTTTCAGAACATAGTAAATAATCTAGCCTTCAGTAAAAATATCTTATGTACCAATGACATGGTTTTTGTTACATCATTCGATCTTTGTTGTGCCAATATATCTTTTAAATCTAAAACTTTCCAATTACCCAACAATGTCTAAGTGAAACAAAGTCACATAGACCATTTTCAACTTTGAGCTTGGTGCAAATCCATTTGAGGCAGAATTCCTAGTCTTCAGCAAAAATATCTTATGTACCAATGGCATGGTTTTCATTACATCATTCGATCTTTGTTTTGCCAATATATCTTTCAAATTGGCTTGGAATATTGCAACATGACCATGGCACAGGCTCATATTGATTGGAAACTTCCCAAGTCACTTCAAAACTAGCAATAAAGAGTAATATAGTAACATGATGCCCACTGGACTTTACTTTTTGCAAATGCATGTGAGCTGCTTTTTCTAAACACATTCTTCGAGTTTGATGAGCCGAATGAAAAATTATTCAAAAAGGTATAGTAGATCATCTAGATTTTAAAAACATTTTATATGAACAAGATAGACTAACCTAAACTTCAAGTAATTCAACTTCAAAGAAACCATTATGCAAAGGTGATATAAAAATTTCCAAAGAGACATGAGTTGGCTCTTATATGCCAATGTTATTATTAGTCAACTTGCACATGAATAGACAAGATATTCAAATGTGAGGACTTTAAAGGCAAACTGAAACTGTTTCAATGACAGATTTTGTAAAAAGTTTGCTACTAGACAGGGAATGAATAAAATCTTCAAAGATGAAGCTAGCTTGGTTTGCAATCTTTCACCTGCTCATTGGTTGTCACTTGAAGGAATGGAAGTGTACAAAGATATTGGAATGGACTCCGGAGCTACACTTGGACAAAATAACAAGACAATATGCTTATCTTTCCTGATAGGGCTCCTTGCCCAGCCACTAATAAACAGTGGCATACATTTGGATATGCTATTTCATTTGTCATTTGGACTGTTAAAAATAGCATTATCTTTTAAGGTCCAAATTTCTTCTGGTAGATCTTTGCTAATCAAGGTTGTCAATGACTCTAAGCAGATTGGCCTATTCTTTGCACTTCAAGGAGCAGGCAACTTCAAGGACCCTAAACTGGGCTCAATGGGAGATCTCAGCTGGCTCCTTTAGTTGCCCGTTCCGGAACGCGGAATGGGCCCTTGATAAAAAAATAAAATAAAAAACGTATTTTTTTTACAAAGGGTAATCTGTTAATTATCACTTCCATAAAGTAGAGGAACTGCTACGCAGTGCTCATTTCCACAACGCGATTATTTCTTTGCAACTGCACTACAAAGAAAAAAGAACATGTTGTTTTGTTTTCAAAAGGTATTCTCCCTATTTGACCAATAGTTTGATCAAAAAAAAGTTGTTACGACTGCCAAGGAAAGTTTTCTTCCTCATTCCCCCCTAATACAGAGAGGAACCGCTATTTTCTCATCGTCACTGCTCCATCCCTGTGCCTCTCTTTGGCTCTAGTTTCAATAGATTTTATATTATGTTCACACATATCTTAAGCAGCAACTCAACAGCATGTACTTCACCCCTCTTCTCATCAACGAGCCAACATAAAGCACCTGATGCTCTAATCTAGTACCTTCCCACAACCTTACAGATGCTGAAGCTAAGCTTCAAGATGCATTTGCCAGAAGATGATGGCACACCAACATCCTTTGGATAAGCCAAAACTCAAAAGCTACACAGGAGAGATCAGAAAATCGAGTGACCATCAAAGACAAAAATGCTAGGAGAAGCAAAAGCCTTCTGTAAGCAAGCTCCTGATTAACAAAACCATAGCATATGGATGGGAAACAAGAGTGTCTAAAACTCGTGCCCATCGTTTCTATCTTTGAGAGAGAGAGAGAGAGAGAGAGAGAGAGAGAGAGAGAGAGAGAGAGAGAGAGAGAGAGAGAGAGAGAGACGAAAAGGCAGAAGTCATGGGCCAGCAGGGTCGTATATCAATTTCTTTTAATTTACACTAACTCGTCCCGACCCAGTACGGAACATACGGAACGGAACATTCCTACCCTTTTTGCTCGGAATGGGCTTCTAAGGCTGGCTCCATAAATCTTTTTTCCTCCTCTAATGTCAGATTAGCTGCTCGCATTGGACAATGGAAATATGTGTTCTGTCAGCTATGTAATACTTCGAGTTTACCATAGGGAAAAATAGACAATTATAGTACGGTAGGATATTTTTACTTTCAATGAGGACTTTTAATCCTAAATTGGAGCTGATGACATAGTAGTGGTACATTGTTTTCTTTCTTTGAGTCTATCAAACATGCAAAAGTCTTTTCACAGAAGAAAGTAGGTTAATCTGATTCATAGCATATCACTAGGACCATTGATTATTTAGACACTCACACTCCATTCAGCCCAAGAAGAAATAAATGAAGTACCTTTCTTACTAGAATTCTACACATGTTACGTTTGAGTTAGCTTAAGCATGAAAAGAAAGAAAGAAACAAGGCCAAAATATCATAGCTAAGAATACTATATATACATATTACATACCATTGACTCAAAATTGAAACCTTAAAGCCATTCAAAAGAGCATACAACATTATTTAAAAAATGTTTCCTCTGAGAAGCACTCTCAAATCAAACAACATGCTTTGAGAGTACAAAACTTAAAAATACAACCCCACTAAGCAAGTATTGGGTCAAACCTGAACATTTGTTTGTGTTGCCAATCATCCAACATAGCTAGTCTCCTTTCGCATCATTTGAGCAAACTCATTATAATCAATGCAGCCGTCCTTTAATGAACAAGCTTCTGTTAATGATTGTATCACCACTTGCAATATAAAAAATTCAAAGAAACAAACAAATTAATAGGGAAAATATTGCAATGTAACAGAGTGTGAAAATATAGCTCAACATATCTTGTGACCAGAGTTGCAGCGGATCGCAATCCGCTGCAAAAATGTTCTGGATCACGCGATCCGCGACCCGGATCACGAAATTTTTTATTTTATTTTATTTTTGTGGAAAAAAGACTAATGGCCAATTTTTTTTTTTGATAGTTTAATACTAACCATAGATGCACCGCGATTCTGAATCGCGATTCAGAATCGCGTTTCTGGTTTTTCAGAGAATCGTGCAGAATTGATTTTTTTTTTTTTGAAATTTTTTTAGGCAATATGGGTATCAGATGAAAGCTCTAATTGAGAGCATTATGACTGTGTAGTTTGCCGACTGTTTCAGGTGCAGGATGGTCCAGTTTAGGTGTATTAACTCCCAGGCTCTCTGATTCTCCCTCTCCCTCCCAGGCCCGAAATGTACAAATATTATTTTTTTTTTCAACGATTCTTTGCAGCGAATCACGATTCGTAAATCGCAAAACCAGCGAATCGCGATTCGCTGCATCTATGATACTAACTAAACTTGGATGGTGGACATGATGGAATGATTACAATCCAAGATTGGAGTTGAAAAAACTATAAACTCTGTTACAAATGGCATATGAAAGAAGATTAGAGACTCTCAACACACACACACACACGACCGTTCGAAGGGATGCTTATGCTTATGCTTCTGAGATGGGTGCTTATGCTTCATAATTGTTGTCGGTTTGCTGACATTTAATACGGTTCCATGTGATTTCATTTCACATAGTACAGAAATAGAGAATCGAGATAAATAATCACTTAATGGGCCAAAATTGGACCACACTCCTCTTGGAACTCCGAGCAAACTAGATAAGTGAATTGTTCTTGAAAACACCTTTAATACCCATATTGGCACCCAAAAAAAAAAAAAAAGCGTTCCGGGAAACCCTAATTGGATTTCCCGGATCGCGTTGCACATCGCGTTCTGGAACGGAACCTGCAACTATGCTTGTGACTATGGAGCACTTGAACAAAATTCATGGCTTGCGTGAACCGTACTGATTAATTAATTAATTAATGAATTTTTTTTTTTAGTTGCCCCCCCCAAAATAACCCAAAAATATGCAAAAAAAAGGCCAAAAAAATCTGTGAAATCTGTCAATCATCTCTGAATCTGTATCATCTGTACCATCTGTGAATCTGTGTATCATCTGTGAAATCTGTCAATCATCTGTCAAATGATGATTGACAGATTAATGAAATCAAAGATTCACAGATGGTTTGAGTATCATTAATCTGTGTATCTGTGTATCATTAATCTGTGAATCTGTGTATCATCTGTGAAATAATCTGTCAAATGAAATCATCTGTGAATATGTGTATCATCTATGAAATCATCTGTATTGTCTGTCTCATCTGTGAAATCTGTGTAGTTAATTAATTAATTGATTGATTGATTAATCAGATGAACCGTACCACGGTTCAAGGAAGGTACGGTTCCTTCCACGGTTCCCAGGACCCACGGTTCTGGGAACCGTGGGTTCTATGCTTATGGAATCTCATATAGATATTTAGAATTCTCTTTGTGGTGCCTCTGTCACTAACAACGACAAATAACATGAATAAAATTTCAACTAAATTCAAAGTCTGGAAATTGGGCTCATTCATCGTTCCTGCTCATCTTATAGTCCTGAAGCACATCATCATGTCCTATTTTACCTAATTTCTTCCTGTTTGGTCAATCACATGCTTTCTATCTCCAAATCTCAGCGTTTTTTGCGAAATTTTTTGCAACAAAAGTCCCAACCTACAGAACAAAGATATATCTACAGCGGCTTGTCAGGAATTGGGAGGTTAGCGTTGCTACTAGCTAGACACCGTTGTCTCTTCTGACACCTTCCTTTTTAGACAACTCAAGAATGCCCTAGTCAACCCTCAACCATGGTCCTAATGCATTCCAATCATCTAAAACAATGTTGCAATCTCTGTGGCACCTCTAGCTCCATACCCATCCTAGATACCCTCACTACTCACTTTGACTTCTCCAAGACAAGGCCTAATCTCTTTAAACTTCTAACCAACACCATCTTTCAGATGAGAAAGCTTTATGAATGCAGAGGGGAAAATAAGATTGAATTTTTATGGTACTTAAAAATCATGACATGAAATGACAAGACATGGAAAAAAATAGAGAAACAACTGTGTTGCAGCCTGGGTTAGAAGAGGAATCACTAAACATTTAAGGAGGCCAAGCTCTTACACTTTGTAGTTAGCTAATCAAATGTTGGTAAAATCCAATCATAGAAGCACAGAGTTCTGGAGCGCTGCGTTCCAGGAGCGTTCCAGAACGAGAGTTCCAAAACGGTTCTGACATCCATGATCCGGGAGCGTTCCCGGTTCGGAAGGTTCAAAAAAAAAGGTTTTTTGATTGGGTTTTTTTTTAATCTATGTGTTGGGGTGGTAAAAAACAATATTTAGGGATGTAAAAAACATTCCAAACATTTATCAAACTACAATGCTAAGTGTAGATGATAAAAAAACATGGAAATTGATCCACATTCCACACATGCCTCATGAAAATGATCTTTGAGGCAGGATCTTGTTAACAAGCTCTACCCATGATGGTTTTGTACTTGGTCTATCTGATTTGAGATAATGGTAGGTAATATCGAGAGATACTCCTCCCAATTAGTCTGCTTCTTGCTGACGTATGCACGAAGCATATCCTCCAGCACCTGATTTACCCTCTCTGTTTGACCGTCCGTCTGTGGATGGTCAGTGGTACTTATATCAAGTTTAGTATGAAGATGATGGAATACTACCCTCCAAAAATTTCCATTAAACTTATTGTCCCGGTCGCTGACTATGCCGGAAGGTAGACCGTACAATTTAAGTAGCCCGTCTACAAACAACCTCGCTAACTCTTGAGCTCTAACGGTTGTTTTGGTCAAAATAAAATGAGCCATTTTGGTCAGACGGTCAACTGTGACCCATATAGCATCATTACCCTTTTGGGTTTTAGGCAGGCCTACTATAAAATCCATGGAGATACTCTCCCATTTACCAGCTGGTATTTCTAAGGGCTGCAACCTGCCTTTAAACGCTCTGCTTACATTTCTGGCAACTAGTTACATACTGTTGGACGTCCTTTTTCATATTGGGCCAGAAAAATTGCCTACGAAGAAGCTCATAGGTCTTCTGTATGCCTGGGTGTCCCGCACTAGGATTGTCATGACATTCATATAGGATTTGCTGCCTATAATCCTCTAAATTGGGGACACATACTCTATCTCTATAGAGCAAGTACTCATCCTGAATGGAATATTGTTTCCATTTGAATCCTTGAGTCAACTGACCCTCAACCACTGGGGTTTGCTTGGGTAATACAGGCTCAGAATCCTCAACGTCATCTGACGTATACTCGGACTCATCATCATCCTCAACGGAAGCTGCCGTATTCTTGGATGAACTGGCACCAGCCCCGAGAACTGGTTCTGGAGTCTGTAACTATCTGCTCTGGACTGAGTTTCGGATAGTAGAGAAGAATGCATCATGTTGGCACTTCCCTCTCAAGGACTCGAGTAACTCATTACGAATCTGAGTGAAACTCAGCTCGTTTATCATAGGCATTCTGCTAAGGGCATCAACTACTGTATTGAATTTCCCCCATCTATATCTAATAGACATATCAAACTCTTGCATCAACTCTGCCCAACGAGCTTTCCGACCTCTAAGCTCAGGTTGATTGCAAAGGTATCTGAGACTTTCATGGTCTGTCAGGACCTCCAAGTTGGCACCATACAAATAATGCCTCCAAGTCTTAAGGGCATGGACTATAGAAAAGAGTTCCTTTTCATAGGCACTGTACCTAGTCTGAGCTGGCTCGAGTTTTTTACTCTCGAACGCAACTGGTCGTCCACCCTGAGTTAGCACAGCACCTACTGCAAAGTCGTTAGCATCTGTTTCGACCACAAATGGTTGATTGGGGTCGGCGACTTTTAAAATTGGTGTTGTAGCTAAGGCTGTTTTGAGAGCATCATAGCTCTCCTGCTGTGCGAACTCCCAAATGAACTCCTTTCCCTTTCCCTTCCCCTTAAGAAGATTTGTCATGGGAACTGCTATCTGAGCATATTCCTTGACAAATCATCTGTAATATCCCGCCAAACCAAGAAAGATCTGAAGTTCCAAAATATTCTAAGGTCTTAGCCAACTGAGTATGGCTTTAACCTTATTCGGGTCCATCTTAATCCCATCTGACGAGATAATGTGACCCAAATATGCTACTTCTTCAACAAAAAATTCACACTTGGATTGTTTAGCATAAAGCTTATTCTTTCTGAGCAGTCGAAACACCTTCTGAGGTGTTTTAGATGCTCCTTCCTCGTTTTGCTATAAACGAGGATGTCATCTAAAAATACGACTACAAATTTACCCAAATATGGTCTTAGGACACTGTTCATCAAGGTCATAAAGGTAGCTGGAGCATTTGTGAGCCCAAATGGCATCACCTTAAACTCATAACGACCGTGACGAGTCCTAAAAGTTGTTTTCGGGACATCTTCCGATTTTATACGGACTTGATGATATCCCGATCTGAGGTCTATTTTACTGCCCCGTTGAGTTGATCAAACAACTAGTCTACCCGAGGCATAGGATATTTATTCTTTATTGTGACTTTATTGAGGGCTCTATAATCTACGCAAAGACGCATAGACCCCTCTTTCTTTTTCACCAATAGGACTGGTGAGGCCCAATTGAGCTACTCCATACTATTGAGATTATTAGCAAGTTTATATTTGTTACTCTGTTCAGCTGACCCGATACGGAGGTTTAGAAACAGGTGTTGTACCTGGTACTAGGTTTATTACATGATCTACCTCTCTGCTAGGTGGCAAACCATGTGGCAAATCTTCAGGAAAAACATCTTTAAATTTAGACAATAAAGTTTCTAATTTACTGATTTTCTGCTGTATAGAACTAGAAATAGAAACTTCAGGAATGAACTGAAAGTCACATAAGAATACCTGATGGTCTTCATCTCCGATTAGCTGACAGAGCTCTGAACTACAGACCATAGGACTGTTGGGAACATCATGCTCCCCATGCAACTGGATCTCTTGGCCTTTATGCTGAAAGCTGAGGGTGTTCTCCTGATAGTTTCTGTGGAGGGAAGGTCCTAAACTGTAGAGCCAATCTCTCCCGAGAACAATGTATGTACGATGCAGGTGCATTATCTGAAAGTTTATTTCATCTTGGTACCCCTGAATACCAAGATTTAAGTTACTTACCATAGTTTCCCAGATTTTCTTATCTTCACCCTTAGCTAGTGAAACTATGTACCTATGCTGACTAGGTACTTTTGGTAGTTTAAGCTTTTTAACCAGGGTGTAGTTGATGAAATTATGGGTTGCCCCATCATTAACCATAACTCTTACTGACTAGTTACCAACTTTCCCATGCATACGTACTAGGTCATGCGGCCCAAAGCTGAAGGGTCTCGCTAGCATTGCAGAGGTCAGCTGGCAACAGTGTTCGTGATCTTGATGATACACTTTGATCTCGGAAGCTGCCGAGTCACTGCGGAAACTTACAGTCTGAACAAGATGAACTTGTTTCTTATCTTTTTTATCTTTTTTAGTGAAAGGCCCCTTGGGACACTGTCTGACTGTGTGTCCCTTGCCCATACACACAAAGCACAAACGTTTTTGTTTGGCTTTCTCAAAATCTTCTGGTTTTAAGGGTTGTATGAGTGAAGGGCGTTTCTGAGGAGCTTCACTTTTAAATTTATCTTCTTTCTTTCTTTCTTTTTAAAAATTCCTTTTTAAATTGAAAGTCTTTCTGAGGAGGCTGCTCAGAAAGGGGCTGTTGTCTCACCCTCTTCCTACCCAGTGAATCATCATAGATTTGAGCATATCTGAGAGCTTGCTCAAGGGTAGTAGTAGGCGAGTTTCTTTGGACCTCTACTTTATATTCATCTTTGAGGCCTCGGACAAACCCTCTGATTTTCTGATAATCATCCATATTTTTAATTTTAAAAATTGCTTCTCGGTACTGCGAGATTTATTGTATTAGGGACTTGTCCATTACTGTTCTTTCCCAGGCTTCCCAGGCTCTATCAAGTTCATTTTCCGGTAGGAATTCTCTTAGGAAGGCTTCTTCAAAGGCCTTCCATGACCGGGGAGTCTGCCCAGTCTCCTGGAGATTTAACCACCACTTATAGGCCATGGGCCCTAAGGAAAGACTGGCCTCAATTGCTTGCAAATAGTCAAGGGTCTGTTTAAGAGCATGAATGTTCTTCCATTTGCTGAGGAAGGTTTGTAGAACATCTGCATTGCTATCCTTCTCTTCCCCAATAAAAGTAGGAGGCTTAAATCTTTAAAGACACTGCGGTGAGACCGCAGAGTCTCACCCGAAACTGATGGAAGTGGAGAAGGGGACAACTGAGAAGTCGAGGGAAGGCTTCCTTTCGCAGAACTCAGAATCAAGCCTTTGAGTTCAGCGAACGAGTCATCCACACTGGACTTGAAACTAACTTCAGTTCATCCACTTTTGTTACCAAGTGGAGAAACTGCTCCTTGGTAACCAGTTCGTCGAGTTCTTCGGCGAACTGTTCCTGTCCTTCCATTTCCATAGGTTCTTTCCCTTTACTGTAAGCCAAGGCTTTTGTTTCAAGTTCGTCGATGCCTCTCTTCGGGGGTTGATCAGGTCCGTGAGGAGTGGTCATTTTCGGAACTGAAAGAGAGGTACCTTAACTTCTGAAGAAAAAAAAAAAGTCAGAAAGACTAATTTACAACTGTACAAGGGAAGGAAAGAAAACTTAGCTCTTTCTGAGAATTGTACTTCCACGGAGAGAATCAAGAAAAGCCCTCACAGCTCTTCCTCAACTGCTTTCAGACCTGTGGCTCTGAGAAATTGAATAGAAGGCGGAAAAAATGCAAAAAGATCTGAAATTTTGTTGCTATCCCCCCTCGCTGGTCTGACAGCACCCCAATTTGTCCACAAAAAGGCAAATTTGAAGTCCAAAAGCACTTCTGAATTCTGAAATTTCAAAAGTCCCCTGCTCGCTGATCTGGTAGAAGTACTATTGCTCCAAATCTTCCAAGTTAGGGCCCAAAACTTTGTCAGAAATCTGAAAACTAAGAAGTATTGGCAGCGCTGACCCTGCTAGGAAATCTCAGCTTGAAATCCGCTCAGCTCTACTAAATTTGCACTTTGAAAACAGAAGTAGATCCCTGTATGTACAACGATGGATCTACTTGCTATTTCCTACTCTATTTCCGCTGTGAAATCTGAAAAAAGGTCTCTGAAATCAGCGATGGATAGCTGCCCTTCCAGCGAGTTACCTATACATGGAATCTGACTCCTTACTACTATAATTTCTCAGTGAATTTCAAAGGTTTGAAGGCTGCATCTACAGCAATCCTCCTCCTCTATTCCTCTCTGAGAATCTGAGAGATTTTTCCTATCTTCTGATAGTTTTTTCTATTGCTACTACTAAGCTCCCAAAGATGGAGATGGCTCTGATACCAGTGTAATAAGTCCTAACACCACAGTAGGGCAAACACTAACTGATCCACCCAACCTTGCCTACTCCCTGATATAGACTAAGCCCCTCCTAGCCCAGTGTGAGGACTGGTAGCATGCAACTGCCACGTGTCACTGATGTGGCCGACTGCACCTCGAGACCCAACTGGGGGCCCTGTCCTGCTGACAGGGTCCCTAGACTGTGTTAGGCCCGCCATGGCTATGGACCGTGCTGGGGCACACTACTCACACTGTCTTGCCCTGTTGGTCGTGTACGCTGGACACGGCCCTGACTGTGGTATCTGACCTATCTGTGTTCTCTAGGGTTCGGCACTGGTCACGAGCTCGTAACACAATCCCACCAAGGGCACTTCATGACATTTACAAGGTACAAGGCACCTATTACCTACATGCTCCATGTTTCACTATCATTTTCTTTGATCTTGTGCCTTCAAAATTTTCAAGAGCCTATCTATTACTTTCTTTTTTAAGGCTTTCTTCTTAATTGGTTTCTCCCAACAGCTTTTGCAAGAAAATATTTGATTTTTTTCTTTTTTTGCATGTTGGCATGCTCTTGCACAATTCAATTCCTCAAAACAACATGTTGCATTTCAAATAAAAAATAAATCAAAGTAAAAGATATGAAATTTTGAAAAGAGAAATGCTCAAAAGCAAACTAGAACTCTCAAAGCATGAGAGAGGGAGAAAAGAAAGAAAAAACAAAGCTTACAATGTCTTTGTAGTTACCAAAAGGTACAAGACTAGAAGTACATCTCAAGTGTGAATATAACCGAGGGTACATCTCTAGTAAAAACTATAAAAACTCAGGGTACATCTCTAGTAAAAGCAATAAAAACTCATGTAAGCAGCATAATTGACTGAGTAAATGAGAGAGAGAGAGAGCTTTATTAATGTCTTTTCCATGCCAAAAGGCATATAAGACTAGTAAATGTACATGTCAAGTATGTGGTAACCGTAGGAGCGTATGAAACGTCTCCAAGACTATAACAGAAATACAAATCTAACTGCTAGGATCTGAAACTGAAAGCTGAAACTGAAAAGGATGCGATGATATATGAAACATGTGGGAGCATATATACTGCTAATTGTCATGAATACGGTATGACACTATCATCCAACCCTGTCTCGCTGATGCTATAAAAGGATGTAATACGGGATGCAGCATGAAGGACTGCTGGTGGTCGATGACGTCGTCTAGGAAGATGAGGTCTCCTCATGATAAGTCGGGTAGCTCGTGCAGCAACATGAGTATGAGTGGAACACTGTCTCTGATCTCAGTGGGCATGTAAGTCTCCATCACCCTCATCCTCATCAGATACTAAGTCTCGTCCTCTTCTCCTAGAGAAGAAAGAAGTGATCTGCGGTCGTAGAATAAACATCTCTCGTATCATGAGAGCGGCGCATCGAGAGTCCTCATAGGCTAGGAGGGATCGTAGGGTGACAGGCGAGAGAGAGAGAGAGAGAGAGAGAGAGAGAGAGAGAGAGAGAGAGAGAGAGAGAGAGAGCTGAATACAACATCGAATGTCTAATGCAATAACGTTATTTCTTATTAGAGGCTCGAATCGTTGTACTTACATGTAAGTAGGTAGATTTGAAATGAGGCAACTAATGTTAATGCAATTCTTTCTTTTGAAAAGGAGTAGTTTTATTGAGTAGCAATTACTACTTATATATTTAAATAGTTTCCTCTTGGCAAGCATCTCACAAATAATAGACTAAAATTTGAAACACTGCTTCATGAAACTTGTATGGTTCATTTGAAGTCACATTGTACTTTTTGTTACTTACTACTGCCTTTTTATGAACGTACTCTTCTTGTCAGAAATGTCCAAGAATTGTGTCGCTTTCTCCCATGTAAACTCTGCTAGTGAAGGGCCTGAGCTCGATATATAGGGAAATGAAAATTTGGTGCTCTTGAAACCCTACTAGAGAATATCATCTGCAAAGCCCTTCTTTTCTGGATACTTAGATATGTCTAATTGGTTAAGGCACTTGGCCCACAAATGAAGGCTATGTGTCAACTGCAAACCAAGATAATGTGGGAACTCAACACTAAATTGGAGATAAAATGATCACTAAAGAAGAAGGCTTGCCACCATATTCACCAAATATGTGAATGGCATAGAATGTTCTCTCTACGGAATATTAGAAAGGGAGAGACCCATGGAGAGGGCTATGAATCATGAGAATTGTGAATTGAGGAGATACAACATTTCCTTGAAAACCAAATTGAATAGACCATGTTGTATGCAATAAGTATAGAGATCCTCTAGTAGAACTTAAGATGGCATCCTACTAAATAATGAGACAACAAATACTAGGATGATTTGGTAATGTAATGAATGTTTACCATCTACCATCTATGACAACATTGATACTCAAAGCCTAGAGCAACAACACCAATCAAAGAGGTTCAAGAATTGTCCATCAGATCTTAAATATGTACATTGTTGTAGTTGTGATCAAGGTGTCAACAAGGGGGCGATTCATATAAGCTATGTATATACAATGATCAATTACCCACAGCAACAAAGAAAAGTTGCATGAACTTCAACGATGGAATGCTACTTAGCTTGCACACAAAGCTTACAATGATAGAGCACAACACTAAGATGAACAAAAAGTTTTACTAATAGTCAATGTAAATAGTATGACATGTAAAGCTTGGGTTTTTACACTTAAACATGTATAAGCTGATTATCTGTCAATGAGTCGTAGCTGCAAAAAAGACATCGAATTAAAATTCAACCCATGCACCTAGCTACAAAGCAAAAGGCCACTTTGTGGCCTAAGCTACAGGACTTTTTCTAGCTACCTACAACCTTGGATCCATAGAATATTAGTAGTTATATTAAATTTTGTCCATGGTCAAAATTTGGAAAAATCGTCACACAAATACATCTTCACAAGAACATATGCCACGGGGCCACATGGTTTTTATCCATGGGAGTACATTATACATAGTATAGCAAAATAGACATTAAAGCCAACGAACCATCTCTCTATTTTGTTACTTCGGAGAATTTCAAAGTTATCCCTTGGACAACTTCAATAAACGTATCAACCACTTGATTGTAGTGTTACTAGGCCATCTTGATATCTCTACTCTACACCTTGTGCATATATTGCTGGTAGACCACAATGCATTTCACTCATGAGTGATATAAAGTATTCTTTACCAATCGGATACAACATTTATTATCACAATGGAGTGACATGGGTGCTATTCGCTACATTTGCATGTCTTCAAACAAGCCACCTCAGCCATATGAAGAAATTTGCATGTCTTCATATGTCATTTTTGTTATTGCTTGATAGTCGGCCTCCATTGACAAAAGTATAGTTGTTGACTACTTTTTGCTGCACCAAGAAATGGCTTGCATCCCCACTTTAAATGTGCACAATGTTATTAATCTTCAATATATCTTTGGCGATGGCACAATTAGCAACTAAAAAGGATTGAGACTTCGATTATTTTCAGTCATATTCAATACCATAATTTTGAGTGTCTTTGATGGGATCTCAATCTTCTTTTTCAGCCTTTCAAGGTACCTCCTTGGGTTTGCTCATGTCTACTCTTGTGGTGGTCACATATATTAGGATGCCACCAACTTTCTATTCAATTTCTCATCTTTATCATGTGATTCTTCATGCTCGGATAATTTTACATTGGAGTTAATTGGAGTGGCTATGAGGCTAAAATCTCACATATTAGCACTAGGAAATTATTGTTATAGAGGATAGTTTATAATAGAAAGCCCTAGGAAATGTAGCGGTACTCTTCATATTGCACGCTCACATTCAAAAAAATACATCTTACTTAGTATGATGTATTTTCAATACATAATAACTTATCACTGAGCTTGTAGACAATGTATCATGATTTTTGAATTGACAATGTATGTAGTGTCATGAGTCTATAGAATATTTCCTAGATTCTTGGCAATGTGTGATATGATTGGTAAAGCCCCTCAAAAAGCCCCTAATCCTATTCAGACAACATCTTAAGCTAAGACTGTATGATCCAAATTACGCTGATTCATCTTACACTTAAGAACCAAATGTTTTGTGTGTTATCCAAAGAATATTAGATGGTAAGTATAAAAACACCAAAGGAGAAGCTCACATTATTCTGGTCACATTCTTGTATTAATTCATCAAAGTGAATGTCATCTCCAATGTTGTTCTCTCTAAAGGCTTCTTGTAACTCATCTGTTGTTATGAACCCACTGTTATCTTTATCAAAGTAGGAGAAAGCTGCAAATAGAGTATCTTCGCGCTCAATTTTGTTCAGATGCACTGTTGCAGCAATAAATTCCTTGTAATCAAGGGTACCATTGTTATCGATATCGACCTGCAGAGCAAGAGCAACAATATACTTAAGAATGTGCAGCATTTACAAAACGTATACTTGTCAAGTGATTCAAAGAGATAGCACTGCATTCATGGAAATAATTCAAAATTCCAGAGAGGATCTGATTTGTTGCAACTGTATGTACTAAACTTATAATAGCATTTTGCATAAATCCACTTATGTTTTTACTTGTTCAAATTTCAAAAGCTCATTTCAGCCATTGAAAAAACGTTTGCATACTCACTGCATCCATTAATGCACGAATTTCTGACTCCAACAAGTCAGAGCCGACTTTCTTAAGTCCATCCTTCAACTCTTCATATGTTATAAACCCGCTGTTATCAGTGTCGATCATCTTGAACAGCTCTTTCAAGCCTGCAATCTCCTCCTCAGATAGGATTTCTGCTATGACCTTAAGAAAAGGAAAATTGAAGGATCAGATCTATCTCATGTCAATATAGTTCTTCAAGTAATTAATGAATAAAATTTCCCAGTAAAGCTTTTCTCACTCAGTAGCTACCAAAAGCCTGAGTGTTCTCTAGAAGAAATGAGCAGCTGAAATACCACTCTACAGGAGAAATTTTTCTGTTTCAGTCAAAAATCCAGAAAGAGTTACATTTAAAAAAAAGTTAGATGTTGGAAGATAGTATCCAAAGCCCAATCATGAATGATTAAATAGGTTATTTCTTAAAAATCTTGAATTCAGTAAGAACTCAAACTCAACAATTAGCCTATACAAGATCAATATTTTACTTCAAGAAACGAAAGGAGCACTCTCTTCAACCTCAACCAATGGCATGGAAAGCCAATTGTACATCTTAGATAGGAAGAGAGTGCATAGAACACCTACTACATATAACTCCGCACTTCTCCAGTACATAGAAGCAACATCACAAGCATGACCTATAACACAAACTCCTCTGCAAGTTCCAAAAGTTAGAGATTAGATAGGAAAGAAATGTAAGACAGCCAAAGAGCAAGCTTTCCACTATCAATCTGAGAGATGTCATAATCCCTAAAAGGAAGAGGAATGGAGTCCACTTGGTCTATTAAAACATGTAGCTAATTTCCATGATCTTCCACCTGTTCTCCCAAAAAAAAATCTGTGATCATTCTAGTTGGAACACAAACTCCTCATAAGAGATAACTGAATAGGACAAATGTTTCATTGTTTAACACCCTTCTATCCATAACAATCTACAAGGAACAAATCTCAAAACAATGAAAACTTGTGTCCCTCTCCTCCATGCCCTCCTAGAAAGATTTTTGGTAATTGATCTTTATTTGTTCCAACAATGAGTTCATCGGCATGGTTGAGACTAAATAGCCACAATCGTCGAACTTGGCAGCAAATTCCACCCTGACACAGATTTTTCAAATAGCTACTTTATGAATATCTTCTTTTACTCACCAATGACAAGGATAAAACGATAAGCTTCAAGCATTTGCAAGATCAATAATAGTCCACCCCTACTAGTAGAAAGTGTTATGAATCAATCACTAAGAGAGAGGAAACCCCCAACTTTAGCGTCTAGCTCAACAGCCACAACTGTCTAGAGTCAACAACAGATATATGGAAAAACTCTAAGTCATTTTGCAACATAGCAGCAAAAGTCCATCAACATATGTTCCCAACTTGCTTATTTCCTTCTAGAATTGCACTCCCTTGCTCCCTTTAAGTTTTTCTTGAGCACTTGGAGAGGCCTGTTCCACTGCCCCTCTTTTCCATTTGGCGACATGTTAAATCTTTCAGATTCAAATAAGTTCCTCAGCCTTGCCCACCTTGATCAACTACATCGTTGTCTTAAGCACCAAGAGAGGCATATGTTGTTGCCCTCTCTTCTCTTGTAAGCAGTTGAACTTGGACTACAGCTATGCATTTATGCTAGATTCTTCCAAACTCTTGTGAACCTGCTAAAAATTTCTGCACACGTACATCCTTGGTGGCCAACAATGAAGAGGTCTAACATGCAGATGACATGCAGGCCCACCCATTGAGGTCTAACCACTCTCACACCCCTTTGGGCAACTCATTAGCCTTCGTCCACTAACCTGGTATTAAGGCCAACCTGGTATTGAGTCTACCTATTCTTACAGTTTTCCAATAGCACCATGTATAGCTTGTTTTTGCGACAAAGTTAGTTATACGGACATCTCAAAGAAAGACAGTCGTTAAGGACACTAGCTTGAGCTAGACATGGAGCTTAACACATACTAGTAAGGGTGAAGACTAGTGAGAGGAGCTAAAGAATAGGGCATGGACATGATTTTGGGATACAAATATAGGAGAAAGATGGCCATCGATAATGATTCAACTTGCATAGATAGAGAGTTTAGATCACAAAGGCATTGGCATGATAAAGGCTTTAGTCCACAATGGAATAGACCTTCTGGGAAACAGTGGTACAACGTCGAGAAAACATGTCGATTACCTAAAACTAGCAACAATTCAAATATGTCTCAAATAAAAGGACAACACCACCCTAGTCATCAAGTTTGATTCACATGACCATTCACATAAAGCTCTTAGACAGCAAGCCTAGCTTTTGGGCACCCGCACATTTATGCATGAATAACTCAAATACATACAAGGAGAGGAATGAGGGAAGGCTCAGATAGCCAAGCATACAAGTAGATGGACTACTGGGTCCATAAACTACATGGATTACAAGGCCTATATTCATTTGCTCGCCACGAGCCCTTTGTACATGCCTTTTTATGCATTTGTACTAGGACTGGCCAAGTGCCCACCAACTATTACTATTTGGTACTAAAGTGAGGATGCTGCTGAAGGGCATGGACCCTCCAGAAGCGGACATTGTTTTCTCCTATGACCCTTTTTTTGGATAAGCTTAGGTTGAGTGCCTAGAACCCTTTGTTTTACGGTTCCTATTGGGTATAGTTAGGGCCTATGGACATTTATTCCTCAGCTTCTGGATTTGGTATGACTATAGCTCTAGGTAGAACTCTTGCTATAGTGTGTAGACTCTAGAGACTTAGCCTACGATCATATGTGATGTATTTTAGCTTTCTCCTTGATTTGTGATCATCTATACTTCATTTGATATCAAAATCTATGGATAGTATTCTTAACTTGGTATCAAAACACTTTCCTAATCAATTGGGAAGGCATCAATTCTTCGGATTTTTTTTTCTCACATTAGACAAATTCCCTCCAGCCATTTTTCTCTCTGTAGACCTAAATAGACATCTCTTGCCATAATTTATTCACTTGTGATTGGAATTGAGTCTTGATCAGTTGCAGCGGTTTGCTAGCTCTTCGTGCCCTGGAGAAGCAGTTTTTTTGTTAGTTGTTTTTTGGAAACCCTATATTTTGACTTTTGAAGAAGGCCATGCCTTTCATTATTTTTGGTGACAAAAGTTGGAGATAGTCACATTTTTGGGAACACATGACCAAGGTGCACCCACAAAGGCAAAGAGACATCAATCATAGTTTCCTTTCAAAAGTTATTGCAAAATCAAAAATTTGTCAAAAGGGGGTCTTTTTACATTTCATGGGCCACCTTTTTGGAGTGAATCTACGTGTTATATGTTGTCCAACAAGTCTAAAGATCAAATTCTTATCCATTTTTAATTGCTATAAGAGAAGTTATTTCAAAGTCAAACTTTGGTCCAATTGGGTTATTCCATTTTTTGTTTTGCAAATTCTATTTTAGATTTCATGTAGATTGTTATATATCATACTTGATAATGAATTCACCGTATTTTCAAGCTTGAAAATTGGAGTTTTTTGTCAAAGAATCTTGAAGGTCAAAGTTTAGTCAAAATAGGGGTTGGCTCAATTGGTTAGCTTGGCATCCAAAGTTTCTTTGGTCTCAAGTTCAAGCCCCCCTTGGAATATGGGAATTTTGGGGAAGTTTTTAATTTCTACAAACAAATTCTATTTCACTGCTAGGTGAATCTTTACATTTCAGTTGACCAACATGTGTGACAAACGTCACAAGTCATCAGTCAGATGTTTCTATCTCAAAATCCCTCACTTTCAAGTTTTTGCATCAACAAGAGCTTGCATGACAGACAACATCCATCTATGGCCATGCGAAATTTTGGAGGTACTCAGTGCTCACACTTTTATTGCTCGTTTTGCACGCTATTTTTTACCCCATATGTGGACAGCCTTCATTGCCATCTAGCACCTAATTTGGAGGCTACTCATAAGGACTTTTGCTTCATATAGCCTTGCTCATTTTCCAATTACACTTATCACATTTATAGTAGTCATTTTTTAATGACTATTAGTGTTTTGTGTGGACTCGAGATGTCAATAGATTCTTATTACATAACTTTTTCAATAGTTGTGCTTGAAGCATCCTCATTACAATTCTTACTAAGTATCATGGATGATCTACAAGACTCATGGTTCACATCCTTCTTTAGGCCCTTGTCATGTGCACCTAAGATGGCATTATATTGGGGACACATACTCTTGGTACTAGAGAAAGATATGATCATGTATTGAAAAATATTTCTCCGAAAAATAAACTTCTTCCTCCAATTTGACTTAAGTGCATTGAGCTGGTTAGTTTTCACATCTACAGTGGTTATCTTCTAATGTTTCTGTGGTTGGTATTTCTTGAGCCTAGTTGGCGTGCGTGATGACAAGAATCCTCTCCCTCAAGTATTCACTCTTTGAATATACTGGCCACTTATAGTACTTGAAGATGCCTCATGGTTCCTCTTCTAGTGCTTAGGCATTCATGGTCCCTTTGGATAGCTTGGAATCTTCTTGGTTGGTGCTCTTCATTTCAGATAAATCTCCTAGCCTATCCTTATAAATGAAAATCTTGGTCTATTAGGTTGGCTTTAGCTATCCTTATATATCACAGCAATTATGATTGTGCTTTATTCAAAAATTCTTGGTTGGCATGGTACATTGCCACTTGGTTCCTTTATACAGCAATATTACCTATTCACCACAATAGTGTTCCTTCTTCTATCCCAATGCTCCTACTCACTATCCTTATATGGTTTGTTTTCAGGGTGTCATATTGAAAATGTTTTCGTATCCTAGTGGCTATGCACCACATTCAACCACCTTGGCATTCACAACATGGGTTTTCACCTCAACATACAACACCACCTCCCTTAGCTGCCCTTATGGGTTCCCTTCTGGGTTTCTTCAAGTATTTCCCTGAAGATACCATAAGATGATTTTGATTCTTATTTTCTTTAGTCAGGCAAAATTAAGAGACATTGGTTGTTTAGTGTATGTCCACATCCCTGAGGAGTGATGACAAGCATTGAATATTAAGGCTACTAATTCATTTAATTGTGTATAGCACTAAAATGAATGTGAATAGAATATATATTATCATGCCCAAGAAACTGATAGTAAGCAAGCATGTGATTTTTTATAAATAAACGAATACAAGGATATATCAAGAACAAAAAGCAGAGGATCTACCACCCAAGCTCTCATTTGAATAAGAAGAGGAAGATGAAGGGGAGCAAAAAGCACAAACACAAGAAGCTCAAAGCAAGAGAAATGAAAAGCCACCACAAAATGCAACTTCACCACCATTGTCACTGACAAAGAAGGTCGAACATGGCATTTTTTTAAAGTGATACACTCATTAAAGCAGCTGAATGTGTATTTAAAGAACTCACATTGTACCTTACACGAATGATTTAAGGAGCCTTTCAAGGTGGCTACCCTAATAATGTCTCAGTTCCCATAGACCACCTTAAGGGCCCGATGATTGCCCTAGAGAGGTCCCTTGAGGAAAATATAAATACTTCTCTCCATATGTTTGGATCATGGAGAGTCCATATTGTGTGAAAGCGCAATGCACACTCAAGTTCAAGACTTTGTCATCAAGGTATTGTACTTTTGTTCTACTTTTCTATTCATGCATGTAGTTGTAGGCTAAAGGAAAGATTGCTTGCAGAACAGCTGGATATAAATAGTATCGAATTCACCTCTAACGTAGTGTTAGACCATGAATGGTATTATATTGGTGATTACCCAAGTGAAAGTACTTTTAGTTCTACAAGTCAACTTCCATGCTATAGCTGAATTGTCAACCTAGTTTGCCCACAACTGTTGCCTAAATGACAACTCAGCTACATATTTGGCACCTGCATACATGGAACTTGTACGCGTAGTTTTAATGAAGCATGTGTCTCTATTTGGCAGCCTTCATGCAAGTTGGCATGCATGCACCTAGCTAGGTGTAGGGTGTCCATCCTATGTTGGTCCTTGGTCTTGAAAAAGAAGCACTATTTCCTATTCTGATTTCTTCACCCTTTTGAAACAGTTTCACAGTACATGGCAGTGAAAAATTATAGTCGATGTACATGAAATTCTGGACTACTCTTTGACCATAACATGGTTTAATGAAGCTCACCCTTAAAGCAAGTTTTTTGAATTTATTCATTGCAGAAAATGGCTTCAGCCGGGTGAGAACAGCCGAGCCCAAAGGTCTATCCGGAGCAAGCCCACCATCTTCCAGAATCCAAGGATGACCTGTAAAAAGCGTTGGAATATAGTGAGTCTACTCATTATTTTGCAATAAATACAACCAAACTAAAAATTACCAACTCTGGTAAGGCGACAAAATGTCTTCTGTACATGATCAATGGTTTGAGGAAAACAAAGACAGGAATGTTAAACAAGAGAAAGATGCCTTTATTGATCAGATGAGCACAAAAGTTTCCTGCTGAATGATGGTACTGATGGTTCTCCTCAAGGATAAATCCTATCCAGAGCCTAATCTTTCCTACTATATGCTGTACTATGCTTCTAGATGTTCAACTATTTAGAGTGGAAGCAAACTCCTGTTTCATGCTTGCTAAAAACCTGAACCTACATTCCTTTAGGACAGCTAGTATATCAGAGTTTTCCAACTTTCATCTTCTTTAGTTTTGCTCCCACATATTTTCGACTTGCATGATGTGCCTGAACTTATTAGGGATGTGGGGATCCAAACGGTAGATAATGAGTTGCGGGTGGTCACGTCATTATATGAATATCCATAACTCCATTTGTTCTTACATTTTCTGAAGGTATTTAAAACAGACTATCATGGGAAGACCACAATCAGCAGGTGCCATCCTTACACACCAGCTTGGGCTCTCATCAAAGTTTCAATCTTTGAACAACTTTTCATACTGTAATATGGGGTTCTTCAAACAGATACATCATGGTTTTATTTGCAAGCTCTTTCTAGAAAGTAGGCGAGGATGGGTTTGGTTCAATTTGTACTGCCACTGATTTATTTTGCCCCTCATTCTTTGAAGATGATCCATTTGGTTTGAAAACATGACCATCTCTTCATGTTTTTTATAGCCCCTCTGGGGTGACACCCTCCATTTTATCAAATGACTGTAGAAGTAAACACTGAATAGGCGCATATTGTTCTTATGATTGTACGTTTTCATAAATTCATGCATGGACACTGGAGATAATAGGCCAAGCCATCAAAACAAGCTTCACACATAATAGCAAGACTCCCATAGTGTATTGGAGAAAAGATTGTCTGATTTATCCCTCTTTCGTTTCTAAACTTTTCTTGCTTAAAATATGTGCTCCAGTCCCTATTTTATTGTTTACTAGATGATGTTAATTCAAAGAACTTTCTTCAAGGCATTATAACTTACCTATCTGGAAGCAAACATTAAAGTGAAAACTTTATTACATAATTTTGTGTATCCTTTGAGTAAGGCTTCAAGATTATCCATTTCATCTAAAGTAAGGCTGATTCATCTCTCTCTCTCTCTCTCTCTCTCTCTCTCTCTCTCTCTCTCTCTCTCTCTCTCTCCATTGATTACTTCGTTCTTTACTAGACGGAGATCGCGTGATTTAGTACCTGAGGATGAGGATTATGATGATGACAACGACGAGGATGATGGCCGCTCTCATGCTCATAGAGATCAGAGACAGTGTACCTCTCACCATCATGTTACCACCAGGATTACGAGACATTCTACGCAGAGGCGTACTACTACTATTACACATGCACGTGCTCATGCTCACAGACGCCGCCGGCAGGCTCCAGTGCTTTCCCATTCTGTGGCTCGCATTACATTGTTTTACACCATCAGCACAGCAACAGCAGCACAGCCTTGACACCTTACCCTAGATACATATAATTATTATGGGCACTCTCGCATACGTGTCTATTTTAGTTTGCACTAGATGTTTTCTTTATTACAGTTTGGAGATGTTTTATACACTCCCATGGTTACCACATACATGACATGTACTTCATTAGTCTTATATGCCTTTTGGCATGGAAAAGACATTAATAAAGCTTTCTTTCTTTCTCTCTCTCTCTCTCTCTCTCTCTCTCTCTCTCCAGCGGCCAGGGATGGCGGATGCCTCCATTGTGGGCACCCTCCATCGTTGTTGCTGCTGGCCCTCCATCGCTGCTCTACCCTGAGCTGCTGGCCCTCCATCGCTAGTCTAACCTGTCCCCCCATCGCTGCTCTACCCTATTGCTGCAGATCTGCTCCATCGCTGCCCATCGTGACTGCTCCATCGCTGTCCACCGCTGGTGCCCTGCCGTTGTAGGTGTGCCCTTGCTATTGTTGATCTGTACTTCTGCAGGTTTGAGCGCCCTCCTCCATCGCAATAAGATATGCCACGTCGGAAAGGAGCTGTTGCCTCTAGTCCTGAACCATCCTCCGTTTCCAGCATGGCTTCAGCATCTTCCTTACAGCCAGATCCGCTTGACAGTTCCTACTTTTTTCTGCTGATATTCAGCGTGCTAAACAACAGTCCTAATCGGGATATATAGGGGATCAGCACCAGGATTGGCATTTGCAAGCTGCAATGCACATCAAAGGCTAGTTTGCCTTCAAAGGAAGGCAAAAATTTCAAAAGCATCATTTGAATGGCAAACTAAAAAATTGCCCTTCCATTTCCATTTGAAAGGTAACTCTAAAAAGTCATATGTCAAGCTAGTTTGAAATTTTGAAAATTTTCCAATAAATAAGAACAAGAATATATGTATAAGTGGTTGAAACATTCATACATTTCTAATTTCAAAGGTACCTTTGAAATATACATGTCATGTGAAAGCAAAAAAAGAAAATAGCACATCAGGCTGAAAGGTAGAAATCCATGTCAATTTCCAAGCCTCATCAGCACACTATTCGGGGTTATTTTGCCCTAAAAAAATTCAAACTTACGTTTTCTAAATTCCATTCCATACATACGGAGTGATGTGTTCTGTACCAAAAGGTACGGAACAGCATACTATGGAGAAATTGCTCACAGCTTCAAAGTCTTTTGGGGCGTACATACATGACACATGGACTAGTAAGAATATAAGCTTTTTCCCTTTCCAGCCATTCTTTTTTGATAGTAAGAGCTGGTTCATTTAGATGCTTCCAAAAATAATGTCACAACAGCCAGAACTTTCATATTTTGTTTACAGCATGCATATCGACAGATTGTTGAAGTGGAAATAATCAGAAGATATTTGAACATAGATGCTTGAGGAGCTAATATACATAGTACTTGGTGTGCCGTCAAGCGTTTCTTTGGGTTTGCACATAGCATCTTTCTGACAAGTTCCTTTGCACTTGCTGAGATTCCAGGCCATGGGTCAGAAGAGAAATCAATATCGGCACGAAGAACTTGGCTAAAAATTTCTTGCTTCGTTTCTGTTTTCAGCACCAGAGCCACCATAAGAAAAATTCCATGTTAGGCAGTGGTATACCAACTGAATGCACAGTAGCACAAACTTCATTACGTATCAGCAGAGAAATTCATAGCAATATTATAACTCACAAACAGTCTACATAAACACATCAGACCAGCAAAGGCATTTTCAAGATTGAAGTGTTTCTGAGAATTGATTCTACTAGATCAATGACAATAGTACATCTGGTGACGTTTCATTTCAAAAGAATCCAAAATGCACAAGAAGCTTAACTTTAATGAAATAATGTGGTAAAAAACAGACAACTTTACTGAAATAATGTGGTAAAAAACAGATATTAGCAGTCGGTACTTTCTTCACCATAGCCTCTTTTAAGAAATCAGAGTATTTGTGAAAATAAATTTCTTCAAAATAGACCACAAAGCTATATTGGCACTTTGACTACATAAATAGATTGTAGTCCATAATAATTGAAAGGACACATTGCAAGAATTTCAAGAAATCCTATGCATACATTCTTTTGAGATTACCCAGCTCCGGTCATGATTTAGAGGCGCTAATAATGTATAGACCTTTTATTATGTTATAATACCATTTGCACTCCATCAATAACAAGTGGACCCTAACACCATGTTGATTGCATTTGGGCACCAATTGGGCCATATACTCATCTGGAATCCAACGGTATTGGCTCAGTTGATTAGCTTGGTATCCAAAGTTTCTTTGGTCCCAAGTTCGAGCCCCCCTTGGAAACCAAGATCTATATACTCATCTGGGAACTTTTAAGTAAGACATTAGTGAGCCATGATACATTCGAAGTGGTTGATCCAGCTGTAACATGGCAGGTTATTTCAGTTTTAACACATTATGATTTTTGTGCGTGTTTGTTGGTAGCACGAGTTATACATGCATGCATAGTGCATTTCCATGTAATCTCTATTGACTTGGAAAACTTGTGACTCTAAGCTCCTCTCCCCAAACTGGCTAATGTGTAGAATGAATTTCCTCCCATCTGTAGGCAAGCCTTTAAGCCCACTGCCTGCTGCTCTAGTCCGAGGACACTTCGCGCTCATGTGGGTGATCAGTCCACGAGAGCGTGAATGATGAGAGAGAGTTTAGGTGAGAGGGAGTGAGTTTTGAAACTTTGAAGTAGGTGAAATTATGTTAGAATGTAGGAGTGGAGAAAGGAATGAATAGGGGAAAAAAGATGAAGAGATTGAAAAGTTAGTTCTGTAGGAAATAGAAGCCTAAGGATCCAGTATCTTAACTATTCAATCACACAAGCATTCTCAAAAGAAAGAAAGAGATGGCTAGAAACCCTCTTGTAGAAACTCGTGGACAGCCAAGGAGGATAGTCAGAATTGCTTACAAAAGTGTCTCATACAAATGGGATGCACACATATATATAGTCCAAGATGACTATCTAACTTCATGACTATTGGCTATCCAACTACTTGACTTTTGGCTTTCCAACTACTTGACTATTGGCTGTCCAACTACTTGACTATTGACTATCCAACTTTCTATAAGTTACATAGAAAGAATAAGGTACCTCCAATATGTCAAGTTGGGATACTTAATGTCACAATTAGGCCTAGTGGACCCATGAGTTCCTACCAAGTTAATTTCATACTAACTTAGCTAACTCTAAGTTTAGTGGGCCTAATGTAATAAATGACCATGGTTACACAACTCTCGACCTTTTGGGTCAAAGTAACCTATGGTAATGTAATCAATTCCATTTACATTCCAACACCCTCCTTAAATGGAAATGCATAACAAACCATGAAGTAACTTCTCGAAAGAGAAAAATGCAACTTGCTGTCCGAACTTCATGTCGCCAAATAAACTTCGCACCGAAGTAGTCGAAATCTCATCCCCAATCATGTCCAACATATAAAAGGAAAAGAATGCATAATAATGAAGCATCAAGTCGAAGGATGAGGATTTGCATGCTCCATCCGAAGTAGGGAACCAACATAAACTCGGCAATAAGTCAAAACATGGATTTGTAATCCGTCATAGGCTCCCACATCATTTGAAAATACTTCTTACCATAAGGACAATAAAAAAGAGTACCAAACTCTTTTGGCATCACATCCTCCCGAACCTTACCATCAATGACTTGCTCACATAGAATAGGCGATGTACCAACATCATGATGAAGAGTAAGTGTAGAACCAAAAAAATCAGCAAGAGGTACTGATTTTAAAGAGGCATGTGCCTTCCTTTCATAGTAAGACATTTCTTTGTTGTCCTGCAAAGTCTCCAATAGCCGACAAGGAACTGTTATGGGCTGTTCAACACTTTGCTGCCCAAAGTGTTCCCAACATTGTTGAGAGATGAAGATTCCAGCCCCATGTGAAAGATCAACAAGAACCCAAGTGTGGTTCTTCATGAGTGAGTTGTACTCCTCTTGCATCGCATCCTCCCAACATTTTACTCCTCTGGCCTGCTCATAAAAAACAGATTCTATTGCACCATCCTCAATAGAAGTTAGAGCAAAATCAGAAAAATCAGCAAATTCTACTGATTTAGTAGAGGCACGAGTCTTCCCTTCATAGAAATGATCCACTTTGTTGTCCTGCAAAGTCTGCAACAACCATTTAGAGACTGGTTTGGGCTGTCCAACAGCCTTACCTTTGTTAACACTTTGCTATCCAAAGTGTTCCGAACTTGGACCTTGCTGTCCAATGTTTTCCGAACTTGGACCTTGTTGTCCAATGTCTTCAACAAGCTGCTCTTCACCATAAATAGGTTCTTCTTGATGAACTATGGGCTGCAAAATTGAAGGAGTAGTGGGCTGTCCACTAGAAGTAGATGGCAGTCTCTTCTCTTCATGATTAGATGGCAAAACCAAATCTGAAAATATTTCAACATATGCATCATGGGGGAAGTCCCCTTTCATGACATGAGTGGGCGCAACATCATAAGAGGTCTTTTCATCATAATGAACATCACGACTCACTATGATTTTATTAGTATCCATATTAAACAACCTATAGCCCTTGCTTTCGCTACTATAGCCAACAAATATGCATTTAACTCCTTTATCATCAAGCTTGGTTCTTAGCTTATCGGGAATGAAAGCATAAGCCGTGCAACCAAAGATGCGTAAGTGAGAAACAGTAGGCTTCTTACCATACCAAACTTCATAAGGAGTTAATACCTTCAGGGCTTCAGTAGGACACCGATTTCTAATGTAAGTCGCCGTTATAACCACTTCAGCCCAAAAACTTGTGAGGTAGGCCCTTTGCCTTGAGCATGCATCGAACCATCTCCATAATAGTGCGATTCTTTCTTTCGGTAACACCATTTTGTTGAGGTGTGTAAGGGGTTGTCATTTGATGATGGATACCTTTGCTTTGAAGATAAGTACCGAACGTATTCTTTATATATTCCCCTCCTCGGTCGGTACGTAAGATCTTTAAAGAGTGCCCAAACTGGTTTTCTATCATTGCTAGAAAATCCTTAAAGCGTTGAAAAATTTCAGATTTTGCCTTCATAGGATAAATCCATGTAAATCTTGAAAGGTCATCAATAAAAGTAACAAAGTACTTACACCTTCCAATGGATTCGGACCTCATTGGACCACATACATCACTATGAACCAAATTTGCCATCAACTCTAATAGTTCCATCAATTGGAAAAACTTGCCTTTGAAATTTTCCAAGTATGCATCCTTCGCATACATGTCCTTTGGGATGCTCAATATTAGGAATGTCTTCAACCATATTGAATCTCTTCAACATCTTCAAGCTAGCAAAGTTGAGCTGTCCAAACCTAGCATGCCATAATTCAGCCAACTCCAAAGAATGTGAACTTGATGCAACAAGACAAAAAGATGATGAAGCTCTTCGCTCATAGGTATCCATAAGGAACAATCCACCACGTAATGTTCCCGAAGCAATGATCATAAGAGATCTCTTTGGGTCTTTGATAAGTCATTTGTCTTCTTTGAATTCCACAACCAATCCTTGGTTCATAATTGTAGACACCGAAATGAGATTCTTTTTTATTTTTGGAACATACAGTACATTACGAATGTACTTCTCCTCACCATTGGGTTAATGGAGATCACTCCAATACCTTTAATAGGATAAGAGGTGTTATCAACACCTTGAACTTTGCTTCCATCATGCACTTTCACAAGCTTTGTGAAGACCTCTTTGTGATAAATCATATCTTGCCTTTGCCTTTTCCTTTTGCAAAGAAAGCTTGATCTTCTTGTTCACCAAAGTTGATCCTTGTTTGCTCTTCTTGAAGAAGTAAGCCAACAAGTTCATCGAAGGAGATTTGCTGTCCCCTAAGAGAAATGCTCAATGATGACACAAATGGAAGGTAAGAATTAGGAAGAGAGTTGAGCGTAATAGATACAAATTGTGAGTTCTCAATCACCTCATCAATACTAAGAAGCTCCTCTCGAAGATCCTTGATCTTCGTCAAGTGGTTTGTAAGCAAATCACCTTCTTGCATCTTCAAGATAGAAAGTTGATTTCGAAGATATACCACTTTTGCCGCATTCTTTACTTGAAACGTCTTTGCAAGAGTCTCCCAAGCACTTTTGGAAGTCTTGCATGATCTAACATGTGGAAGGATAAATCTCTTCACTGATAATGCAATGACGGAATGTGCTTGTGCATCTCGTCGATCCCACTTCTTTTGCTCATCGGAAGACACCTCCGTAGTTGAAGAAGTAGTTGTTCTAGATGGTGTAATAGGTGCCATCCAGCCTATCTTCATTAAATAAAGAACCAATAGACTCCGATTCTTTAGCCATAACAGAAAAATCAGCTTGTAGTAGATAGGAAATAGACTTTCCAAGACAAAATCTACTCAAAGGGCAACAACCTCAAAGCTAAAATTATGAACACAATAGATTGCAATACTCCACATGCAATTTGCTCAACAAGTAATGAAATAGGTGGCTGATTTCTGCACAAACAACAGAATGCTCACAAATAGGTAGACTTCGAATGAAGCCAAAACCAAAACCAGAAATTTGTGGCTGAAAAGAGTGCACACTATGTGCATATAGAGCTGATGGTAGCACCCTACTCCAAGCTCACCAACAGGGAAATTTCAGCAAGAAATGTGTCCAAAACACATGTATCTTCATTTAAGAAGTAAATCTGAAATTTTCAGCATGTAATTGAATTAAGATCACATGCAATTGGTTTGAGCATGGGCGCCCTACTGCTAGCTCTCAAATAGGTGAAGGTGCCCTGCAATTTCCTGCAAAAAAGCTAAGAAGATGAACAGATTCTTTTCCTGCAAAAATCAGCAGCTTGATGATTTTCTGCAACCAAAAGGGGAAGAAGATAGCTTCCTATTGGGCGCCCTCCTGCAAGAATAGCCAGTATTGCTTACAAAAGTGTCTCATACAAATGGGATGCACACATATATATAGTCCAAGATGACTATCTAACTTCATGACTATTGGCTATCCAACTACTTGACTATTGGCTTTCCAACTACTTGACTATTGACTATCCAACTTTCTATAAGTTACATAGAAAGAATAAGGTACCTCCAATATGTCAAGTTGGGGTACTTAATCTCACAATTAAGCCTAGTGGACCCATGAGTCCCTACCAAGTTAATTTCATACTAACTTAGCTAACTCTAAGTTTAGTAGGCCTAATATAATAAATGACCATGGTTACACAACTCTCGACCTTTTGGGTCAAAGTAACCTATGGTAATGTAATCAATTCCATTTACATTCCAACAAGTTTATAGTCAGAGTTTAGATGTTAGTTAGTAGTGTAGAAGTTTTCGAACTTTGAACTTTTAAGTTAGATATTAGTTAGAAGTCAGAAGTTAGTTAGGATAGATTTTTGGTAAATTTGACTTTTGAAACTTCCAAAATGAGTCTTAGGGTTAGAACTTAGATAGTAGAAAGGGGTTTGTAGGAGTCTAGTTTATAAGTTAGAACTTAGGAATTAGAACTTAGGGCTTAGAACTTAGGGTTTAGGATATACATATAGGTATTAGAGATTTGGAAATTGGAATTTGGGATCAATCATCATGGTTGAAGGCAAGAGATCCCACATGGGAACACGTGGCGATTGCTGCAGGATATGGCAGCTCAGGTACAAAGATGTGGACTTGCAAATATTGCAATGTCACTTACATTGGCGGTCCTTTGCAAATCCGAGCACACCTCTTGGGAATTCGTGGCTGTGACATAGCTGCTTGCACACAAGCGCCACGAGACATTGGATTGGCGAGACCTGGCAACGCTGCAGTGGATGCTGATGCACCCCATACCCATGCTGCGCATGCAGGAGCAAGTGATGCTTGCCTGTCAAGTTGTCACTTTTAAGTTTTGCTTTACCTTTCATTGCAAGTTGTTAAAACTTAGTAGTTATGAATATGTATATACGATAAATTATTATTGATTATTGATTGCAATTTGCTCATTGAACATTAGCCTTTGAAAATTGCTCTTATCAATGATTGTCATTAACAATTATGCACATTGCGCTGTGAATCTTGATTTCTGATTCCTGATTCCTGATTCGTGAACACTGAATCATGATTCATGACTGATGTCCATTTTGATTCTTGAATAGGACCATCAGAGCCTCCACATCCTCCAACATCATCGGCTTCAGAGCCTATGGAGATCTCACATGACATGCCCTCTTCCTCAGCTCATCACGGTCACCCATCATTGGATCCCTCAGGTGAGAGTGAGGGACCAATGGATGCAAGTGCAAGCACTGCAAGCCGTGCAGTTGGTGCACCATCTAGATCAAGGGCCAGGGTACGCATTCAACCCAACGGCAGGGAGTTTTAAGAGAACACTGACCTTGCTCGCCTTGCTATCAAGAGGCTCTTCTTTGTATGTGATCTCCCATTCCACTTGGCAACGACACCTAAATGGGAGAAGGCGATGTCAGTTGTTTCCCGGATTGGTTCAGAGTCGAGGACCTACCACGGAGCAGCTGAGGACTAGAGAGTTGCTCCAAGAGATAGAGGAGGTGTGCAGAGAGCTAGAGTCCATCAGGTGAGTCGTGACTCGTGACTATTGCAATTTGGCTTGATCCTTATATAATGTATTTGTAATTTGTAAATTCTTGTCACGTTTTTCATGCCTTCTAAGTTCTAAAAATCTTTAACTACACACTCAAAATGTAGGAAGTCGGGGGCTACGTATGGGTGCTCCATCATCTCTAATGGATGAAGTCATGCAAGGAAGAGACATGTCATCAATATTCAATATCATTGTCTCTTCTTGCATGGGCACTATGTTTCTCTACGCCATCGACACCTCTGAGGCAGGCAAGATATCTTTCAAGTTTCCAAAATTCCAAATCTCCAATATGAGACATGCACTAGTGCCAGATGATTGGAATATACTGTATTATGTATTATGTACGGCCCCTTTGTAGATTGTCAGTTTGAAACTTGCTGATCTGATGTACGTTGAAAATTTTGTGGTTTGTAGACTAGCTACATGTCACAAGTTACAACCTACTTCTCAGTACTTAGGACTTACAACTTAGCAAAATTGTCCCTTTCAGGCACTGTGATCACTAGTGAGTATATGTTTGGCCATATCAGAGAGGCCATTGAGGAGGTGGGGCCAGAGAATGTTGTGTAGGTAATTTAGATTACTTGTTCAATCTCAAATGTCAATGTTGAATGCGGTGGTCATTGTTTGAACTTTGAACTATAATAGACTATCAATCAATTATTGAAATTTTCATTCATCATTCAAGACTCAAGTTTAAACAATGATGATCATTGATTATAAAGGTCATCACATACAATGCATCAAATTGTGTGGCCATGGGAAGACTCCTTAATGAGACCTATGCCCATATCTTTTGGACTCCATATGCTGCTCACTGCTTAGAGCTCCTTGTTGAGGATATTGCTAAATTACCTTGGGTCAAGGAGATTGTGGGAGTAGCATGATTCTTGGTGAGCATTCCAAGGTCCTTTCCATGTTCAGATCCTTTTCGACCTTGGAGGTAAAACATGCCCCAACCAGTTTATTTTCAAATTCCAATTCCAATTCCTAAGTTTTTTCAAAAATAATTTGTACATACTACATTGTAGTTTTTAACTCGCTCGAGTAACATTGAAACTTGAGTCTTGACTCTTGACTAATTGGTTATTGGTTACTGACTGTATAGGTTTGCATACATGGTCCTCGTTTTGGAGCGCCTCTTGAAGGTGCATAGCAACCTGAGTAGATGGTGGTTTCAAACCACTGGCAAGATTGGGGGCCATCATGATAGCCCAAGTCATGGAAGTTAGAAACTACCATGCTATCAATGTCATTTTGGGATGAGGATATGCACTGATCTCAATTCAAACAGGTGCATTTTAAAACTCTAAATTCTCAATGTTGCAACTTTTAACTTGCATGCTCAATGCTCAAAACTATTAGACAATTTTCATACATGGTATTCATTGTTGAAGCTTTGACTTTGGACTTTCACAAGTTGGATGAGGTTAAGTCTATATGGCGAGATAGATGGCAGTGGTTCCATCAGCCTTTGCACGCCATGGCTTGCATACTCCATCCTTGGTGGCGGGAGTGAGACGCAGTTTTGTGATCAAGAGCTCAGAGAGGGTTGGAACACCTACATTAGGATGGTCTTTCCTGCTCCTGTCGCACAAGATGCACTCAAGGATGACCTGCTTGTGTTCCGAGGTGAGCTCCTTGAGTTTAGATTTCCTGCAACTAAGCTGAGGCCAGGCATGTTGCGCCCAATTAGACGATGGAAGAAGTATGGGGGCAATGTTCCTGTATTATAGAGACTTGCAATTTAGATCCTCTAACATGTGGCTTTACCATTTCACATAGTTGATAAGCTAACTTTAATATTTATATTCTTTTTGAACAAGCTGAAGTGACTACATGACACATGTTATTTTCCTTACGTTTCTATGCTTCTAGGACTGCTCGGCTACACCTTGTGAAAGGAATTGGAGTGTCTTCTCTTTGATTCAATCAAAGAGAAGAAATAAGCTCTCCACTGCACAATTAGAGAGCTTGGTATATGTGCATTCCAACCTCAAATTGTTGGGCAAGTTGAAGTGCACATGACAACCGATGCAAATAAAATTTATTGTGAATTAGCCCGTAGATTTAAACTTTATTGTGATTTGTGAATTGTGAATTGTGAATCATGATTTCTGGCATGCGCTCAATCGAAATTAGAAAATTGGGAATCGTGATTTGTGACGTGTCACATGAATTGTGAATCGTGATTCGTGATGTAATTTGTGCAGGTCAATCCTGAGAGGAGGAGAACATTTATAGATTCCTCTATGATGATGCTCTTCTATCTGCAAGTTAGTAGGTTACAAACTTAAAACTTACATCCTAGTTATTGATGTCACACGAGTCTAGATGTTATTGAAATTTGAAACCATTCTAAGTTATAAGTTATCAATCCTAGTTCCAATTACCTATGTGGATAGTGCAGGTCCTATCACTCGAGGAGCTTCAGGTAGGACCAGGATGCAGCAAGGAGAGGCTTTAGGCTCTCGTCCTCCTCGACGGTCTCGTGCAGTAGCTGAAGTTGAGGAGCCTAGTGATGATGATTCAGGGGAGACTCTGAAGAGTCCAGGAAGTTACATAGAGGAGGCTGATACAGAGCCCTCTGACTCTAAAGTCATGGTTTTCAACACCAATAGGCAGCATATGCGGGACGATTTCTTTTATTATGATGGATAGTAGCTGGAGATAGTTGCCTCTTGTACTTATCTTGGAGTTCTTTTTCCCGGTCCTCTGCTTACTTTTAGACCCGCATCCACAGCTCTCCTGCGTAAGGGGCACACAGCCCTTGTTCAGATGGAGAGACTTTGTATTGCCCTTTATATTCATGACCCTGCCACACGGTGTTTGCTCTTCTCTATTATGGTTTCTCTGGTGGCTATGTATTCAACGGAGATTTGGTGCCCTAGGCTCTCTACGGGTACTTGGAGAGACATCACTCGACTAGAGATTCTCATGCTTGGCCAAGTTCCTCATGACATTATATTAGCAAAGTTTGCATGTCCACCTATGGTTGTTGAGGCTATGTTCCGGATTGTCATGTTCTTATATAGGCTCGCCGATATGGATACTTCCAGGTATCTGGCTGCTGCTTACACTTCCTCTCGATTTAATTCTAATCGACAGGCTAAGTCATCATGGTTTGAGGATGTTTCTGAGTTTCTTGGCAGCTGGGGGTATCTATATCAGCTCTCTCTAAAGGGACTCATACCTATATTCGGCGTCAGCTTTATCATAGCTATATCCAAACATTGTGGTCACAGCTAGATCCAGAGAGGGTCAAGATGCATTTCTACGGCACTCATCTCCTACAGCTAGATGGTATGGGGTTACCTATCCTACCGTCGCATCTTTCACAGACATTATCATATGGTCTTTGTTACCATATTGGGCAGTATCGTGTCTCCTCACATCAGCTTGCTATTGAGATGGGCCGTTATACTGATACCCCCATGCCACAGCAGATATGCCAGTTATGCTCAATGCATGAGGTAGAGGATGAGTCACATTTCATTTTTAGATGTCCTACCTATTATGATATCAGAGGCTGTTATTATTGTCTCTAGAGATACACTCTTCTATCCCTTGGCTCTTTCTTGGAGTATCCAAATCCTAGGTGTGTGGGACTCTTATTGAGGGAGATTAATGTCTATGTACAGTACATACAAGATAGGAGTAATGTCCATATGCGGACTTATTTATAAAGAAACTATCTCTCTACCAAAAGTCACTCCTAATAAGAGAGAGAGAAAGATTAATGATTATTATATGTACTGCATAGATATTAATAAAATCTCTCTCTCTCTCTCTCTCTCTCTCTCTCTCTCTCTCTCTCTCTCTCTCTCTCTCTCTCTCTCTCTCTCTCTCTCTCTCTCTCTCTCCATCATCAGACACGACGAGCATGCCCGTTATATATGGACTCATATTGTGGGCCAAGATATTGGTTTAGATAGAGATCTTTTTATTAAAGCATGTTATTTTCCACCAGAGTCTTCATCTTTTGCTGAGGATATTGGATCTCCATACCAAAACCTCTCGCCGAATACTATCAGATTTGCAGAGCGGGGGACATATTCTCCTCGCTAAGGATTTTAATGCTCGAACATCTTCGTGACAGACAGAGTTCTTTGTGTTCGTGCCCTTGACAGTGATACACTTGGAGTTACCAGGACTTCCGACGACAGTTTGGGACCTATTACTCCATATGGTGAGCACTTATTACAGTTTGGAGAGGCACATGAGCTAGTCATTTATAATGGCTTATCATGTTGGCCACATTCAGACAGATATACATGCCATCCTCACAGTGGAGGACATAGTGTTGTTGACTATTTCACCGGGTCACCATCCTTCGTATCCATTGTCTCTGATTTCCGCGTTTCCCCCACCACCCTTTCTGATCACTCCTTTCTCTCTTTCGATATTGGCCACCTCCCGCCCACTCATCCATCTTCACTACCTACACTTACCCGAGCACCCAAATACACATTTGACCCCATTCACATGCCAATGTACTGGCACGTGCCAAGCACTATTTCCTGTTTTACTGTAATCTTGTCTCTTTTAGGTGGTAGAGCTTTCACGCTCCCACCGGGCATACTTGACATGTACCTTTTTTTCAGTCCTATGTACCTTAGGGTATTCCTTGGACATTAATAAAGATCTTTCTTTTCTTTTCTTTCTTTTTTCTCTCTCTCTCCAATGATGATCATGCCTAGGCAAGTCAAATTAATTCCTAAATCCATATACCATGATAAACAAAGATTGAAAAAGAGCAAACAATGAGCATTTGATATTTGCATGCTTTTAGTAACAGCTTTTCACATCTTGCACATGAAAGTAATTACTTCAAGGTACCTACCAGCCCAAAATGGGGGAACACCACTAAGAAGAATGTAAAGAACAACTCCAGCGCTCCAAATATCAGCTTCAATGCCATAGCGCTTTCTTAGTACCTCAGGTGCAACATAATACGGACTTCCAACTACCTCAGTATAAACATCACCTGCAAAATGGTGGAATTAAACTTCTCTTTGCAAACCATGTTGTCTTTTTAGCCCATTGTTCCAAAATTTGAATCAGAGATCATTGATTGCACCATTGAAGTTTCACAATAAATGGTATCAAATATGCTACATTCAAAGATCAAATTCAAAGAGAAACAAAAAAGTGAAGTGGAGTAAACAATAATATGAGCTATTATTTTTTGGAGCTAAATTTGCATTACTCGATTGGAGTAGTTGAAAGCTTCCAAGTAGCATGCAAATAATGTTCTTTTTCATTAGCAAACACTCCTAGCTTTTTGAAACATTTGGGTAACCTGATTAGTGGCTATAATTTGAGTAACTAGACTAATCTAAAACTATATGGTTCCTTTGCCATGTCCTCATTGATTAGAAAACAAATCCCAACACGCTCATTTTATATGAGAACAACGTGAACAGAAGCTTCAAGGATCTTCAGATTTAATGAGCTTATACTACTTGACTATAAACTTGAACTAAAGTTGGTCGTTTGCTACAAAGTGAGTACAATGATCAATCCAATCAACGAGCTTCTTGCAATTAGATTAAGGGTAATATTAGACCATTAGGTAGTAACGGAGAAGGGCCCAAAAGCAACTAATATTCCAACCAATTGAACCAAACATCCACCCTTTTAGACTATGTTAAGTTACCCCCATGTGGCATCTTCTGTGAAAAAAAGACCTGGAGGCAACTATACATGCCAAGCACCACTCACCAACCTTTTAAGGAACACGGCTCCAAAAACTATACCATTTGGTCATAACGAGTTGCCATCCACACCGATGTCACAAAGTAGTCCATATAGTAAGCCCTAATAGTAGTCTTTCTGACGCACTTGGCGTTTCTGGATAGAATAGGCTGAAATCACACAGCAATCGATCCTACTGGTTCATAACCATTATAGAAGTGTAAATTAATAAATGGACATAGTTTTAATAAGAGTGCAACCGGCTATAATGGGCCATTTACATGTCAATTTAATGTGGTTCCGCATTGGCGTAATAGTGTGCGGTAACCATTTTGTGACCCTAGGGAAGTACAAGGCTTGGCCATTGAGCTTGAGTTCTCAGTGGCAACTCCACTTTCCATGTATTGGGGTTGGGCCCAAAAGCTACACTTGAATTGCCCATGTAAGGCCAAGAGGCAATGCGACCTCTTGTGCCACATAGTGATAACTCAAGCATAGTATGAAAGGGGGGAGAGTCCGTTTTAAAATGGACCAATGAAGGCCAACCACATAGGCTAGGGACTTGCAACTCTTCTTAGTTTGATATGGCCCTAAGTGGTCTTGTGGTAAGTGCTAGACCACGAACTCTGTTGTCTAGTTTAAAGATGACTACGAGCCAATCAAATATACTAACTACTCTAAGTTGACAAATGTATAGTTTACTCATCAACTAATCTTGTGATTGAGTATATTGTAAAGCTTAGTGGGGATTAGGGTTTGGTGACCTAGTAAAGCATAAATAATACTTTACAGATATGGGTTTTGTATTGAAAACTCAGGATCAACACGTTTTGGGACAAAAAGCAAACATTGCTATTGAACTAACTAAGGCATGCTATCGCTCAAAAGAAAGAGGAGATAAGAGCTTCAAGATGGTGTATATTTGCATGTTGGAAAACAAGTCTAGATTATAGAGATTTCTAAAGTAGTAGGTCAAAGTTCTATATTTGGACTATTTTGGAATCCAAAATTCAAAAGCGTTGCTATCATAGGAAATTGTGCTCCTCCTCCACCTCTAAGTTGTTAAAAGTCACTATTTGTCTTATTTGTCCTTTAATGGAGATTCCTCTGTTGATGCTCTAACTGCGAAGTCGAGGTACCAAAAGGTACACCCTGGACAGCTATGAGGGGTCATCAGAGTTTATTTTCTCCTTCGGAAGAATCTTCTCCAGAGATAGCATGGCAAGTACAGAGCTTTCTCCAAGCTTGGATTGCGTGACTTCATGGGGTAGTGCCATATTTAATGAAGTTGGGGCAATGTTAGGGACCCAACTCCCTTGGGTCCCAAACCCAAACTTGAGACTGGACGATGATTGGGCCTGTAGACTTGACCAGTGACTCGTGAACCTGCATGGTTGCCACATGTCATGATCTAGGTGTGCACATGGCTTGGAGTCTCTCTCCTTGGAGGTATACAAGGGCTGGAGGGCTCATTTGCCATCCATTCTATCTACCTAGGAGGAGGTGGATGGAGAGCGTGTGCACGGCCAGGATGTTTGCTAGCATGATGCAGGAGATGGCTGAGAGCCTAGGCGGTGGTATGGGACGCCGTCTAGGATGGAGGTCGGATCCAACTTGATACGATCACAGGCCAGGGCACGGTGGGTGAACCCGGATTAGGTCCTACGGCGGGGTGGAATATGAATTGTTCGGTCTCTTGTGGTTAACCACGTGGCACTGTCCAGGGTAGGACAGGTGGCGGTCCTTCCTACTGCTATTCCGCTCAGAATCATGTGTTTTTCTGGTCGCGATGGGCCCTCCTCAGCAAATAACAAAAAACTTGAAATTTTGTCATCGCTGCCTGACCAGCGGGGATTGCCAAAAATCAGTTGGCAAATCTGCCACGTGGCACTTTTTTGGCCAAGACAGGTAGCAGATGGTAGCGCCCTACTGTTGCGAGCCTCTTTTGTTGGTAAAATCGGGGCCCTCCCTGAAAATATAAGTAAGTTTTTCTTCCTCCTGTCCCTGTCTGCTAGCGATGGACAGTTTGAAGGAAAACAAGAAATAAAAGGAGGGGGGGGGGGGGGGTTTGCTGTAGGCCACCTGGCAGGTTGCCAGGAGAAGGGGGTCAAATACCACAGTCAGGGTCGTGTCCAGCGTACACGACCAACAGGGCAAGACAGTGTGAGTAGTGTGCCCCGGCATGGTCCATAGCCATGGCGGGCCTAACACAGCCTAGGGACCCTGTCAGCAGGATAAGGCCCCACGTTGGGTCCCGACGTGCAGTCGGCCACGTCAGAGCCACGTGGCCGACACTTGACAGTATGCATGCTACCAGTTCTCACACTGGGCTAAGAGGGGCTTGCTCCATATCAGGGAGTAGGCAAGGTCGGGTGGATCAGTTAGTGTTTGCCCTACTGTGGTGTTAGGACTTATTACACTGGTATCAGAGCCATCTCCATCTTTGGGAGCTTAGTAGTAGCAATAGAAAAAACTATCAGAAGATAGGAAAAATCTCTCAGATTTTCAGAAAAGAGAAGAGGAGAGGAGTCGTTGTAGGAACAGCCTTCTACGCATCCAAATTTGTGGGAGTTTCCACAAATTCTGAGGCCCTTGTATAGGTTCAGCACTGGAAAATCAGGGATCTACCCCTGATTCTTATGTATAAATTGTGGATGCCTGAGCGGATTTTAGATAGAAGACTGCCAGCAGACCCACCGCTGTAAACATCAGTTCCAACTGTGATTTTTGTGAGCAAATTCCTTGGAGCTGGGAGCGGATTTCAGATAGTAGGGTCTAGGAAGACCATAGCGAGTTGGCTGCAGGCTCTATTCTCCAAATTGGAGCTCATACATCTGGAATTTGGCATCAGAGGAAGCCTTTGGACCAGCGAGCAGGGACCCCCAGAAATCAGCAAGCAGAGGCCCTAGAAAATTTCAGAATTTGAGATAATTTTGGGGCTTCCAACTCGGGTTCTAAGAGGGAACAGGTATTCTGATCTGACAGCGAGGGTGAAGTTCTGAAAATGACACTCCTCAAGGACCTGATCAACCCCCGGAGAGAGGCATCGACGAACTTGAAACAGAAGCCTTGGCTTACAGTAAAGGGAAACAACCCATGGAAATGGAAGAACAGGAACAATTCGCCAAAGAACTCGACGAATTGGTTACCAAGGAGCAGTTTCTCCATTTGGTAACAGAAGTGGATGAACTGAAGTTGGTGTTAGCCAATTTCAAGTCCAGTGTGGACGACTCGTTCGCTGAACTCCGCGAAAGGAAGTCTTCCCTCCACTTCTCAGTTGTCCCCTTCTCCACTTCCATCAGTTTCGGGTGAGCCTATGCGGTCTCACCCCAGTGTCTTTAAAGACTTGAAGCCTCCTACTTTTATTGGGGAAGAGAAGTATAAAAACGTAGACATTCTACAAACCTTCCTCAGCAAATGGAAGAACATTCATGCTCTTAAACAGACCCCTAACCATTTGCAAGCTATTGAGACCCGGAGACGATGACCATCAGGAATTCTTATGTGACTTTCAGTTTATTCCTGAAGTTTCTATTTCCAGTTCTGATATAAGGGCCCAAATCCTGCATGAATGTCATGACAACCCGTGTGCAGGGCACCCTGGCGCTCAAAGGACGCTTGACTTAGTAAAAAGGAACTTTTACTGGCCAAACTTAAAAAGTCAAGTGGAGGCATATGTTCGCAAGTGTGCACAATGCCAAGTTAATAAAGCCGAAGGACTTAAGGCAGCTGGTTTGTTAATGCCCTTGGAAATTCCTGAAAGAAAGTGGGAAAGCATTTCCATGGACTTTGTGGTTGGGATGCCCTAAGTTATCACCTCGGTATGCAGGACCATTCCGTATAATAAAGAAACTCCATCGGAATGCCTATCAACTGGAGCTACCTCAAGGAGTTAAAGTCCATCCTGTTTTTCACATTAGCCGGTTAAAGGAACGACTTGGTGGAAAGGATGACTTGATACTTCAGGAGCACTTAGTTCAGCTGGAGGACTTGCATCCTTTGTACCTACTGAACCTCAGGCCATTGTTGATGTACGTCAACGTGGGCTCATAAACCGGCAGGTAACTGAGTACTTGGTTCGTTGAAAAGGAAGCTCTGAGGACGATGATACTTGGGAAAAGGCACATGACCTTAAACTGAGATTCCCTGGATTCCTTCCTTAGATAAGGAATTTTTTAAGGAAGAGGAAATGTTAGGGACCCAACTCCTTGGGTCCCAAACCCAAACTTGAGACTGGACGATGATTGGGCCTGTAGACTTGACCGTTGACTCGTGAACCTGCATGGTTGCCACGTGTCATGATCTAGGTGTGCACATGGCTTGGAGTCTCTCTCCTTGGAGGTATACAAGGGGAGGAGGGCTCATTTGCCATCCATTCTATCTACCTAGGAGGAGGTGGATGGAGAGCGTGTGCACGGCCAGGATGTTTGCTAGCATGAGGCAAGAGATGGCTGAGAGCCTAGGCGGTGGTATGGGACGCCGTCTAGGATGGAGGTCGGATCCAGCTTGATACGGTCACAGGCCAGGGCACGGTGAGTGGACCCGGATTAGGTCCTACGGCGGGGTAGAACGTGAATCGTTCGGTCTCTTGTGGTTAATCGGCACCTGGAGGTTTGCAGTAAGTAGGGATTGTAAAAGGCAATGTATGTGGTTTTGAGGACCCAAGGAGCATTTTTTAACTTTTTGTCCATGTACTCAAGTTGGAGGGGCCCACCAACTCATGATGGGGATCCATGGGGTGACCTTCTCCACCAATTAGCACTTGGCTGTCCAATGCCAAGGCTTTTCATTTGCTTTTGTAACTCCTATGTAACACATGGCTCTTGGCTCTTGGCTTTTGGATATTCCACATTGGGAACCATTGGCCTTTGGATTTCTCTATCTCTACTATTATAAATAGGCGCCCTCACCCTAAACCGTGAGGGGAGGAAGAGCCTGAAGAGGCTGGAGAGACTAGAGAGTGGCAATGCTTATGTACATACATTTTTTGTATAGAGATATGTCTCCATTGGTATCCTACTTTGCTTCCACTTGTATGCATAATTTGTGATTGTTCATAGAACATTAATCACTTAATTCAAAAATGTTTCCGCTTCTAGTTCACAGAGAATCCCCATATTGGGGTTTTTGGCTTTCATCTCTCTCATTGTTGTATGTATAAATAAGAGAGGCCTTCCCTCTATCCAGCAATGAGAGAAGTTGTGAGATCTTGAGGGAAAGAGCATAGTTTCTAAGACATTCATCTATTCTATGAAAGAGAAGACTCCTTTTCATTCTATTCTATTTCTTATATATGTTTGTGTGAATTCTGGTTGTTAAAACTTTTGTTTAATGCACAATTCCGACATAGTATCAGAGCGGGTTCATAGGCTGCATGATTAACACTCATAGCTCCTACATCCTAGAGTTTACTATGCATATTATAAGGTAGGCAGATGGGCGATTTTGTTCCTGCAAATGGAGACTCTGAAAAGTGCATTTTTTAACAGATTGAGCCCACTTTACAATGTCTTGCAAGCAGGTTTGATGCAGATTTATTGGCACATGTTCAAAATATTGTCAACATGGATGATTTCTATAAAGACCCTCAAGGATTGCCCCTAAGATGAGGATAGGAGAATACAATAAGAGAGACTATGGAGCCAAACCGCCCAACCAATCCTAGATCAAAACTGGATCTAGCCCCCAAGCCATGCCATGTGAAGCAAGAGGAGAAGAGAGAAACTGGTAACCTAAACCCAATATGTCGACGGGAGAATCCCTATCTCATTATATAGAGGGTAGAGTCCTATGCATGAAACCATGCAACCCCCATGCAGGTCAACTATAAATAGATCACATCTCTTCATGCAGTCCTCTTGCCTATATCCGTCACACAAACATGCAATACTCCATATGTCTCAAATTAGAGTGTCTGGGTCCTCTCAAGGTAATTAGTCACAAACAGGCCTTGACATGGAATTAAATCACGGCGGACCAACAATCTCGAACATTGGAGGGCCGGTCTACCATATTAGGACTATTCCAAGTCCTTAACCGAATATGGCCATAACATTCTTCCCTCCTTAAACTGCTTCTATCCTTAGAAGCTTTTCAAAACAGGAAAGAATTATAGGAACAGTTCCTTTAACTTTCAATATCAACCGAGAAAATCATTATCTTTAGTCTAACTTTCATATCAAACAAGTACTCAGAGATAAACATATTTCCAATCGTTAATCTCTGTTCTGGAGTACCAACTCTGGTTTGAAAAGTACACTAAGAGATATATCTTCTCAACTGGGTTACACTCAACACAAGTTAGTAACATCACCTTCATGTAAAACACTTACATGAATCACTGGATGAAGTATACCTAACTTAGGAGGATAAAGTTGATAAAAAAAAAATATTTACAGTCTGAAATTATCCACAAACTCTGGCAGACAATTCATAAAAAGTCTCCAAGTACAACTATCCTTAGAATCTCATTCTAAGATATGATAATTCATTCAACTAGAATCTCTAGGAGAATCATTAAGATATAAAATGATTAAAACTCAACTCGGAGTATCCTAAATACTCTTTTTGAGTTAAATGCTCTTGTTTCTAGCATCAAATGCAAGAAAATAGCACTCACTCATCTTAATAGATTTATTTGTCTCCTATGATATCTGGATATCTTAATCAAAAGAAAAAACTGTACTCAAACATCTGCAGACCATGAACTGTAGTAGAATAGCATCCACTAGACTAATTAAATTCTCCACAAATATAATAAAATACTTATCTTGTGAGAATGTCTGTGAGATCCATAGGTCCTCAAATAAAATACTCGAGTAGAGAGATTCAAAATACTGATTTGAATTCTTACTCAAATAATAGATCAAGAATTAATCATCACACTTAAGAATCATCACAATTGCGAATAATCCTCTGACAATAATTAAGTATCTATTTATGATCCGTCAATCATAAATATTTAGATTCGTATAATTCGTCAATCATAATTTTCTGGAATCCAAAATCATACTTAATCATTAACAGGATACTGGAGTATATGTCCAACATAACTCAAGAAAAGTAAGAATCATTCCAAAATCTTTCCACTAAGAAAATACTGGATTTAGGAATATTCTTCAAACAGGATTCTTTAACAGAAGTGCAAGATTCAAGGTCTATAAACCATTGGTAATTAAAGACTGAACGCATACCAAAATGACAATCATCTTCAACTACAAAAACTTTAGATTACAATCTAAAATCAAATCTAGATACCCAAAGTCCTGCTGAATATCAATTCAGATATTATTCTTGGATTCATTATGATTTGTTATCCAATTGAGTGCTCTGGGATACAACCACTAATGAGCTAAGTCTATTCCTTAACTAAGGAATACTCTATCCCAAGAATACTTTATATCCAATGCACATAATTTTAACTGATGAACCGAAATGATTCACTAATCTTGCGTCTTACAAGCAATATAAATCAAAACCATTAGTTTCTAGTGAATCCACATCACACTGATCGTTTTACCAATTAACTTCACTCTGGAGTCAACTACTCAAGTTAATTGCCAATGATTCAGAAATCTCAAATGTCTAGGTGAAAAATCCAATTATACTAGTATGACACCACATTTAGATCCTTACCCAAATCATTTATAAGTTAACCCATGAATCTTCCACACATATTTGTTAACTCTGCAAGTATCTGTCAACAAACAATACTCGATCATATGTCTATGTTCACCGACTAGGTTAAGTGCACCAAATAACCCTAGTAATCAGAAATACACGGCAGATTCATACAAGAGTAATCGTGCACATATGTGAATAATCTTACTATGACCTAGTACATAAACACATTTTTTATCTGGCAGATTCCTCCAGAACCCACATATGTTACTCACATATCTCACTGAGATCTTGTAACTTAGATACAAAACATTTTCTATTTCTCATGAGTAAATAACAAATCCGGAAAATCTCTGAGACGAATAAAATTCACTCTCAGTAACTTTCCAATCCAATTTTCTCTAATAGCATAATTTCTTCCACTCAATCAACCCTTCTCTAATCCTAGTACTAAAACTAAGATTAGGTTGATCCAATACAGAACTCTCAGACTTAAATTCTGATCAAACTTACTTCTATTCCAATCAAAATGGAATTAGTAACCTTTGATCTTTTACTACACTACTTATAGATAATGATTCAAGTTTCAAACCTATTCTAGCTCCAGATTGTCCACACAATCCCTAGAGAATTCCTCTTTTTCAAAAAGTTCCAATTAGGTATCTTACTCTGAATCTTATCCGAAATTACTTTCAAACCAAATCTCATTTCTATACCACAGTTGGTTCTCTTCCAAAAACTATGCAACCTGTAGACTCCCAAATAGAATTTTATCCCACCACTTCACCCCTCCTTTTAAAGAAATTATAAATTTCAATAAAAGTTAACTGGAAAGATGATATATGATCTAAATCCAAGAAAAGTCAGTAATAAGTGCTTCCACTAAAGGATTCACTCTATTACAAATAGGACTTTTCCCTCAAATATTGTCAACCTGAGTGACAGTACAATCATTCCATTGAAACTTGTTTATGCAACAAAGATATTCTAGATTTAAGAAATCGAAACACTTTAACCTTAGAATTTATCTGAATTCCAAGTCCATTCCCACAGATAGTAATTTATATGACATAACAATCTTTCGGAAGAATAACTTCATGCTGGAAAGAATTCATATAAACTAGTTTGATGTCTTATATTCGAGAAATTACTAAGGAGTAAAGGATTAATTAAGTAAGCGAGAAATAGATTTGAGGTCCTCTGATTTTGTAAATAATGAGATACCACATTGGGATCTAGATTAAACCTCAAAATTTCCCAAAATACCCCACATTTGATCAAATGGTTTTCTTTTTCCCATATCGCGACTAGGTACTAAAATACACCATTGATCATCAGATCTTTACAGTCCTAGAATTCCCTTTCCAAAATTACTGATGTCCCATACCATCAGCTTTTCCTTCCAGAAAACCCTTAACCGCCTTATCTGATATTCTAGAGATCCATTGATCATCTAGTTGTCCTATAATCCATATAGAATATTATTTCTTGCTCCCAACACTGGAGAATCCATTTATTTGGATGACTTGCATGTCTATCAGATGGATACCACAGTCCACACCTGATCTTGTGATCTAAACAGAAGAATTAACATGGTTCAATATTACATTCTAATCCTTCCAGGTTAATGATAAGCTTCGAATCCCCATGGATCCAAGAGCATTAACTCTAGGGGCAAGCTTCTATCAATTAACAGATCCAATGTAATCCATGTATCAGATTCTACTTCTAACATCACAATTGACATCCAAAACTGCGGATAACTCAATGGTTACAAAGATATCAATTATGAATTCAACTAAATGAATTTAATCCAGGAAATTAATATCCAATATTAAGCAATTATTTACTGGGATTACCAAAATCCTAACTGCTAAATACATTTCCCGATCACACTTACTACCACTAATGTCTACTCTTCTTTCCTCCTTAGAATTTTCAGTTCCCTGAAAATCTATTCCGGCTAAGGTACTAAAAAGACGTAACGACATTAGTAAATGTTTAAAATTAATTACTGTAGGAAAAAGCCTGAAACAATTTCATTTCTATCCTATACCTGGGCTGAATTACCGATATACAAAAATCAACTACTAGTATAAAAACAGACTTAGTCTGATCCTTTGCATATCATTCACCATAGGGTTTAACTGGAAATGAAATCAATTTTATACTTTTGATCAGTTTCTATCAATTACAAATTCTCCAATAAAATTGGATGGTTTGTATTTTTTTATTGACTGGTTTGGCATTACTCCGTCATTATTAACAAACTATCCAAATTTAAACTACGAAATTACATGAATGGAAATCCTACCAATAGGATTTTAGAAACTCTTAAACTGTATCCAAACAAGATTCCACTGATCGAATAAAGAGTTCTATCCTCACTCATGTTATCTGGTCATTTCATATTGTTTGAGGGTTTTAAAATCAATTTTGACGAGTATCTTGTACAAACGTTAACTTGTCCCATTTCTAATGATTAATATCAACTAGAAATATACAAGACAAGTAACCCATTCCAAATTTTAAGTAAACTTGAAATTCAATAAAAAAGAAAAAATTAATTTAACTTTTAATCTGGGAAGAACTTAGCTTCCAAAGTTTAGTCACCACCAAACACAGTACCAAATTTTCTTTCACTGTGGGTACCGTTTTGGAAAGGTAACCCATGAAAAATGAACATCTTGCTGTCATCCTAAATCTATGAACCAATTCATAGATACCCATTAAGATAGCAAATTTGTTCTTCCAACATTTCCTGGGTTGATTGTTTTTTAAACCGAAAACCTTATTCTCAATTGTTTGATTTAAGCAGATTTTCCAAAATCTTCCTCCTAAACCCATATACAAGTTTCATTCATGGTTACCAGCTTTCTTGGGATTGAGGTATGGAAAGTAGCATACGGGCTATTTATTTCTAAATCTAAGTTTGCTCGTGAACTTCTTGAAAGTTCAATATGTCAAAGTGCAAGCCTATTTTTACACCATATGATAGTGGATGTAGGCTTACTAAAGCTGAGGATGATCAAGATGTAGATGAGACGTTATATAGAAAGCTTGTTAGAAGATTAACCTATCTAACGACTACGAGACCAAATAATGCTTATGTTGTTAGTATGGTCAGTCAGATTATGACCTAGCCTAAGCAGGTTCACTGGAGAGTTGCTAAGCGAGTACTCAGATATATCCAAGGTACATTGAGGTTTGGTATTCTCTATGGGAGACAGGATGATTTGCAGTTACAAGGATATGTGGATGATGATTGGGCTGGAGAGGCAGAAGACCGAAGATCGACTACAGGTTATGTTTTTAGTCTTGGTTCTAGTGCTATATCTTGGAGTTCAAAGAAGCAGCATACTATTGCATTATCATCTACAGAGGCAGCGTACCAAGCTACTACGAGTGCGGCAAGAGAAGCACTATGGATATGAAGGATTCTATAGGATCTTGATATGGTACACCTACAATACTTCAGTGCGATGATCAGAGGTGTATTAAATTGGCGAAGAATCCAGTTTTTCACAGCATGACAAAGCACATTGAAATACAGCAACACTTCATCAAAGAGAAGATTCAAAGTGGTGAAGTGGAGCTTATCTATTGCCCTACGAAATAGCAACTTGCAGATATATCTACCAAAGGACTTGGCAAAGAAAAGTTTTAGAAGTGTACCGCTGGTATGGTACCGCCGGTACCATATCAGTGGTACCACCGGTACGGTACCGCCCTGGGATCCGCGGTACCAGGGCGGTACCATAATATTAAAAATAAAAAAAATTCCCGTGTTATTTTGCAAAAAAAAAAAAAAAAAAAAAAAAATTTGGTACCGCCGACCGATATGGTACCTCAGTACCATATATGGTCCCGCGGTACCGGGATCCGCGGGACCTATGATATATATATATATATATATATATATATATATATATATATATATATATCATAGAATCCCTTGGTACCGCCCTCAGATCCGCGGTACCAGGCGGCACCATAATAAAAATAAAAAATAAAAAAATTTAAATTTTTTTCCATGTTATTTTCGTAAAAAAAAAAATTGGTACCGCGGTACCATACTGCCGCGGTACCAAAATCCGCGGTACCCGGTACCGCGGGACCTATGATATATATAGATATATATATATATATATATATATATATCATAGGTCCCGCGGATCCCGATACCGCGGGACCATATATGGTCCCGCGGTACCAAAAAAACAAATTTTTTTTTTTTTGCGAAAATAACACGGGAAATTTTTTTTTTTTTATCTTATGGTACCGCCCTGGTACCGCGGATCCCAGGGCGGTACCATACCAGCGGTACCACGGGTACTATGATATATATGTACCGCTGGTATGGTACCGCCAGTACCATATCAGTGGTGTTAGAAATAATAAATGATAATGTTAGTTTCCCATAGGTTACTTTGACCCAAAAGGTCGAGACTTGTGTAACCATTGGTTTGGGGGTGTAGGTTCTAGAACTTAGGATTTGGAAGAGTCTAGGCCCTTGGAAGGCCTATTTATATGTACATTGTTCATTTGTAATTCATTCCCTTTCAAGCATTGCTACTACTTTCTCTCTCCTTGTGGGCGCCTAACCCTCTCCCTCTTCTTCTTCATCTTCTTCTTCCCCCTCTTCTTGTATATGGAGATTGAATGTTAGAAGGATCTTGGCACTTTGATTTCTTAGATGGTATCAGAGCCACGGATTTTCTATGCTTGATTTAGGGCGCCCTACCAAAAGAAATCGTCTTCACTTGGGGATCACAAAAATTCAGCACCTTTGCTGATTTTTTGGAGTGAAGATCCGTTCAATTTTGACTCTTTTCCATTTTGCAGGAGGGCGCCACACATCAAAGGAGATAATAGGATTTTGGGCGCCCAAAAATCAGTTGGTTGTTTGCTGATTTTTCAGATTGCAGGAAGGCGCCATTAATTATCTTCTTCGGGGCTGCTTTTAGGTCGCCCACATCCGTGTAGGTTTATCCTACTTCTGTTGGTCCGCTGCTGCCCTATTTTTCAGATTTGCTCCTTTGCAGGAGGGCGCCCATCTACAAGCAATTTTTATCTTCTGATTCGGCTGAAAAATCAGCACCCTTGCTGATTTTACAAAGTGAAGATCCGCTGGCGCTAATTTTTTGTGATGATCCGATCACATTCCGAGGCTGAAAATTGGATCGCATATTAGCATTTGTAGGGTGTTTGCAACAGCCCTATCCGTGTGTGTATTGTCCACACTTTTTGGCAAGAGAGAAGGGTTCCGGAAAAAGCTTTGTTGGAGGCTAACCTAATTCTTTGCTTGCTGGTATTTTGAGTTTGTAATGCAATTTCAGGCTGTAATTTTCAGCACACAAGGCTTGTAGGAGGGCGAGTTCCTGCATCCATCTAATGTGTGGTTTCGACACATTCCGGTGCTGATTTTTCAGGTTTGATACTTGTTGGTCTTTGTTTTTTTAGGGAACATTTAGAGTTTGAAAAAGTTTATCTTCTTGGCTGGTTCTTATGGCAAGAGATTTGGGAGCAATTCGTACTTGTTCGGGCGAAGACATGTTGGATGGCACCAACTATTCTTCATGGAATTGCAAGCTGAGGTTTGGCATCGACGTGATGACCAAGATTTTATCGATAACAAGATCTATCTTATATCATTTGAGATTTTGCAAGACCTCTAAAAGTGCTTGGGAAACACTTTTAAAGATATACTGAATAAAGGATTCATCATTATGCCTTCTCCTTTCTACTTCATCCTCTTTGAAGGTAGAAGAGCAAAGGAATGCAAAGAGAGCCAGTGAGAGCCAATGAGAGGTTGTGAGAGCCTGTGTGAGCCTATTTGAGAACCAGGTGCTGTGAGAGAAAGTCGATCGAGATGGCAGAGCGCATACCACCGAAGCCCGAGGGCGAAGCGAGGAGGAATCTCGAGGAAGATGTCCGAAGGCACAACGAAAGGCATTGGAAGCTAGAGGCAAACTTTGCAGAGATGCAGCGATAGGCTCGGCTGCGACACCCGGAACCGGAGCCTACCGCCCCCGTTGTCGGGGGGGGATGAGGGCAGCCGATTGGAATTAACTTCACTGCACAGCAACTGGCCATGGTCAGGGAAAGGGTGCAGATTCGTCAGGCTAACCAGGAGGCAGAGCGAGAGCGAGAGAACAATGCACCTGACCAGGGCGAGGAGTCAGTGCAGGATTCATATGAATGCTAAGACTAGATAAGGTCCAGCCGTATGTGGCGGACTATTTCTATGTAATTTTCGTCAGTAAATGAGACGGCATATAGTTACATAGTAGTATAAAAAACAGACCCAACCGTATGTGGCAGGATACGTATTGTTATTTTGATACATCTCTTGAATTGATATACAATGTGATTTTTTGTGCAACACGCGCCTGGTTTTGTGAAACACAATCTCTATATTTTTTAAATGCAATGTAATGTATGTGTTTATGAAATGTTATGTTTTGTCTCAATTATGGTGGGCAAGGGCATGTGAAATCTGTCAAAAACCAGGAGGGACAAAAGGAACAATTACTCTTTTTCTTTGGCTGGCTTCCATGAGTAAGTAAAAAATAAGACTGAAATACAGTAGTAGCTGGTCTAGCAGCTTTGGAACACAAAATTGCTCTTTTCTTCTTCAATCCTTGCTACAATTTTGTCCATTACTTAAATTGAAGCTATCTCGTCAAAGAGAATAGCCACTTGGCACAGTATGTAACGCAAGTATGTGTTGAAATCAAAGGCTACAATTTCAGATTCATAAAAAAAAATAGCATGGCACTTTCCAAATCATGTCTCTTCATGTTTTTGATGATCGTTTGAAGTGCATGTGCTATCAGAAGAAAATGCCAAGCATTTGAAGAAAAGGCTCGAAGGTCTTGTCACGTAGTTCAAATCCTATTTGTTTAACATCCTAAACCCTAAACCCTGTCGCAGAATGGCATCTACTAGAAGGAATTTTATTCAAATGTTTAACTGGTTCATAGTGTTGTAGACAAGATCAAGTGTTTTCTGTATGGCTACCGAAATTAATTGAAAATACGACTCGAACATGCACATACAATTTGAGATAAAATTGAAGACAGAGCATCACATTTAGACATTGACACATACATAATGTGCAACAAATAAAATGTGTCCAACACTGGATAGTAGATACAATGTATAAAATGGTCTGAATACAATGTTCGACCATCTGGCCGCCAAACATGGAACATGATATCAAACTGCTAAATATACAATAACAGAGCCACAATCAATGCTCTGGCTCTGACTCAGACGAAGGCTCCGGAGACAACTCAGGGCCTTGAGCTGACTCTGTGTATCCGAGGAAGAGGACTCGTCATCCACATCCTCCCAATCTGCCTCCGCATCAGCCCCCAAGCAAGCCAAACCGACTATACCTGCTCCAGCTGGCTGTGACTGTGCACCTCTACCCCTGCGAGGTCGTCCTCTCTTCCCTGGTTGTTTCTGTGCTCTGCCTTTCTTGTTCGGTGCACCCTTGGGCCTTCCTGGTCTCTTGCGGACGAGGGGAGTTGTCAATGCCTCATCACCCCCATGCAAATCCCCTGGCTGGCTAGGCTGGGCCCAAGCTGAGGCCGGCTGGGATAGGGAAGCCAAAGAGGGGACTCCTTGAGCAGCTGAGCGAGGAGGATGAGCCCGTGGAGTGTGTGCCCGTGGAGCTGCTGCAGGTTGAGGAACTGGCTGTAGAGGGACCGTCCTTGCAGGAGGCAAGGACAGCAGCGATATGTACTGAAAGGGGCGCTGTGGTGGCCGGTACTGGTACATCCTGGGTGCTACCAAAGGAGGAGCCAGTGGAGTGGGTGCTACCAAAGGAGGAGGATGTGAAGTGAGTGCTAGCACAGGAGGAGCCACTGTGGATGTGGACGCTGCAAGAGAAAACATGCGCACAGATGATGGCCTGCCATGGAAACCTGGTGTTGCAGAAGTGGATGGCGATGGAGGGGCTGCAGGCCTCAATGGCATCGGTGGCACTGGAGGTGCAGTGCGGCGCATATAAACCCTCTCAGGAACCGGAGGAACTGCAGGCACCTCATGTAGCTGCTCTGGCTGAGACTCTATGTAGGGCATGCTGGCAAGAGATGATGGGGGTGCCCTAACAATCGGCATGAGGTGGGCCTCTGAATCCATCGTGGCAATCAAGTCATCTAGCTCTACATCTAAATACAAATGCTCTGGGCTCTGGGCCTAATCGGGTGCACAATCCTCTGGCTCATCCCGTGCATCATCCGTGCATCATCCGTGCCTCATCCTGTGCACCACGTAGACCCTGCATGCCATCCCAACCTGTACCATCGAAGTCATCAGGTGTCTCATCTGGTGTATTGTCAAAGTAACGCCCATGACTCTGTACTGCACGCATCCAAGCAGCTGTGGGATCGGCATCTAAATCACTTTGCCCTCTATCAAGAGCCTCCTCCATTATATCGACATAGGACCCCCGTGTGCCCTGCCTGTCTCCCGGTATAACTTGTGCCATGTGCCCCACCTCTGCCACCTGCTGCACCTGTGACCCCTGCCCGTCGCGTGTGCCCAGCACCGATATCATCTGCCACATCCCACTCTGATTTGGCGAACACAACCCGAATGGGCTCATCCTCGTCCTGCTCATCCTCTAACACTGGCTCATCTGCCTCATACAATATGGGCGCTGCGAATAGTCTGCCGCATAAAAACTCTCTCTGCAGGGCGACGAGTAGTGGACCTCCAACATGGTGCACCAACTAAAACGGGAATGGATGACGGTGTGGGCTGGGCACTAGTGGATGCATCAGGTGTAGACATGGAATGGGAAGAAGGGAATGCAGTGGCAGAGATGGGTGCAGCAGCGTACGTGGGATGCACCGGAGAGGCAACAACAAGAATGGGATAGGGAAACTGCTGGCTAGGGACGTCATCCGGGTGGGATGGGAGGGAGGACGGGATCTCCTCAACATGCTCAAATGCCTCATCACTGGGCCTGCTCGGGTGGCGGAGAGCCCATGAGGAAATCGTAAACTGGGGGCGTGCGAGCAATAGGAGATGGCGGTGGAACCGTAGGGGCAACTGGCGGACGCGAGGGGACAGGTTCCACCGGAATGGGTGCAGATGGGGGTGCGTGTGGCGGAATTGTCTGAGGGGGATGTGGAGCAATGGTCCGGGACGAGGATGCATGCCCTCTCCTCGTGCGTGCAAGCCAAGCAGGCAACAACTCGAGGTCAGCCACATAAGGAGCTGTGCAAAACCTGAGAACACCCTCCGAAATGGTATTCTCCCCCGCCACGAGACGTGGCCCGTAGGTATCTAGTAGCCTCTGCCTGACGGGAACGGACATGCTGGCACAAGGGACAGCATTTATGGAAACACCATTTTTGGCACGTGCACCGAGCAAGTGGCCTTAAAGGCGAGTGAGGGTGGCACTGACCTCGACCAGTAACATTAATGGCCCAATTATCTCAAACTGGCATCAATCCGGACCACTCTGTAGTGCCATCTAAGGAGCTCAAAAACTGAACAAGAGCTCAAAAACTGAACAATGATTGACTCTCCAAGTAACCTGTGAAATAGCTATGGTACGCAGAGGTACAAAGCTGTACAAACTGAAGATACTATTCATACCTGGTTTGGAGAAGATGGATAAACCAAAATCAATCGCCTTGAGAGGCGAATTTTCGCTTTCATCTAAAAAAAGGAAATTTTCGGGCTTCAAATCACGGTGCATGACGCCCAGAGAATGGCATGCTTCAACCACCCGCACGATTGTTCGAATCAGCTCTGCTGCCTTGCGCTCGCTGTATTGCCCCCTTTGAAGAATGCGATCAAATAACTCGCCCCCAGTACAAAGCTCCATCACAAGCTGGATCGACGTCTTGTCCTCGTAGGCACCTTTAATTTGCACGACATTTGGGTGCCCGGATAAGTGATGCATGATCTGAATTTCGCGAAGCACATCAGAAAGGTCGCTCTGGGATCTTAGCTTTCTTCTGGCAATGGACTTGCAAGCGTATTCCTTGCCTGTGGACTTTTCTATGCATAGATACGTTGTGCCAAACTGTCCCTGGCCTAATCTGTTTCCAAGAGTGTATAAATCGTTCAGTTTCTCGGTTTTCCTATCCAGAACGGTTGTTTTGAAGTTCTCGCCTGACGCCACCCCGCCATCAACTGTAGGCTTCAAGTTCTTAAAACCAGCATCCGAATCCGGATGTTTAGCTTTTCCCAATGAGAAAATAGAGCTTGCAATAAAAGAGAGATCATTCTTCCTGTTTTCCTGGTATGAAGAACAGTTAGAGGATGCTTTTGAGGAAAATTTCCGAGAGCTCGATGCCAAGGAATCTGGCAAGAAGCCATTCTTGCTGGCTTCTGCCCCCATACAAGCGTTGCCCATTAACTTTTGTATATATCATCTCTCTCTTTCTCTGATGTCTAAATCTAGAAAGCCTCCATCCTCCACACTCCCTCCCTTCAGGCTCACCAATCAACCAGATGAGGGTGAACTTATTCTTGCTGATATTCGCCCATCCGCAAGCATTACGCATAGAGTTTTGTATCTCACCTCCCTCATTTGTCTGACTGCCGAACGCACAATCCCGGTCCTCCATGCTCTCAAGTGTCCACTGTCCAACTCTCCTGATTCCGATTCCCCGCCCCACCAGAGCTCTAGTCCTAATAGGAAGCGAGCGCGCTTCGAGACAACAGAACCAGATGAAAATACTTTATATTCCTCCCTCGATCCCTTCCTGCTTCCTTCTTCCCTTGCTGGAGCAAGCTACAGACAATGAGATCCATCCTTCAAAGCATTGCTGCTCTTCTGTCAGCCATCTCTATGGGTCCCTAGACCAGACGCAATCAGACAAACAGAGTAGGCAGCAGCACAAAAGCAGGTGTGTGTATCCATTACTTTCAATTTCAAGTTCCCATGTGATGGGATTCGATCCCTCACACACACACACACACACACACACACGTCTCCCTAACATTCAAATTTAGAACCGTGCTCAGAAAACCTCTTTTGAGCCACATTTTATAAAACTTCTCAGTTTTTTGAAAACTTTTTAGGTGTATATGCTTGTATAAAAATTGGTCACACATTTTATGATGCCGGTGTTTAGAAAACTTGCCGGCCCCATTCCTATAGTTTGCTGACTTTCTCGAGGACTAATTTCACACGATAGTTTATCAATGTTCCCGAAACCTTTTCTGATTTATCCTTAAAAAAAAACCCTAAACCTGCATTTTATGGAGCTTGTCGGCTTTTGTTAGGGACTATTATACTCATAAAAGGGTGATATATTTTCCTTTATAAAAAACGTTCAAGATTTTCATTATCTTGATTTTTGAGAAAAGATGCCTTTCCTAAACATTGATTTTATTCCAGTAATATCCATGGCCAATCTAGATCTATAAAGATCTCCTCCTCTACCCCTGCATCTTGTAGGCACTATCCACTTTGGCCCTAGCTCAGTCACAATCACACGTTTTTTTTTAATGTAAAAATTAATCTTTAATTCACATAAACCTGCCCAAAGTTTATACCCCATAATTATTTTGCAATTGTTACATATTTTATATATATATATATATATATATATTAGAAGCATATGCATGCTCTTTAAACATGTGTGGATATGTCTTGATTTGGAGGCCCACAAAAAATTGGTGCCCACACCTGACATGCTCGAAAGTCTAAAACTGCCACAAAATATGTTGTTTGCTTGTGCTTGCACTTACATGTAGAGCTTTCTTGGAACCGGCCAAAATTTCTTGGTGCCCGCGCCTGCACATAGTGTATGCTATTTTGCTCAAAACTAGGAAAAAAAAACTCTAAAAAAAAATTGTCATGCATTTGTTGGCCCTGCCCGTGCCACTGTGTGCACTGCAGCATGCTGGGGCCAAAAAAGCCTAGGCAGTGCCTTTAAGGGCGAAGGGGGTCCAAAAACATCTCCTTAAGGCATCTCTCTTTTGTGGCCCCTCCTCCTTTGGGCCCCGTTTTTTGCTTGGGTGATGTGTCATGTTTTGGCAACAAAATCCCCAAAAAAAAAAAATTGTTTTGCATATCATTTTATGTTTTTGTTTTAGCTTCATAGATCCAATGTTTTGCTTGGCTCATTGTGTCATTGATGATTGCAAGGTGTTTTTGGGGACAAACTCTTTTTTTTATTTTTCATAATACTTTACTAGCGAAGTGTGTCCGCCGAAGGTGGACATATCTAGATACATCCAAAATTATTTCGTTGATGCTACCATGAGATTATAGTACTGTAAAAAAGAGGGGTTTGAGAGAGAGAGAGAGAGAGAGAGGGAGAGAGGGCCTGAGCGGCTAGAGGTCAAAGGCGGCAGAGAATATGTTAGTACAAAATGTGTGTTTGTATGCGATGTATGCAGGTTTAGGGTTCTGAGAGCCCAGCAAAGGTTTGTGTGTGTGCGTGTATGTGTGTTTGCACGTGTGTGCGTGTGTACATGTATGAGTCTGTATGTGTGTGTTGTGTGTGATGTGTACATGTGTATATGTATGTGTATGTGTGTGTATGTGTTGTGTGTATATGTGTGTTTGCATGTGTGTGCGTGTTTGTATATGTATGTGTCATGATGTAATGATTAATAGGTATTTCATTGCTATGTTGAAAACATATGAAATATCCAATAGATTGTTGACATAGCCATAAGGAGTAGTACATTCCCTATTAAGCATTATTTCAGTGGTTTACATGTCACCTCTTTTTGTCATTTTTACCATCTTAGCATAATCAAGCTACCAAGTAAGTTAAAATTAAAATTACTGATATTTCATGGCAAAACTTGTAGTGTGTGGGGAAAATATCAAATTTTAAAGGATTCAGATGAAAGCCATATAATGGTCACCTCTTGGTCGAGTTAAGTTACTATTATTAGCTGTTTAGAAAACCCACGACTTAAGGCACATTTGACAGAGGGCTCCACTTACTACGCTTTTTACAAAATCAAACAGTCAAAGGTGCATGCAACATACACAGGTTAAATCAAAATAAAGCTGTTTTTCTCATACCAAGCTAAAAAAGCACAAAAGGAGTATAGTTAATCGTCATTCATAAGGAACACCGTAAAAAATCTAATCCCCATCCTAAATAAGTAGACGTGGGCATCATAGTGTTCATCTAAAAACAGCTAGCAGCTATCAAGATAGCGCACCACAAAGTACCAAAAGTACAAAACAAGATACCTTGACAACGAAAGTAGAAAATCAACACACAAGTTCTGAAGAATCAGAGACTGAAAGAAAAAGGCGAAAACGAAAAAGAACAACAAAACATACCAGAAGATTGGCCTAAAGAAGAAAGAAGAAAGAAGAAAGAAGAAGAAGAAGAAGGCAGAAAGAGAAAACCAAACCACACCTAACATCAGTAAAAAAAGCAGCATACAGAGAACCAACAAACTAAGACAAGAAACCCACCAGAAAACTCACTACCTCCAAGCCATGGATTCCAAGGGATTTTGTGCACTTGAAGATACATCATTTAAACTATTAAGTGCACACATAATGATGCCAAAGACAACTTGCCTTGATTGATCCACATGATTGAGCCTTGATGGCTACATCTTGATATTCAAGGTTCTTCTTGGAGTCCTCGGGTCTTGAGCTTGCTCCTCCACTTGACTTGACTCCAAACCATCAATGAATTGAATAAGGTGTTGATACAAGGGTGCTTCTTCAAGTTTACAAATCTTTCACTCGTGAAAGATCACATTTCCACCATTGACAACTTCTTTGGTGGGAAACAAGTAGATTCTACAATCTTTGCTTGAAGACACTACCATTATTCCTATCATTGAAATAGGATAATCTTTGGTTTTTACATTGGAATGATCATGCTCAAAGCATGTGGACCCAAAGATTTCCAATACAAATGATGTTTCATCTTTTATGACACTATTCAAACTATTACAAAAATAGCTATCCATTGAAATTGCTTTATCAACAACAAATGGAGATTTGAAAGCATCTAATTTCATTGTCTTGTCATAAAGAGTACTAAACATTATAGATCTTAAAGATAAGCAACAAGTCACTCCATGTCTACTAATACTATCCAACAAGTATTCAAATATAGTAGACTCTCCAATGCTCACCATCCCTGCACGATGCACACTTGAATGGAAATTTGCATGCAATTTGATGACTCGGCCTTTGTCTTTGAGGACCTCCTTGTTGCTTGTTGGTGAGGATGTAGATGCCATCAAGAATACATCTACTTCATCCTCCTCCTCCTCATGTGCAAGGTTTCCTTGTTTGTCCTCCTCTTGTGCTCTTAGCCTCTTGTAGCATTCGGATGCCTCCTTTGGATGCTTCTTCTTTCCATTTGTCTTCTTTTTGCCCTTGAATGAGAAATTGACTTTCTCATCTCCATCCTGCAAGGACAATAAACTCATTCTTGCCTTGCTGTGGAGCATCTTACACTCTTCAGCCACTAACACACTTTGAAGTTATTATATAGTTGGCAAAGAGTCCTGGATGGCAAAACTTTGGACCAAATTTGCAAAGTCATCTCCTAGACCATTAAGGACAATTTGTACAAGCCCTCCATCATGAATCTTCTCTCCAATGGAAGCCAACTCCCTATTTAGAGACTTGATTCTAAGCACATAATCATGTGCACTCTCCTCACTTCTTCTCATGCTTTGCAAAATCTGAGTTCTAAGCATGAGGATTCTAGAAGTGTGTTAGATTCATAGATTGATTTTAAAGACTCCCAAGCCTCTTTAGCACTTTTACATGATGATACTTCTCTCAGAAGGTCATTGCTTACATTCATTTTCACACAATAAAGAGCTAGTCTTGATCTTTTTTTGTATCTCACTAATTCATGTGCACCTAGAGGTTCATCTTCATCTGCAATCAAAAACTCATAAAGGTCTTGGAGCACACCATGAGTGACTCCATCCTAACCTTCCAAATAGCATAATTAGTAGAATTCAATTTCTCCCTAGCTTCTAGAAGGTATGCACCAATAGATCCCATCTTACTAGTGAATTCTACACACAAGAAATGGATTTGATTGACTTTGAAACTCACAAAGGTTTCACACTTGTAGTATTTCACTCAAATTTGATTTCCAATCCAACAAATGGACTTATAATCACAGTTTTATCACTCCCTCACAAACTTGGAATGAAGATAAGATGATGTGAAATCTACTTTCAAACAAATCTTGCCAAGACTCTAGAAAACTCACAAAGGTCTCTCTCTTGTAGTGTTTCTACTCAAATTAGATTTCTAATCCAACAAATGGACTTATAATCTTAGTTCTAGCACTCCCTCACAAAGTTGGAATGAAGATAAGATGATATGAAATTTACTTACAATCAAATCTTGCCAATTTTGGCTATTTTTGGACAATAGAATGACTTAATCTCCCTCATTTTTCTTGATGTACTTTCAAGACTTGTGAAAGACTTTAATAGGACTTGATTTCAGCCTAGATCAGTTAGATTTCATGAATCAAATTTAAATCTAATCAATGGCACATGATCTTGGTAGATTATCCTAGGATTTCCATGAAAAATTACATCAAAAGCTCTCGAATTGAATTTACAGTGATCAAATGAATGTAGTGCATTAAATGTTGTTTCAAAAGTGGCCACACGTGTGAACAGCACGGATTTTGATCCCTTCCAAGTTTGAGATCAAATCCCCTCACCGAAACTTAGCTTCTAGCTCGCCCTCACAAGACTAATTTTTAGCACAAAAAACTGTTAAAAATGGGTATTAGATCAATGATCAAAGCTCTTGAAGATCACAAGAGTGATTATGCACTTGCTTAACAATGCATCAAAAAACTAGTCAACAAATTTTGATCTAGATTGGCAATTTGACACACAACAAGCATTGATAATCATAAACAAAGATCATAGACACAAATCCGAGCACAAACGTGTGAAGAGCAGCCTGCTGTACGAATTAGAACAATGTTTGAAGTACTCAAAGTGTTGGTTTCATGTGGATCACAAAATCAACGTATATAGAGAGTAGAAACTTGAGATGGCCAATGAGCTCCAAAAATAATCTTTCTTCTCACTATGGGAGCTTGGAATACATAGCAAAACTCACTTCCTTTGTAAAGTTAGGTGAATTTCTAGCATGTAATAAGGAAGTTAACTCACCTTTTTTGCCCTAAAATGAAACCCTAGTCTATTTCCTAGAGTCATGCTTGGTAGATAGCTAGTTGGTCAAAATCTCATCACAAATCAAGGTGTGGGTCCTATAATGTAGGCATGACCACCAAATAGAGATGACCAACTCTCTTGACTCGACCTACCTACATTAGGAGTAGATTGCCACATGGCACTTTGGCCTTACATGTGTGGAATCCACTTATGTACAAAATTTACATTAGACTACATGGTTTTTGATCAAGCTAGATTTGCCAAATTTTGGCAATTCCTCACAAATTATGCTAGGCCTTAGCCCCAAAAATAATCTAAACTTACAAAAAAGTGTAATTCCAAATAACAAAATATTCTAGGACTGAGGAGAGGCACAATATCATAACAAAATCACAAGGACAATGCGCAACTTAGGAATCCAATGCCATAGGTCCTAGATCCCTTGACAAGCACTATGCCCAACTTATATTGGTGGCCTCAAGACTGTGGAATATTCAATTAGATACTAACAATGTTGCATTCATTATTCAATAGTATCACGAAAAGGCATTTACTATTATTAGAGAGTATCGATTCAGCGCGCGCCCTTTGAGTCAAACTTGAAGGGTGCGCGTTGAATCGATATTAGGGTTTTAAATTATTTTTTTTGAAAGAGCTCGAAGAGAGGTTCGCAACTAAACTCTATAACAGATCAAATAATCAATGTGAGAGATTTTTTTTATTACATAAGGAGTAGTGCCTTTCTAGTCCAAGGGAAACTGGTAATTCTCTACTTGAAAGTGTGATGAATCTTGAAAAATACAACTTTCGAGAGTGAAATAAATTGTAAGCTATTGAATGTATGAAAACATTGTATTTATATATTTGGCAATGGCGTTTTGAGCAACTTGGGTCCAGTTGAACTTGCACCTCTTCTAGAAGGAAAGCCCACATCCCTCAACAGAAAAACAAACAAAAAGAGGATCATAAATAATAGTGGGTCTTAGAGTGAAGGAGTAGGTCATGTTCCCATAACATGGCCATTGAATTGCCATAGATGCCACACAACACACAAAGGAGGAGAAAGTGAACTCCATGCTTCTAATGCCACAATAATTCAAAGATAAACCCTACTGAGATAATCACAAAGTAACTAGTTAATCTTAACTCATTTCACACTAATTAAGGAAGCAACATGATAGCATATACTTGAAACGTCAAACTCTAAGTTAAAGTATATGGTCCTAAATAGAGGGTAAATTCAGCATGCACCTTCTAACATGTATTATACATGATATGCATGCTCTTCGATAAGATGAAGATGCACGCCTACAAGAAAGCATATGGAGCACTTCATTGTGCATATATCTATTGTGATTCATGTCTAATACTAGCAATAGTGAAAATTAACATGAATGATCTTGGGAGATCTAGAAATCATAATTTTCAGCACATCGTGTTGAATTTTTGTTTTCAATTCGAACACTTCAACGTGCTCAAATTGTGATAAGATCCTCACTGATTGAACTTTGGAAAATAGCTCTAAAGTAGGCTCAATTCTCTTTGATGCCTCATTGGAGATCTCAATTCAAAAACTAGTTTTTCTTTGAATGTTTTCAAGATCTCTATCTCCTCAACTTTCAAGTTTGTTCCTTTCAATTCAAACCATATCTTGGATAGTTAAATGGATGCATGATTTGTATCAACTTCGAAATAAAGGAAAAATTCAATTACTCTAAGCCCTCATGAAACTAGGGTCGTGTGCTGATAATTACTTTGCTCACATGTGTCAATATATGATCTGGGCTAGTTTAGGCATGGGCAATATCCTTAGGGCAATACCCATACTAGGGAGAAAAAAAGTCGCACATGGTATTAATCTTATCCATACCCAAGGTGGAAATAATGACAAATGTCCCTAAATTTTTAATTTTTTTTTGTATGTTTTTATTGAAATATTTTTTTCTTTCAATGTATCTCTTATTTATTTGGGTCTATTTCAACGTGTAATCAAAAGCTTGTATTGGAGACACATTAATTTAGTTGCCCCACTTTGACACATGAAGAGCGCATGGGTTCAATGCTACGTTATCATGGCAATAACTCTCCTCTTTCCAAATCCATCTCATTCAGCACTTGCAAATTTGGCAAGGACTGGAGTGCATACCCATACTATGCAGAAAAAAGAGACCATTGCACATGGTATTAATTATCTCCATACCCGATGTGAAAATAACAACAAAGGTCTCTAATTATTCTATGCAATTTTTGTATGTCGTTGTTAAAATGGTTTTTTTTTTGCAATGTAGTTCTTGTTTTTTGTCAGGTAATCAAATGCTTGTAAATTAGCAACACATTAATTTAGTCCACTTCAACAAGCAGAACACAGGTGTTCAATGATATGTTATCACGACAATAATTTCTCTCTTACAAAACCCGTCTCATTCATTTCCTCCCCCACCATCACAAGACATTGACAAGTTGACATTGGACCACCCATCGCGCAGGCCCCTGGTGTTATTTAAGCTATTCTATTACTGCCGAGATGACATAGTTGCAGAGTGGGGTTGCCTTGGCTTGCGCATTTGCGGCCATGGCTGCTCATAGCTCACCTCTTCCCATGTTCTACCCAACCAACGATCAGGTTTATGTGCCAATTCCTGAAAGGCCAACACCACTGGGTGCGATCTTGTCAGGGTATTGAGTTACTAATGATTTAACAAAAAACATACAAAGACAACAAAATGATAAGTAAAAGAGAATCAATTTCTTACATAAAATAACTGTATATAATGTATCAATGTCATTCGAAGCCGCGACACCACTTTGGTGCCCAACATAGAGAGGGGACAATGTAGTTCTTGTTTTCTGTAAAGTAATCAAAGGCTTGTAACTTGGCAACACATAAAAACATTTTTTCCTTTTTCATGGAAAAAAAGGAGGTGCCTCCCACTACAAAATTTGGCAGAAAAAAAAAAGGAAGTTTTCATGTCGAGGAATGCCCACCTCCTCGGCCGTTCCATCGGGGATGGGCCTTCAGCCGAGGGTGCCTTCCAAATCAGGCACTCTCGGTCGAAGGCCCTTCCCCGATGGAACGACCTATGAGAGTGACCGTTTTCCCCATTAATTTTGTTGCCCCACTTTGACACGAAGAGCAAATAAAGTGGGTTCAACTCTACGTTGTCATGACAAGAATTTCCATCCTGCCAAACCGTCTCCCAAACCGTCTCATTCGGTCCTTACAAATTTGTCTGGTCTAAAAAGTAGGGAATATTTCAATACGAGGACCCCATGGCATGGTAGCATATTGCAATACCCACCAGCCATGGGTCGTCTGAAAAAGATGAAAAGAGCTTCTGGACACATGAGTCACGTATAGGACGACCTGCCACGTAGGCGTACACAGGAGGGGGGCTCAGGACTCAGAATGTGGACGTGAAAGGCTGAAAGCTTGAAAGCCGTTGTGGCCGTTGCGTTCTGAAGGGCAAAAATAAAGGGTGAATTCAGCTATACGGATTCAAGTACAGGTCCGTGACTGGTCCAGCCATACGGTATGATGACGCCAATGATATTGTGCCACGTGGAGGGACTTTTTGTCCTTTCCACGTTTTCTTTGCTGGAAGTGAACGCACCCTCTCGTCCACAAAATAGACTATCTGGTCTGGTGAACGGGCAAGGGGGGAGCTTTCTGCCACGGGATATTCTGTGCGCCATCGCTTGGATCCTCGCCACGTGCTCAGCTTTCGCACCCGAGAATCCTAACCATCCGTTGTAAACGCGTGGCAAGCTTTAAGAGCCCATGATATAATCCAACGGTGAGGAGTTTCGGATACTGGGGTGTCGCTAAGGAACCAGATCTGGAACGAGGCGATTGATTCAGAGGAACGGAATATTTTACGCTGTTGTAGCGGTTAGATTCTGGCCACGTGTCATACAGCCAAATGGATGATTTTGAATGGTGGATTAGACAAGCGTGGCAAGATCTCAATGGTGGATTACACAAGCGTGGCAAAATCTGAATGGTCAAGGGTTAGTTTATACAGGAGCGTGGCGCTGTTTACTGATCAACAGAGATTAATAAATGCCTTTTTGAGTTACTTTTTGATAGAAAGACGCGACAGTGTATTATTATATGATATTTTTCATCTGTCTGATCTTTCGAGAGATTTCTCGTCAGTTTTTTTATGGATTGATGGTTTGCACGCTTTTGGTCGCCAATTTTGTGAAGGGATTGAATTCTGAGATTTGTTTATGGGAGCTAAGCTAGATTGTCGATTTTTGGAGGTGCGTGCAGTGACGAACTGATCGGTTTGGATCCCCCGGGCCGTGCTGTGTAAGATCTAGATTGCACATTGATCCATGGCGTATTGCAGATGCGTTGATGATTTATATTGATCGATCTGGTTCGGATAAGTTTTTGGCTGTCTTCTTGCGTCTTGTGCGTTTGGCGGTATTGCGCCTTGCGAGTCGTGGACGTTTTGAACTTTTCGACTCCTGCTAAGTACTGAAATTATTGTCACCTGAACAAGTGCTGACAGATCCTATTATATGCTTGTCTTCGTCTCTAATCAGGCTCTGTGAGTTGGAAAATTGAAGCTCCTTTGATGATTTAAGGTGTTTCCATACACACATTAATATTTGTTATCACATAAGAAGGAACTTCAAATGACCTGAATTTAAATTTGGATAATGTTATAAGGAATTTTATTGGAGTGATACGTAGGTTCCACTGCAACATACGAGATCTCCTTCCGCATGTTCCGTGGTTACTTATCCCGTGGTAGCATTATTTTTATCACGAACGGGTAATGAGTATCCTCTGTGAAATGGGAGGAATCCACTTAAAATGGCCTCATTAGTTGAGAGGAGGTTATCTGGGACTCTCTCTTGTACCCTTCCTATGTGAAAACAGCGTTATATTGATCTTTATGCCTCTTGGAAAACTGAAGCTGCTTTGATGATTTATATTGATCGTTTTGCTTCTGAATTTTTTTTGGCTATATTGCGTCTTGTGCGTTTGGAGGTATTGCGATGTGTGAACGTCTTATTTTTTGACTCCCTAATACTGAGACTTCTGTGACGTGAACGAGTGCTAGCAACAGATCCTCGTATGCTTGGCTTCGTCTCGAATTAGCCTCTGTGAGTTGGAAAACCGAAGCTGCTTCATGTTTCAGACTTAACCGTAATAGATGTTCTTGCACCATCTCACAATAACTTTTCAAGCTCGGATACCATCTTTCTAAATTAGAATCTGATAAACATATTCACCGAAAAGTCCTTGAATCAATCTCCTTCACTCCGGTTGCTACTTTCATCTCCTTTTGCTTTATATTTTCCTTCCCGGACTGTCCCTTCAACTGTATTCACGTCTGGTCTGCTACGATACATTTTGTCTGACAGCATTGGTATTGGTGTTTTCTATCCACATAGTTGTCAGATCACCATGCATCTATTCGGCTCCTTAGTACCAAACTCGAAACGTGCAAGAGCATGCTCATGAACGGAAGAGGTGCTGTATAGGTGTAACTTCTCCATAAGCCAGGACTTGGTTTGCAAATCCAATATTGGCAAATCGTATTCCTGCGTTCCTTTTTTCAGTTCAAAAACTTCTTGTTTTACACCGAATCACTAGAAGTTTATATCTAGGATGTTGGCAAAAAGTACTCCATTGTACGTCCGTTTCGAAATTTCATTCCTCGCCCTCCAAACTATTATTTCATGTTTTGCTGCTACTCAATTACCTTGTTCTGTAGCTTCGCATTGTTCATCTAAATCGCTAATGTTCCTGGAGGACCAGAGTTCCTTCAGGATCGGTAAGGGATCGAGGACAGGCTACAGTAGCAAGAAGCTGGAAAATATTGAAGTTGTGTATGCACTTGAACAAACAGCCAAGAATTTGGAAGTAGAGCGTAAATCCTTCTCAGTTCAATGCCAAGGGGGAGTGAAGTCATTAAGGGATCCGAATGATTGTCGGGGCAAATCAACGAGGACAGGATCATGCAAGGACGTTGATTGTTCGGTCGTCAGATCAAAGCAGAGAAGAATAAGGCTCGGTAAAGAACAAGCTACTTTGAAAGGGCTAGGTCAGACCATTAGGAAGGTGAATGCTCTGTATGCTAAGAATGCAGGGAGCCAGTCCATAAATCTGGCTCGAAGCCTGAGAAGATCACGGATGCTGCAAACCATTCAGACAGTTTTGGTCGTGTCCAAAGATGGACATCCTGATCATTTCCCTAGCATCCAGAGCGCCGTTGATGCAGTTCCCATGTGGAACTACTTGGCATGGATAATCTACATCAAACCTGGTTGGTACCATGAAGCAGTGGTCGTGCCTGAAGGGAAGGACTACATAACCTTTCTAGGGGAAGGGGCTGAAACAACTGTCATTGTATACAACAGGAAGGCAAGCGAGGTTGGGCCAAATGGAACTGAGTACGGCATATTAAACTGTGCCAGTGTTATCATAGGTGGATCGCACTTCACTGCAAAGGGAATCACCTTCATGAATGAATCTCCTAAACCTGATGACATGGATTTTGAATCCCAGGCCCCAGCAATCAGAATTTCAGGCGATAAATGTGCATTCTACAGGTATGGCTATTGAACGCTAGTCGAACGGTCAGTCTTGAGAACATATCTTAATTTACTAAATAAGTGCAGTTGTTTCCTGATATAAGTACTTTTTCTCTTTATAAACTTATAGGCTATGACGTTTCTTATATTAAAATATACCAAATAGTCTACAAGGCACACCACCATGACACGCGAGCGGCATGTGATGTTGCACTCTAAATTTTCTGCAACGTGACAAGTCCAACACCTGAAGGATTTTGCCAGCATTCTCATAGATTACGAAGTGTTTTAGTTCTAAACATAGTTGCAGAGAGACGTATTCAAGAAAGCACTCCTTGATTTTTGTCATGATCTGAATTGCTGAAAACGCTTTCAGTACTTCATTAATGAGAGAAGTTGATTGACTCCATCTTTGTATATTTTATTCCATACAAATGCTTTGCGAAGGGAAAATTCATAACATAGTCCCATCCATCGTTTTTCTGTGCAATGGACTTGAAAAGCTTATTATATTCTGTAGAACGAAAAAGGTAGTCAATCTTGAAGGTCCTATGTTTTTTCTTGACCAATCCGGCGGAAGAGAACATCCAAATAACTTAAGATCTTCTAAGCAAGTGTGTTATTTCGTGTCAACTGAAAACTATGCCTCGTCTAATTCATATATTCAGGCATCAAGACTAGGTAGTAATGTTCTCTTCAAATTTCTAAGGATTTGATGCAAGTAAGTCTGTAACTCCAATCCACCTGCAATTTTGCGACACAATTTTGAGGAGACGCAGCAATTAAAACTTCTTGCTGATCTTCGGTTAGTTTAATGTCTTCCAGATGTATTTTCCTTGATTCTGATTGTAAGTGGTCATTGCTTGACAGTTGTACTTTTCTGGGTTGGCAAGACACGTTGTTTGCAGACCAGGGTAGACACTACTATAAGAATTGCAGAATCGAAGGGTCTGTGGATTTCATTCTAGGATACGCAAAAGCAGTGTTCGACAATTGCACCATACATTCCAGAGATCAAGGCTTCATTTCGGCTCAAAGCAGATGGTGTGACAGTGATTGCATTGGTGCTGGCTCGGCTTTCATTTTTCTCAGATGTAACCTGTCCGGGATTGGTCCAACTTATTTAGGACGGCCTTGGAGACCATATGCGAGAGTTATTTTTATCGATACCTACATGGGTCCCCACATTTTACCTGAAGGCTGGATCGACTGGCTTACGGAAATGGGACCGCTGTTTCCTCATGATAATGTGTACTTTGCAGAGTTTGGCAGCAAAGGGCCTGGTTCAAACCCGGATGCCCGTGTTAGTTGGTCTCATCAATTAACGGAAATGGACATTATACCCTACTGGGATTGGAGGTCATTCTTGGAGGGGGATGGCTGGCTTGAGGCGCCTCCCAATTTAAAACAGATTCTTGATTCTAATCTTCTGAGAATTCCTTGGAGTCCGCCTATATCCCAAGACGAGTCTCAACCCATGCATTATCCCCGGAGAAGATGGAAGAATCTTGGTGGTGGGCAGTCTGATCCATGACTATATTGGTATTTCTTGACAAGTACAATTTTTTTCTATATTCCTCACCCATCTAACCAATTTTTTCTCCCTAATTGATGTAATCTATAATGGTTGACGAAGTATAAAGATTTCATGTGACTGCACTCGTATGAGGTGGATGCACTACGGAGATACACATTCTGTCTTCGCATGCAGTTAGTGTAAGCTTTCACGTACTAGCAGAAAATGCTTGCTTCAGAAAAGAATGTAGTATTGGGTTGATATGTTCTCCCTTGAAGCTAATTCAGGGATTGCATAAACGAGATACTTCACGACTCCACGAGGTATGCGGAGCATACTACTAATAATGCTGCATGGAGCACCAAGTTTTTTTTTTCCTCCTAATAGGAGCACCATTTTACCTGAGCAAGTATACAATACTTGAATGGTTCGCTGTTGTCTTGTGCATTATTAGAGCACTTAACACTTCTATCACAATATATTGTGAACTGATTTGTGTGAATTTAGAAGAGCATATAGATATTCCATTGTCTAGTTCTTTCCAAATATATTCAGAATGGCCTTTTTAGTGATATTGCACCATGTAAAATGGTTGTAAAATTATGATGAAGTGTTAGGTCGAGCCATAAATTATAATAGAACGGTCATTGTACTGGGGATGTAAATGTCACTAAATTGACCTTTACCAAGTGTAAATGATTGTCTTGGCACTGTACATTAAATGTACATTAAAGCGGAAAATATTTTGATGGCCCATAGGCTTTGACTTTTTATGTGGTTTAATGTGCTCCCAAATTTTTAGTGGACATTTTATAAGCTGTAATCTGTTTTTTAAAAGTTTTATGAATTTTAAGATTTCTTAATCTACCGGCATGTCACTTTCAAGGTGATAATCTATCTTAAATTTTGTTTTATGATTCTTTTTCACAAAACATCTCATGCATAATGCGTAATATGGCATATTGCCATAATTGAAATCATAATTTTCAGAAGAATGAAGTTCTTTGCACAATCAAACCACCCATTGGGCGATGGCCTTCGATGTTAGTCACGTCGTTCGGGTTGCGTCGAGATGACAAAGATGTAGAGCAAGGTCGCCCTTGCCCGCGGTAAAAGCGGCCACGACTACCCAATCATGTCCCAATATAAGTATCCATAAGTCCATACACCATTTAACAAGGATGCATAGCGCCATGGGATTCCAGTTAATGTCGTCTCGATTGAAGGTCGGGCACCTCATTGTAAGAAGGGCCGACCACACCCGAGACCTTATACTACTAATAATGCTGCATGAAGCACCAAGTTTTTTTTTCCCCTTCTAATAGGAGCACCAAATGTAGTGCACCAATGGATAGATGAACACAATAGAACTCATGTATAAGCATGAAGTTCGATAAGAGAGAGAAAATGTATATCTTCCCCTGAGTGTACAACTATATATAGCAAATCCATGACTCATTAATGAGTTTGGTTTTTCTCCATAACACGAATCCTAGCACCAATGAAGTGTTGAGGGAGATTGGCTCATGTACCTCATCCAAAGAGGCTTGGGACACATTGAAATCCATCTATGAGGCAAGGACCACATCAAGGTTGCTCGCAATAAGGAATCAAAATTTTCAAAGCTAACAAAGAAGTGATGAGAGTATCTAAAACTATGTTTTGAGAGCCAAAGATCTTCATAGTGAGTTGTGAAGAATTTCAGATCATTTCAGATCCAATTTCATAACCTGATCTTTGGTTAGAAATAGATCAACTCTACCAATCCTGCCTATGTAAAAAAATCAACATGATTTTTTGAGTGTATGTTGAGGTTGAAGAGGGAAATTGCTAAAAATCATAGATTAAGGAGTGATATGCAAGGTGAGAGGTAGAAATCCATTGTACCATCACTCTAGATTTGTTCAAGAGTGATAGGGTCAAGTTTAGAAGCATCAATTTGCTAGAAAATATCCTTGGATCTGTCCTCCAAGTGAAACCTTTGAGACTTTCTAGTGCATATAGAGCATCTATGCAAATCTTTTGTAGAATTTGACATAGATTGGCTTAAATTGAGAGTTCTAAAAAAGAGATTGAGATCCAAGTCACATTGTTCAACCCTAATCAATTTATTTGAGTGATTTTAAGGTTTGAAAAGAGTCATTAAGGTGTCTATGGCAAATGTGTACCGAGAGATCCAATTTCCTAAGAGTTCCTTCCTTTGTAGAGGGCAAGATCTAGAAGCTCATTTTGTGTTGTTATTGGTGGAGAGTTTGTCTCTTCCTAAGTGATCAAATCTTTTTAAGTGGTATTAGCTCTTTGAAGCACAATATCTTAGTGTGAAAAATCACAACTTTTGATTTTGAATTTTATTCCAAGTCTTAAAAGGTAGAGTAATTGGTGGAATCCAATAGGAGTGAAGGAATTCAATTTATTGAGCAAAAATTGACATAGTATGTATGAAACTAAATTAGTTCTATTCAACCTTCTTTGTGAGAGTGTGAGTTTGTGATCCCATTGGATGTCTAGAATGAGGAGGAGTCCATATTTGAGTATTCAGGCATGGTTGAGATCTTTGTGAATCTCTAGTTGTCTAATTTTTTAAGCTTTGTGAAAAATTGGTGGTATAGTTTGTTTTCAAATCAAATCAAATTCATTCTAAATCTCGAGAGTGAGATTATTTGGGTCAAGAGTGAGTCCAAAAGAAGTGATTAAGTTTGATTTTCATGTGTTTGAAACAAAATCCATCTTTTGTTCAAGAATCTCAAGTGTTGAGAGAACTAGTCAAGTGAAAAGGAAAATCTAGGTGTCAAATCTTTTCATATCCATTTCAACTTAAAAAAAAAAAAAGTCACTGGTATTTGATAAGTCCAATAGGAGATTGGATCTGATTTTTTTGTGATTTGATTCAAAGATTGTGTGCTTTTGTCTTAGTGATCAAAACAAAGTTTCCAAGTGACTAGTCATTAGTGTGAAGATTGATTCTTAGGTTTGTGAGCTAGATCTTTTGTAGATCATTCTAGATTATTGAAGATGTTCAAATCTAGTTTTTTGAAAGTCACAAATTACATTTGTAAAATCATATCACAGGTTTTTATTCACATGGCATCAATAGGTGACATCCTATTAAAGGAAAGAAAGGATCCTAAGTGCAACCTTTGTGGCAAGGAAAGATATTTTTCTCAAGATGCTACAAAAAGAAGACCAATCCATCCAAGAAGAACCAAAGCAAGGAGGCCGAGGAGAAGGATGAAGCTTCAAGTTCAAAATGCAAATACAAGAAGGACAAGTCCAAGGAAAGGTGTTTCCTTTGTGGAAAGGTGAATGAGGTTTGGAGTCTCACAAGGACTTGCAAGATTTGTCTTCAAGAGTCCATCACAACACATGTCAAATCTTTTGAGATTTTTCATTTGAAAGTGCATTGTTTGGTTCAAGATGCAAAGATAGATGTCATTTTCATGAAAGTAACTTGGATTTATTTTATGTCCTTGGAAAGTATTTTGCTTGGAACTTTAGATAAGTTCAAACTTATTGTTATGATCCAAGATAAATCAATCAAGAATAAGGAGCATCAATCACAAAATAAAAATAGTTTCATTTATGCTATCATGTCAACTTATGAAGAACCATTTTGCTTTGAAGAGATTTTTGTATCTCAAAAGTGGATTAAGGCAATACTAGTTGAGTGTGATGCCTTAAAAGATAGCAAAATATGTTTTCTTTGTAAGCTTACATTAGTTATGAAGTCAAGGAAATGGAAATATCTTCATAATGTAGGATCTTTTGGTTTCAATAAGATCATGAATGATGTGTTTATTCATAAAGATGAAAATTGTAAATTTTCAATCTTAAAGGCAAGTTGTAAATTTCTTATGAGAATAAGTGAAGCATCCAAAGTGGACACTTATATCCATAAGCAAGAAGTTAGCCTTATTGAGATGGAGATACCTTTTAATTTCAATATTGGAAAAATCTTGCCAAGTTGTGGTGATTTTTGGACTTATGTTTCTAGCATAAATAATCTTGATAATTATAGGAAGTGCATATTGAATGGTCATACTTGTTGTGATCATTATGAGACATGGAGGTCTCGGATTTCCATAAAAAAGGAGCATTATGAAGAGGATCTTAAGAAGTCATCTCAAGGTTCAAATGTGCCAAGGATTGAGGAGGAGAATCCTTCTCAAGGTTCAAGTGTGCCAAGGATTGAGGAGGAGAGACCTTCTCAAATTGTGATTCCAAAAAGAAACTCAAGAAATATGGCCGAGTCCATGTGGGTCACATTTCAAGGGAAAGAGGAGCATATCTCATGTGGTATACATCACATACTTTCTTCTCTTATGCCATTTGATAAATCAATTTGTTGTAGTGAGATCATTGCATCTCAAAATTGGAGTAAAGCCATACTAGTTGAGTATGAAGTTTCTCTTGAGAACATAGATGATGTTCTTAAAAGGTTGAAATTGATTTTAAAACAACTAGAAAGCAAATGGTTATTTCATCAAATGTATGCTCTTAAGTCATGTAAGAGCAAAAGTGATTTGTTCACTCATAGTTTGAAAATTTGTATTGAGGCAAATTGTAAACTCTTTATGAGAGTAAGTGAATCATCTTCTGAAGACACTTATCTCCATAATGAAGTATTTAGCCTCATTGGATCTGAGTAAACAAGCATGAAGATATGATGCAAACACTTTGTTATTATAGCATGCATAGTCTTGCCAATTTGGATGAGTCTAATTCTCTAGATCGTGGTAACATGATGGTAGATCTTTGTGATCATAATAAATCAAGAAGAAATCTTTATTTTCTCATGAAGGAGCATGCACATGAAGAAGGAGCGAGTCTCAAGGTCAAGCATCTACATGAAAATTGGAAGGAATCAATTTTGGAGGTGCTAGGATGGTGCAAAGCTTTTAAGCTCTTCAAAGATGTCAACATCAAAGAATCACTATCATGGATATGGTGATTTCAGATCAACATCAAGCTCATTGGCTGATCTTCACACCTTTTAAACCAGCAAAGACCAATTCATCCCATGGAGTCAAGTTCCATATCATCATGTTTTCCATCGTGCTAGAGTTACCAAGCTAGATTTTTGAGGAGTGTGAAAAATGCAAAAATAAACTTGGTAGAGGCCAAAAAATCATGTATATAGGATGATTACACGTGTGTGGAGCCTGTTCCCACATGTGAAAATAGTGTACTTGTCATATACCATAATCATATAGGTTGTACATATGATTTAATTCAAGTGATAGTGGCTAAAAAAGTCAAAAACTAGTTTTTTAGACATATGACACATGACATCAATCTATTGATTGCATGAGCCACATCCTTTGGTTAGGTGTCATATCACATGTGTAGAGGACATCTCACATGTGTGAAATAAGCTGAAGTAGGCGAATTTTGACTTCTAGAAGATTTCCAAGTAGATCTCTATATAGAAGAAAAATGGACCAAAAGTGCTCAAAATAGAAAGTTTTGTCCAAGTGTCAGTTTTGCATGATAAATCATCATATGACAAAAGCATCTTCACACATGTGGGATCAGAGGGAGGATCAGTACCATGAGCTCCCACTTATTGTATATATAGAGTCATATTTGGCCATAATTATAGTGAGACACCAATCTTGGTTTTGGAAGCAATTTTGAGTGATTCTCTCCATTTGTCTACATTTGTTTTGATTGTTTTGAGGTTCTATCAATGTGTACTTGATTTTTAGGTCGGAGTCCGTATTCAGATAGTGTTTCACACGTGTGAAACCAAAAAGTAACCTATCTTCAATTAATGATTGTTCTTGTTAGGATTTTTTGTCTAGAATTGATCTAGATTGATCTTAATCTTAAGTAGATCGATAGATCAAGTAATATGACAACCAAACCCTCTTGACGATCAGATTAGGATACACTCTTGGTCCTTTTTGTACTTTTTGCACAATTTACAACAAACCTATAATAAAGTGAATGATCATACTCACTCACATCCAAAAGTTTTAATTTGACACTCGACCTTCTCTTGAATAGCATTTCAAAAGGTGTTCTTCCATCCAATATAGCATTCGCCCACCTATTGCATAGAAAGTTAGCACACAACAATGCTTGATCCCAAAATGATTTTGGAAGATTAGCTCCTAACCTCATGGCTTTGGCACTTTCACATATAGTCCTATTCTTCCTCACGACCACTCCATTTTGTTGTGCACTTGATTCTTGAGGAAAATTGGTTCTCCCTTGCATTCTTGAACTTAAAAAAGACATCATACACTTCATCTTTTCTCTTTAGTAGATAGATCCAACAAAATCTACTAAAATCATCATTGAAAGTTACATACATCTTAGCTCTACTATTGCTAATTGTAGTAATTCCATGAACATCCGAATGTACAACTTGAAAAGACTTTGTAGAATAGCATAAGGTAGTCTATGTGACTTTGACAAAGCACAAGACTCATAAACATGATTGATGTTATTTAAGGATTTTGGAAGACCAATCACAGCTGGATTCTTAGCATTACCTCCAATGACTTGAAATTGAGGTGCTCCATCCTTTTATGCCAAACCTCTTGAATAGATATTTGCTCACTTGCTACAAATCATGTTGGGAAAAGAGGGTGTGTGAGTGTGAGAAACAAAAATAGCTCGAAAAGAAACGAACACAAAAAGAAGCGAACTCAAAACTAGAAAAGAAACGAACTCGAATGAAAAGTGTTCGTGCGTAGTAGAATGAGCTATCTCACTCTTTTCCTAAGCATGACTACGCCTATCAGACTCGAATAGAACGTTAGTGATAGAAATCATGTTCGATCTGATTACGTAGCTAAACATTAAGCAACAAAACATCAGAAAGATAAATTATCAGTCGCAAGTTATTTGCAAAGAGCTAGACTGAGCTCGATTGATAATCAGCCGCGAACAGTCAGACTGATAATAATTCGTGACAAACAAACTACCAGATTAAGCAATAACAAAGTCATACATAATGTAGAAAATCATTGCAAAATTGACACAAATCTAATCGCAAAAAAAACAGAACAAAGTTGTATCAGATTAAGTATAGCAAAATATACAGGTCAATAATGCAGGCGAGCACAAGACGATAGCGGACAAAACCACATGCTTCACAAAGTTAATCCAGTCTGATAAAAGGAATAAACCTATTACTAACAATATAAACAATTGATGCGCGAAAACATCTACTTCATCTATCTCTAATAAGCTTCTAATGCTTGCTATATTTTTCACACACTTAATACGCAGATGATATCCAATTATATATATATATTATGTATATATATATATATATGTATATATATATATATATATATATATATATATATATATATATATATATATATATATATATATATACATATATAATGTTACAGATGTGCAGAAAGACGAACGTAACAAAATGTATGTGCTGTCTGTGGGAGATCGTGAGTGGCTGCTGTCGTTGTCAAATCTGTTTGCAACAGTTGCATGGACTTAGCGTGAGAAGGCTGTGACGTCCGCCTCGGCTAAAGTTGAACCATTGATGAAGATGCGAAAAATTTGACACTCTGACAAATGCCTTAAGATTTGAATTTACAAGGTGCCTTCACTTTTCTATAAGGGTACCTATTGCATTTGTAGGACAATTTTGTCTTTTTCGCCTATGAAAATTTACTTGTATTTATGCAGACAGTCACATTTTATTTGTCTGTCTTATTTTACATGTAAATATGCCAGACTGTGCGACAACATGAGTAAAATTTGCAGCAACATGAATGGAGGCAGATTAACATAGGATTTAGGAGAGTAGAGGAGATAAATCCAACACCTCCCCCTTAATCTGGATTCGTGAATGCCTTGATTTTCAGACTAAGCAATGCACAAAATTTGTTGTGTGCATTAACACTTAATGCCTTCGTAAATATATCTGCAACCATGTCTTGTGTTCTACAGTACGTTAAGCTTACCTCCTTGTTGAGACTCTTGCCCCTGATGTATGATATCTGATTTCAATGTGCTTACTCCTAGAGTGAAATCTAGGGTTGGCCGATAAAGCAATAGCACTCTGATATCACAGAATAAAATTGCGAGGTTGTACTGACATAAATTAATGTCTGACAATAAATTTCTCAACCAAAACGCTTCTTTAATAGATTGAGAAGCAGCAATGTCGGTAGAGATTTCATGAGTACATAAGCTGCTGTGGTGCTAGGACCTGGTGCTCCTGTCTCGATGCAGCGAGCTGAGTGAAGATCATTCTAATCTCTCTCAACGTGTAGATCTAACTGGTTGTCATCCCATCGTATGGATTGCAGCTGATTGTGAAGATGCATGACCTGAAGCTGCAGTCCCTCACTTCATACTTCTGTTTTAATCTTTCCCATGCTGCATGACTGCTTTCACAGTCTTCAATCTGCATGAGAGATCTTTGTTTATGGACGAAACGATGATCGCCATTGCACGCTTATCCTTTCTGGTCCATTAACCTCTCCTCGGGTCTCCCTCTGGAGGCTTCACCTTTGAGAGTTCAGTCACTGACCATATGCCTTCGCCTTCAGAAGTGTTTTGATCTTGAATTTCCAAATTTTGTAATTTGTGCCATCAAGACTGATTGCTACTCTTGTCTGGATCGTTGTAGCCATATTGTGTTATCTAGAAAATCACTGCTTAGATATCAATAGTGATGACCTGTGCGCTCTGATACCATGTCGTGAAACGGTTTTTGCTTCGTTGTCGTAAACGATTTTCTTTCTTTTGAATTTTTTTTTGTGCGAAAGCTTCACAGGAACCTAGACACGCGACTACACATTACAGACCAAATTTCATTCTAGCAAGCAAGACAGCGTAAGACAAGGAGATGCACAAAGAATAGAACAACTATATTATCAGTTTGGTTTTTTAGAGCAATATCGTCAGTGTCTCGATCGTTGGTAGCCTGACGCTCAGCTCTTTTGCTGTGTTCTGCTCGTTGGTAGACTTTCCTGCACAACTAATTAAGGTCCCCATCCATCTGGTATGTAATTTTCCAAAAACAACAACATGTGTCTGTTATCATACAGAAGCACATAGTCCCCTCGTTTAATTTTTATTTTTTTAATAGATTGATCGAAAAAAAACTTTTCTTTTATTCTGAAACTCATTCAGTCTTGATCAATGAAAAACGACGAACCTTCTCCAGTTGCGTCAAAGATATCATCCACTCCAGAAACTATCGTGTTCATCCATTCGCTCTTCATTACTAATGCGAAATGTCAAATAACTTCGAATTCTATTGGTAATATGGGATGCATTCATACACAAGATAGAATGGAGTCCTGCCTATTTGTGATCTTTTCAGCAGTTCT